>CM033633.1:28471861-28925864 GCA_019453435.1 Rhinogobius similis | reverse complement strand
CTATTTTTAAATCCAAAAGGACGCGTGTGCATTTTGTAACCTGATTATAATGTAAAGTAGCTCAATTAAAAGTGGCAGTAGACTACGGAGTTAGTGTTGCGGACAGAGAGTGATGAATGCGTGCGTTACTATGTATTCTACAGGGAGCAGGCTCACGAGGACCCAACGGAGAATCTGCGTGTTTTTATTTAACTATAGGGTTTTATTGTGTCAACATAATGGAATATAACAATAGATACATCTCTGCATACTGTTTATACAATGGAAAAATGCTGTATACCAGATTGGTGAATGTGTTCTACAGTATTTTGACTTATTTCCCACATTTTAACAGAATGTTCAACACAAAACACAATAGTCAGTCAATGTTCCAGTCAAATTAAAGGAGACATTATGCAAAATCAACTTCAGTGAGCGTTTAAGAGTGGTTTCCTCATCATTAGTTTGCTTAAAGTTGTGTTTTCATTGATTCCTACATGTTTGAGTTAATCCTGTAATGTCCTGCAAATGAGGCTCAAGCTCTCAGAAAATTCCTGTTTTTGTGTGCCTGCAGTAGAACCCTTAGCCTGCTCAGCCTCTCCATCTCTTCCTTTTTACTATCCCCAGTGTCAAGACCCGAGGGGAGAAATATTTCTCAACAGATTAAATTCTATACCCTTATTTTTAATGCACATTCTGAAATATCACATTAGAAACATGAGGTGGAAACGCCATTTTACATTTAGATAATTCATATAAAAGTTTTTTTTGTTTTGTTAAATCAAATTTCAAAAGGTGGAAACAGATTTTGCCACTTAAACTCATAGCGACTAATGAACACCACACATGACTGTCAGACAAAATAACTGCAACAGGTGGCTATAGTGGACAGTGAACTAAGCTTAAAGGTTGAATGGAGGATTTCTCGCCGATTTGAAAATCTGCGACTGTTAGTCCTTTTTTTGAAAAAGCGCATGCGCAGGTTCCCCCTCCCTCCCTCCCCGTTTCTCCTGAGCGAACGCCTACCAAACCTTGTGCACGAGCACGCCCAGCAGCACTGCTCCATGTGCATTTGTTTACAAGACGATTGGTGTCGCTTTCTCACGACAACCTCCGCGAAGAAGATTTAATAATACATTCCACATACAATAAGCTAAAAAAAAAGAGTCAGATAAACAGTTACCTGTCCAGCAGAAACTTTGCAACGGAGGCATCAGTTGGAAGCCTGTTTTGCGCTTTCAATGCTCGCCAGCGCGTAAACGATTCCCCCGGAATAACACGCGTTTTGTTTCTTTCTTCTGCAGACTTTCGTCTCTTCTGTGAAAGCTCGAAAGCAGTCTCTCTTTCGTCCCTCAGCCATTTCGGTACTTCGCGGATGAAAGTTTAGACCTACAATGACGAAACTCGCCGCTAACCTCCTGCTACATAAACACACTAGCATATCAACCACGCATATGCTAGGGGAGCGAGCGTTTCCCCTGGACGAGCCTGCGGGCGTGCACTAGCACGCAGAGAATGATTGACACCTGAGCGGACCAGTTATTTGTGCTACCCACGAGGAAATTAGATTCTGATTTGTTGCCCGAAATCCTCCATTCAACCTTTAAATAAATAATATAATCATAATAATAAAATCTTCTAACTAGCCCTGAAATACATACGTGTTGTCACTATTAGTATCATAACTTGGGTAAAGTTCATACTTGCCCAACATCACAGTCTAGCATGAAAAGTGTTACGGGACTTCAGCATTTGTTCTTTTTGACTTGAGATTGGTACTTTGGCAAAGATAGAGCCAACAGACTTTTTCTTTGTAGTAAACAACTAAATAACAGAGAAAGTGCATCTCTAGCCAAAACAAACACTGCATGGTGCGCCCTCTGCTGGATTAGCAACAGGCAGCTCTCGTAACCAGGTAACCAACACCTAGATATGCGCTCGAGTGCTTGGATGAAAACCGACCCAACTTTGCATTTCTTTTTTTGCTTTTCTGATGCAAATGATGGAAATATGCACATTTTGTTAGGTTGGAAATGCAGATTCTGACATTTATAACTGTCAGTGTCTACGCGCCAAAGTTTATCCATTCAATAAACTGTTTGTCACATTTCAAACAACATATGTCAAACGTTTATATGACGCTGCATGTCTTGGAAATACTATAAGATTGTTTGATATAAATGTGTTCCCCAAATGCCACCAGAGGGCGCTAGGACTGAATCTCCTGCTGTATTTAAAAGTGAAGTAGTCCGAACTGAGCTAAAACCAATGACTACAATTGTTAAAGACACACATCTGGGCCTTTGTAGTTATTTGAAAACGTGTCTCATATAATTGACTTTAAAACAAACTAGTTCTGTTATTTATGTTTCAAAACAGTAAAAATCTGATACAGCACCTTTAAAGTCTTCACAACAGTCCACATGTATCACTAAATATTACCCATGATGAGTTTTTAAGCACTTTTCATGAGTCTCTAAGCTCAGATTGAGTTTTGCCATTGAGTTTTGTAAAGCTGACAAACATTAGCATGCTAACAGTGAACTTCCTGCTTCTCGTAGAATAAAACACTCCACAAATAGATACAGAGAAAGGGCTGTGGTCTCATTTTCATTTGAATAGATGCTTTTACAATATATCTGGGCTGGGGTAGATTTTGGGAACAGAGACTAGTTCTGTTTTTCACATTTAAAAAGAGTCAAAATTAGCTACAGCGCCTTTGTAAACACACCGCAGAGAACATATACCAAGGCTATTTGAATCATCAATCATTACAACATGATGTGATACCGCATGAGGAAGTTTAGCATAACATACGCCCTTTGAGTCCATACTGGTTGAATTGGAATCATTGTTAAAAGACAAACGGTTCGAAATATTGTGTCTCGTTCAAAGTTTGATGTGTGTCTTTGTTCTGTGTGTTGGTGTGCACAGCGGGGCTCCTGTCTTGTATTCGGCGGCCCTTCAGACGCTCTCATGTGGAGGAGTTAGGCCTGACCTTGGAGCATCAGGATGGAGGGAGGGTCCGCTCAGAGGGAGGCGTCCTACTGAGGCTGTGTCCTGCTAATCCTGCTCAAAGACATATCACCACCATCACCACATCCCAAGGCAGGGAAGGAAATGGTGGGTAGGTTTTACATTTTACGTACATTTCCGCAAGGTGTATATTTTCTATTTTAATGTTAGTTCATTCAAAATAAAGACAATACAGACAATAAGAGTCAGTGCACTAAGAAAATTACTTGAAAGTTTTCAGACTAACAGTTGAAAAGATTTGAGAATGCTTCACAGTATGGCATTATATGTAGGTCTTATTATTCAGTTACATGTGTTTTTATTTTCGTGTTATTATTTTAGTGCTAAAGTAATACCTTGAAAAATCTTGAATCTTGAAAAATGTTTCTTACAGTTTTTGACATCACCGTCCCACTTGATTTCAGAACTGTGTATTTGGGCCTCAAAACTCAGCCATGGATAGAGTAAATGGATATCCTCGGAGCATACTGGACCAACAATCAAGGACAGGACTGACATTATAATTGACGTAAAATGGAAAAAAATGAATCCAGATTTTGGGAAAAATTTGAAAATAGGCAAATTTGAAAGACTTTGGAGCAAATGGGATGTTTTCTTTGGACTACATTTGCTTGATTTTCTTTGGCTGCCTTTGGTTTCCGTCTTTCTATGTTGTTTTTGTCCTGTGTTCTTTAACGTTTGGGCCTCAAAACTCCTGTGTTCGATAGAGTAAATGGATATCTTTGGAGCATACTGGACTAACAATCACTGACATTATAATTGACGTACGTAAAACGTAAAAATTTGAAAATGGACAAATTTGACATTTCTTTGGACTACATTTGCTTGATTTTCTTTGTTTTCTGTCTTTTTATGTTATTTTTGTCCCGTATTCTCTCTCCGGCCGTGTTCTTTTTCTGTTTTGTATTATAAAGTTGAAAGCCACATAAAAGGGTAGACATATGGACGAATGTAGCTTGGAGATTTTGCTCTGAATTGCAATGACGACGGTCCCCACGTTCAATCACTCTGAACCCCATGGATTGCTCTCACTGTAGAAATCTCAGTTCCATCATAAATGACTCACCACTCCCCCTACTGGGACTGGAATATTGGTACACATCCAGCCCAGTCACACTTGTAGTAACTGCCTAAAACTGTTGCTCACTTCCCCAGTAAATCTGCTCTGCTCCGTGTGCCCCCTCTCTGACAGTCTAATGCACAAATGTACTGGTGTTTTGAGAGCTCGGCGGGGGGCGCTTCTCAGGCGAGCTCCTCTGATGTTTTAGAAAATCAAAAGTCCACATGAGAAGAGGGAAAAGACAGGGTAGAGCGGGGGAGGTGGGCCGTGATTTTGGACGGGGAAGTGGACACGTCTGAAAAGTGAAGCTGGACATGTTTGACGGAGCAAGAGAGACGAACCCGAGTGGACGGAGGTTGGGAGAGAAGTCAAAATTCAAGACATTTGGTATTTTTCGGTTGTATCGCAGACGTTTTTGTCAGGAAATGTTTGTTTTGGACGATCTGGTGGGAGAGAAAATTGGCTAAACTTTTCAACTTTTTCCAGTTCCACATTTTGCAAATGTGCTCGGACTCCCTCAACCTCAGCTGCTCTAGCGTGTTGTAGGTCTTTCTCAAGGTCTTCCTTTTAGTCTCAGCCCGAGCCTTCACAGCTGTCTCCGCTCGATGGGGAAGAGCTCTACGCCAAGCTCCTCTCAGGAGACTTTCAATGGACAAATAGACTTAACTTGCTCCTTGATCGTCTTTTTCTTTCTTTAAAGGAACTGTATGTACCAATTTTGATTTCAAATTTCAATAAACTTGACCGCTCTGTGTCCCCAGATACAAAGTAAAAATGTTTAACTCAAATATACGTAATTTGGTCATTAAATTCAGTTCATTAAACCTACCTAAGCCCTGGTTACAGCACTGCCAACCAGGATTAAATATATTACATAGATGAGAGAGAAGTCAGAGTTACTTCGAAAGACAAGATGGAAATTGTATGTTGGTCTTATTCTGTTCAGTATATGCTGGATAACTTATTAAATGCATAAATAGTAAAATATTTAGAAAGATAAGAGATGTTTGGTTAAAATTAGCACTTTGGAAACAAGAATGCATCTCCAAAATACATCTGGACACCTGACATTTGTTAAGTGAGCATCAAAAGACACAGAAAACTCCTCCGCAAAAGTAACAAGTACTTCTGAATCACTTTTTGAAAGGCGTGTACATTGTGTGATAGAGTAGAAAGTATTGCATTCACCTTTCAAATGTAGGAGTCAAAATTATAACAATACAATATAATATAAAGCGCAGATCCTCAAAAACTGAACTAAAGTAGATTTACATTGAGGAAAGTGAAGACAAAGGAGAAGAGGTGGATTAAGAGAGGAATCAAAGAGGAAAGGACAATCCATCTTTGAACAGAAATATTGGTTTAAGGTTTAATCTGTCACCCATTTACAACGCCATCCTCAAACCTAAACCAAAACAAAGAAAACAACAGGGCTAATCAGTGTACGCTAATAGGAAGTAGATGACTCATTAGGGGCACACACATCTACAAGGCAGTGACTTACCAAAGCCCTGACAGACCTGAAGAAACGACTTGGATGAGTGACGAAATGCAAAGTCAATGATAAAAGTTTGAGTCCAGTTAACAGAATAAAATGCTCTTTTACGATGGAACTTCCCTGGACGACAGGCATTACACAAACTAAATTTACGTAGTTACCCCTGCCCTTTCTTGTTCCTTTATTCAGCAGTGGCCACATCCACCACCTCAGCCTCTCCATCTCCTCCTCTCTCGACCGCAAGCGCACCCGGCCAGTCTAGTCACTCCTAGTCTTAGTCTTAACCGCTCTTTTAAAAGCAATCGTGTAAAAATAAACTTCAAAACCCGACATGATGCATCACCCGCAGAAAGCCACTTCAAGGTTACACAACTCAGATGATTCATTGTATGTTCTTTTTTCTCCCCCCTCCCGCACAAAATAGGTCAGAAATTCTCACACACCCCTTTCGCCACACAACGCATTTCACATTCCTCCCCTCGCTCTCATTTACATGCCGCGCGGGTCCGACTCCGATTTCGGAAGTGCTCCATTTTGGTGAAAGTCGGGTTTGGGATACGGGCGGTGAGCATATGTTGGGATTTGAGCGGTCAATCGATGAATAACCTGCAGCGTTTTGTTTCGCGTTGGCAGTGGAGAGTGTAAGAAAGAGAGGAAGGGAAGGGGAGAGAGAGGGTTTCCCCAACGGATTCCTCACTGGTCAAAAATATTTGCAATGCCAGGAGGTATTTTGAAGCATGTGTGAAAAGATTCAATATGGCGATGACCTTATTGCCGGGCTTCTTGTTGTTCCGTGTGTGTGTGTGTGTGTGTGTGTGTGTGTGTGTGTGTGTGTGAGTGTGTGTGCGTTGGGGGGGATGGGAAGAGGGCGGGTTGGAATTGGCAAAGAGTCAGGGAGGAGCTAGCTCGGTGCCAGGTTCACGCTGATGCCGCCGCTGTCGATTTCACATTATGTTAATCTATGCCGGCCTCTACGTTATCTGTGATGTCTTTATTGAAATCTTTTTGTTTTAATTTGCAGTGTCGGAAAAGGCCAAGCTAGGAGAGATTAGCGGCAGCGGCAGACTTCTTGGAAAAGGTGAATTATTTGTGCGTCATTGAAGTGGGATATTAGTATTGAATGAATTACAAATTGCCAGGTTAGGTTGTTTTGAAATGTAATCGAGGCGTTCTTGTTCAAATCTCTTTTTTTCAGTGCCTAAAAATGCACTGTAAAAGGATTTGCCAGTGATCATTTGATATTTATTTTGATGGGATTTTACTTTGCCAGATATATATGTATAAAATTGAACTTATTATATAGAGTAATTCATTTAACTTAATGTGATACAGATACTTGGAAAACTTCTAATAGCTGACATTTGTGAGCTCAAAAAAGATTCTTATTACTGAAGTTTTTAATGTACACTGCACGGTGTTGATTTTGCCAGATAGATTTTACAATTTACATTACAAAAGACTGTCTTAAATGTTATTCTAATTACTCAATATAGTTGATTAAGATGAGGGTAAATTTCAAATAAAATGCGCTAACCAGTGGCTCATTGGTTGCAGGAAAATAAAAAATAATGTTCTTTATCCTATAATTAAATCTGTATATTACCCAAATGATATGTAGTATAATTATGAGCAGTTCTGTTTAGATAAAATACTTACTAAATCTATGTTACACAATAATAGCAGTAAATCGTTTTATAATGTCAGAAGTTCCATAGCAGTCCACTTTTTTTCAGCACATTTTTACAGCTCATTTTCCATACAAAAGCTGTTCCCAAAGTAATTAAACCATAAAGTAGAATAATAATGGTAAAACAGAGTTAAAAACAATAACTCATAAAGCATTTGTGATCATTTCCTTTTGCTGCCAGCAGAGGGCAGACATGCTCCGGAGCAGGCTCACAGCTTATTAGCTGATTAAAGCACACTTGTTGTGAGTGTTTTGAAGACAATCCTCGTGTCTCTTCATTATTCCACATCAGTGTTGTGTTCACTCACTCCTCCAGTCAAGGGCCCGCATTTACATCCACATTGCACCCAAGGGCCACAGAGGAGACGGAGCAGTGATGAAAGCAACTACTCATTTAGACGATTGTTTACTTCAACAGTGTTAAAAGTATGATGCCAAGATGTCTGTGAATGTTTTAACACGATTTTAAAAAGGGAGATTAACTTTTTAGATTGTTTTATTTGTTGTGGAAAATTAAAAGGCGTTGCGATTTTCCTGCTTGAAGATAGATCAATTTGCAAGGTTCAATTTAAAATACGTTTCTGAATGCCATTTGTTTTTGTGTATGTTCTGTGTACAATTTACAATTTGTTTTTGTACAGTATTTAGACATTTTTGTATGCAATTCACAACATGTTTCTGTGTAGAATTTACAATCTATTTTTATTTATTTACAATCTAAAGAAGCTTTTGTGTACAATTTACATATGCTTTAAATTACAATTTACAATACGATTTGAATATAATTTACAATGTTTTTTTTAAACAATTTACAATGCATTTTTGAGAATATAGAAAATCAAGGCCTGTATGTTGTCAGTAGCAAATAACTCACATTGCAATAGAAAAATTTAAAATGCCAAAAAATGAAAAAAATATGAATACAATTCTTAGAGTCTATCTAAGAGTGTTGATCTTCAGATACTAATCAAATAAATGACAAAACTAGTATTGAAAGGAGATATTAATTCGAGCGGGGATTGATACATAAGGAATTACATTTATTGGACAAATAGTTTAAGAATGGTCTTCATCCATAAGCAAATAGTCTAAAACCATTTTATAACAACGATATATTATTGTGTGTGTGTATATATATATATATATATATATATATATATATATATATATATATATATATATATATATTCTATTTAGTTGTTTTTTTGGCATTGAAATGTATATCAAATATTTCCCTTTTTTTAAATAACATTTGAAATATTGGTATCGTGACAACACTATTAGGGACACAGAGCACTACATCCTATTGGATGGAATTGAACCAGCAACCTACCGGTTATTGGCGCAATATTGTTGTCTGAGTCTAACTGCGGTATTCATAGAAAACCCAGTAAAAGCCATTCGAAGCTCGTGTAAATACAGTATGTGTAATGTACAGTAGAAGACAATGACTGTGAAGTGTGCAGTAAAGTGAAACTGACAGATTTGACACAGACGTCTAACAGCTCGGATAGAAAAACATTTGTGAGTAAAACGTCTGACAGGCAGTGAATGTAGCATAAGAATGTACACATACCAATTATATACTGCGTCAGAGCCATGTTTCTTACCTTTAACTTGACTTCCACGAGTCTATTCTATAATTATCTTGATGCATGATTCGTTGTGTACGTATTATTAGTCTACCTTTTTTTTCTTCTTTGAATGGGTAGCCATGTAGCACGTCACAAGGGAAACATTTGATTGGCTGAAGCTTGCGTACGCTGAACTTAAAGGTGCTATATACTGCAAATTTTACAGTTTGTAGCAAATGTTTTTAATGATTTTCCAAATTTGTTTTCTGATCATAAACATACTTACAGTTGGGTTTTGATTTGTTCACATATTGTTAGCATAATTGTTTAAGTCATTAAGGTTTTTTGGGGGAAAAGAAAATGATTTAAAGGAGCTGTGTAATAAAAGTAGTATTCTTGTCATAAAGTAAAATCTGTTTTGCCCAAGTAGTAATGTATTATAAAAGCAGCTCGTAGAGTCAAAATGAGACAGCTTTAATCCCCGTGAAGCAGAGTGCGCTGTTAGCATGCTAATGTTTGTTAGCTTTATTGTGACGCTGATAGTCCACTCTGCTTTAGCTCTGACAGTTGTGAAAAGCACTTATAAAAATGACAATGTTCAGAATGGATCAGGTAAGTGGGCTCTTTGTACTTCTACAAACCGTTTAGAATGACCCAGTTCTGTTTCATGTTTTTAAGACGGGAAAAATCAGATACAGCACCTTTAAGCAGTTTATTCAGCTGCAAAATACTTTGATTTCCACCTTCACACACACCGTTGGATGCAGCATGGTCTGGAAAGAAGAATGCGACAGTGATCAACAATGATAATGAAACCTATGTTTCATAAGTGAACTTTAGAAACTTGAACTTGAAGTTAAATATTGACACAAATATGACAAACATAAATTATATTTTTTAATTTTCTGTCCAATATAAATGAATGTGATTTTACAGGGCTATTCAACTTAAGGCCCGGGGGCCAAATCAGGCTCTTCAAGGGATATGATCTGGGCTTCAACACATCTTCAGAATATATCGAAAATATTTTATCTCTTTTACTGGTTTAGTCCCAATTTAGTGCTAGTTTAGACCTGGTTTAGTCCTGTTTGGACCTGGTTTAGACCTGATTAAGTCCTGGTTTAATACTATTTTAGACCTAGTTTAGTACTGGTTAAGACCTGGTTTAGACCTAGTTTAGACCTGGTCTAATCCTTGTTTTGTTTTGATCTGGTTTTGTCCTGGTTTAGACCTGATTTAGTCCTGGTTTAGACCTAGTTTAGTACTGGTTAAGACCTGGTTTAGGCCTGGGTTTAATCCTTGTTTAGTCTTTGTTTATACCTGGTTTAGTCCTGGTTTAGACTTGGTTCAGACCTTGTTTATTCCTTGTTTAATCCTTGTTTAGTTAGTCCTTTTTTAGAGCTGGTTCAGTTCTAGATAGTCAGTTTGCAGATGATGTTATAGCTCTGTGATAGAGTGTTCAGACAAGTACCAGGCTGCATGCCCAGCAATTCATAACACATCACTACTGGAAGGGTATTTATTATCTCTTTACGATCAAAACCGGATAAAGACGAAAGCGACCAACACATCTGCAGTCGTATTCTTGCCGTATGTGCTGCTGAATGCCACGTATATATATTTTCCAGCGTGTTTGTTGATGCTTTCAGCCGGTGGAGAAATCAAAAGCAACACAGCCTCCATCTGCCCCAGTCATTTAAACAAGCGCACCCCGACTGACTCTAACTACGGCTATAGACCGCAGTTAGTTATTTCCGCTGTGGCTAAAATATGACAGCAATTACTTCTACCCACCACCTCCACTCGCCATTACCCATAAACAAGTTGTGGCCCCTGCGTCGGCCTAGATTGCCAAGCACAAAGCCCGCATTTCTCTCCTTTTAGCGCCGCATTCGATTCCGGGGGTAGGTCACGGCCGCATTTTTCCGCATCCCATCTCGCATCTTTTGCACACACACACAAAAAAAAAAAACGCTGGCTTATAGTCTGAAATCTTTCTCTGTTGCAGGTCAAAGTGGAAAGCTTTTGAGAAAGGATAGGAATACACCCCGGCTTTAAATGAAACCGTTTTTTCCCCCCCCTTTACAAAAGCTAGCAAGCGTTATTCTCTTAAAACGTCCGACCAGAGCAAAAAGCAATATTCAACAGGAAAGGAAAATAAAAACGGTACGAAAGTGTAAAAATACGGTTACACCTGCTCCGCTTGCTTTTATACGAGGCGAGCGCTACGGTAAGATTCAATTAACAAGAGGACAGTCGCCGAGGTCTAGGCTTTTCTGATTGACGACCGGCTGCGCTGAAAAGGAGTAAACAAATCTCTAAACATGTATTTTGTAAAGCGGAATAAATGGTGTCTCTGACGGTAATGTAGAAGTTAGACAGACAAGATGAGAAAAGGGATATGAACAGCTGAAAGATGAATATTTAAAAGGAATGTGCGCGCTAATAACCTGCAGAATTTAGCTGATTTAAAGAGGCAGTTCCAAATGTTGAAGTTGCCGTTTTGTATTGGAGAATAATGATGTGCTCAGATTCCAGGTTACGCAGCAGTGACATGGGGATTTTGCAGGAGTTTAACAACCACCACATTAACTACAGACTGTCAATGCCGGTCGAGATGGTTTTGAACTGGTGATCCTCTAGTTAGTGAATGCCTAATTCACACTTGACCCGCTGCCTTACAATCGCCCGTAATCAGTAATACTCATTTAATATTGTGATTTTTTTTTTACTAGATGTGAATATCAAGAAATACTTCATTCAGAAACTTTTGTGAGTCTACATGCGGCGTAAAGTGCGAGCGGCGGCTAAGAGACGTTTTGTGATTTAACATTACCACCAAAACGTTGCAGCTATAATTGCTAATAAAACGGCATACCATCGCGCATAACCACACTTTTGGCGAAGATAGATAAGCGACAACTAACTTAAGTTGAGCGTCGCTTGTGTTGCTCACAAGTTATTAGCCCTCCGCAGCCTTAACAAACAGAAGCCATGGTAGTTTTTACTTTAAATCAACGCTGCAGACCAAAACAAAAGTACCCGTGCTAATGGTGGGACTGTAGTTGGTCGTATGTGCTGTAGTCTGCGTCTGTCCCGGGCTCCTGTACCACACGGTGATGGAGGAGGTAAGGATGGACTCTCGTAGAACAGTGTTTTTCAACCTTTTTTGAGTTGTGGCACATGTTTTGAATTTAAAAGCTACCACTAAAACGTTACCAAATCATACCATATAGTTAAAATATTGTATATAATGAGGCAAATAATGTCTGTGGCACTCTCTAGTTCATTAAATTTGGTAATAGTGATGGTTTTGCGTTCTTTCTTTGGTGCAAATGTTGCTCTGGACACTCCAAAAAGGTGAATTAGTTCATTAAATCTGCATTTGTGAATCTGTTAACTCACGACTGGACATTTTCTCATAGCACACCTGGCAAAACCTCAAGGCACACTAGTGTTCTCCGGCAGAGAGCTTGAAAATCAAGGGTGTAGAACTGCACCATCATCTGCGCCGGCAGCTTGGCTTTCCTCCAGGTTGTGGTCGCTGCACCAGGACACCAGCCAGTCCACCTCCCTCCTCTGAGCAGACTAGACAGGACGTCAGCGCGGAAACCCATAGTGGACAACATCAGTCTTCGGTATCCTTCTTGTGTTGTCAAATTCTGTTAAAGAATACATACAAACTAACAGGGAGATAACGTTTTTAATCATAATTTTGTGATACATATTTTCATAATTGAAGCTTTTTATGTGTTTATTCTTTATCCTAATGCTCATGTTCTACCAAACTAATGTGAAAAAAATCATAAAAACAGAACAATTATCAATGGTTGTGTCCATATGGTGTACTGACACACAAACATCGTTGAATTCTGCGTAAAATACACAGACACCGGTAGAATTCTATGCATTATTAGAACCACAAATATACCGCTATCTGTCGATTTAAATTTTAAATTGTCCTGTTTTTACATTATTTTTTAATACAATGTTGCTCTTCATGCAGTCTTAAGATGGCCACCATAACTGCCACAGCAACCGAACCCACATTCTAGACCTTTTTATAACTCAATGGATTCATGTTTGTGGTTAGTAATTTTTTTTAGTTTTGAGGGACTATAGTGGTCTCTCTGTTTATTAAAAAAAAAAACGGCAAGAAAACCTGCTAACAACAACAACAAAACCTGTGCTCCTCACTTGAACCTTGAGAGACCTAAATTTAAGATTGCAACGAACAACTCCTTCACACTTTAAAATCTAACATGGAACTTTGCATTAACCTTGAGCATACACCCAACCACAAGCAAGTTTTTTTGTTTTTTTTTTATGTCGTTATGGCCACAGAGCTGCAGTAGTGATGGGACAGGCTGATGGCAGAAGATTAAGCTATCTAAAATAGAATGGAAGAATCGCCAAAGAGAGCTGTCATTTTAGTTGAGAAGTTAATCCAGGTTTCTTCATGTATTCTGGTCGAGTTGTATTCTCCTGACCAAAGAGTAGTACTTCAGGAGTATTGGTAACTGTCAAGGGCTGAAAAAGTGCAAAGGCAGGACTTTATTTACCCTATCAATTTGATTTCAGAAAAGTCAGATTTACTGGAAAACTAGCAACAAATAGCAAATTTTTTCTGCATATCTCAGAAATATAATCGTATTTTTGGATGGTCCGTGAAAGCTATATTTAAAGGTGCTGTTCCCAATTTTTGGTTTCTCATATAATAAAACAAAAACAAAATAATACAACAAAATTAGTTTTTCTCTGTACATTTATACTGTAAAAGCTCTTCAAAGGGTCAATAAGATCCCTGTGTGATTTCTGCTTCTAATTATTGAGCATTTTATTCTCTTCAAGGCTGTTTATTTATTTAGTGCTTTTCGAACAAAGCACCTAAAGTTCAAAACATCCATCCATTTTCCTCTGCTTCTCCAGGGCCGGGTCGCGTAGGCAGCTGTCTGAACTGAAGAGTTAAACAATACAAAACACTAGATACAATACAAAAAATAAAATATGCATCAAGGGAACAAAACAAACCTTGACAAATGCACAGATAAAAACAGTAAAAAATTATTCATGCGAATTTATACAAATAAGATTGAGATTCATTACTTACCCGCTGGAGCTTCACATGAAATTCAAAAATGTTATAATACATCTAGATCTAGAAGTAATCATGGACTGAAATCTGTAGCTTGGCTTGTAAATATTCCGATAATGTTAAATAAATAATTAATTAATTAAATGCGTCACAAAATTGAGCTTGAAAAAACGCGCAAGTGGACAGTGTATGTCCTTCTTTGGTCTTTTTATTGTCGGTGCACCCTTCTCTGAGTTGATTTTCTCAGGAAGATGTGCACTGGACACTACCAAAGGCCCACACGGATTATTGAACGTCAGTGACCTGAACGTTTGCATTAAGAAACAGGCCTTTTTAAGATCGCAAAGGGAAGCTGTTGAGGACAATGGAAATTCTAGTCGACCCATTTCCATCAGCCCCAGTTAACTCCACTGTCTTGGCCTGATTCTGTTTACATTCTTCGGCAGAATGTGGTATCGCGACCCCAGATTGTTGTTACGCTGGTAATTGGATTCAAATGCAACACAAAGAAAAGCCAAACTTAAGTACTAGTAATGTTCAACAGAAAGTGTCCTAGGAATAGGAAGGCTTCGGAGAGCGGGAAAACCAGGGAGGCACCAACAGATGGACCGGAATGTGCTGAGAAATGGAGCTGGAGTGAGGGCAAACAAGACAACAGGCAGAACTGTGACAATTGTACCCACAAGAAATCAATATCCCCCACCCACATCAGAAAACACTTCATAAGATTGTGCAGGTGACAATGCACAAACAAACTGTTCCTAGTATGTGTTTCTTTGGTTTTCTTCTTCTTCTTAGTGAATTGTGCACTAGACACAGCCAAAGGCTCACACACCGTACAACAGGACGTAAGATCTAAAATGTAAACTTTCCTGACTTGGGTGGTTTGTGTGGATTACCTGCTCGGGGCAAGGCAGGGCAGCACCAGCATGGTTTTGAACACAGCTTGGTCAAGTCTGTTCAAATCGGTTCAAAAACAGACATGAGCAGTTGACCAGAGCCTAATTAAAACCATGTCAGGTGGCTGCAGAGCCTCGTTGATTACTCTGAGTTTAACCATGGAAGGTTCCTCAAGTCCTCCAGCGTAAGGCGTTTATCTGGATCCTTGGCCAGACATCCTTTCAGTACGTCTCTGCAGGCGACACACAGACAAAAACTGGTAAGAAATGTGTTGTGTATGTGCTCAAAAGTGTTAGTCCAGCCTAGCCCTCTCACTTTGATTGCGTTTGGCTTCTTACGCAATAGTGTGGGGCAAAGCTAAATGGACATTTTCCATGTAATGTGGGCTCAGTCTTGGCAGTTATCTCATGAGATCTTGTAGCAGTCCTGGAATTTTGGTATTTACGCCGAATCCAGCATAGGTTTGGCCTATTTTGGCCAGGTCTGAAAGGAGTTTCAGACCTGGTGAAGTCTGGATGCAGGTTTAGTCTTGGTGACACTTTGAGAGCTTATAATCTCATGAAGGGTTGTAAACATTTAGAGAATGAGCAACAAAAAGTAAACGGGTTATTTTGGAGTTATGGAATTGATAGGAAAGAGAATAACACACTAAAACTTTTGGTACAGAACATGAATTGAAGTTACATTAACCTGAAGAATTCCTCTTCATTGAGCTCTCCGGTCTTGGACTGTTGGACCTGGATTTTTTACTAGGTCCGGCCACCTCCTGTTTGATCTCAGCTGCGTCCTCTCGTTTCCTCTTGCCGCTCAGTACGCGACCATCAGAGCCTTGAGCCGTGTGGGACGTTTGTGGGATGCCACTGGGTCCGGCTGCAGGCTCTGAATCCGAGGAAAATGCCTCAAGCCTTCGCATGGATTTCATCACGTGGATTTTAGGAGAGCAGTGCTTCTCCAGATCCAGGTGACTGAAGGTGGGACAGGACCTCCAGGCTGAAACACACTGTAGAGAGTCTATAGTCTGTTAGTGCACGCTAAAACTAACAGACTAACAAACTCTCTTAGTAGCAACAATTTAGTAATAGCTTTTACCACGAAATCTCCTCCTTTTAATATTAGTCACTGGCCAGGTTCTGTACTTCATGTTGAAGGTGTAAGTGCTGTGCTGTGTTGAAGATTGTTCATTGGGATGCAGCAGTTTATTTTTAAATTTTCACATTACTGGGGAATTATATTATCTAATTTGGAGGTATTTTCTTTCTGTTCCAACTGCAACAAAATAAGGATCATAAACTGTCAAAGACCATGGAGTGGCAATGGTGGTGGTGGCAGGAAAGAAGATAATAGGCTCACAAACGGTGGCTGCATTCTATTAACATAATTATAGTAATATACTGAACAACAAAGTAAAGTAAAGTACTGTAATAACACCTCCGCTGTCAGATATAGAAGTGATTTATTATTATTATTATTAAATTATATATTTATGTTTTATTTTTATGTTTGCAAAGGTGAGGGAGAGGAGCACATAGTACACAGTGAACCTTAAACATTAAGTGTGTATTTATTGTATTTGATATTGTACTGTTGTTGTTGTAGCACCTGCTGCTTGGACTCCAGTGTTATCTGAAATACCTGGCTGTCACAGGAAATTGAGAGCGCTGGTATTTGACATCTTTTTGACGACTGGTATCTGAACACTACTCCAGATAAGGACGACACAGTCCCAGCACAGGCACAATGGATCCCCTCCCAGCTGGGACAAGCATGTTCACGGCGCTAACAAAGGACATCACATACAACAGGCGTGTAGAGCTGCCGGGGAAATCAGCCGACACAGCAGCAAGGCAAGTGACAACATGCACAAAATATGGCTGTGGTGACGTTTGGTCGCATCAAATGTCACTTTTGATTTCTGTTGGTGAAAACGAGATGGGATTTGTACATAGACTTTTGAAATAATTAGCTCATGACAAAGTTAGACATGCGACGTTAATAGTTTTAGGTGCAAGCAGGTGATGTTAGCAGTCCAAGTTACAGATCAGATCTGTGGAGAACTGCTCATGTTGATAATAGCCAGGCTGCTAATTGTTTATTTGAAAATGCTTCACTCCTGTTGTTGGCCAGAAGAGAGAGCCCAAAACAGTCTATGTCCACAAGAATAATTTCCGGATGAGTTTCCTGGATCTGTGAACTGCAAAGTGAACTCAGAAAATGTCACAAATCCAGATATATATATGAACACTTTTTATATTTGATTTAATGTTTCAAGGTAAAAAAAAAAGTTTTTGGGTAAATTATGCCTAATCTTTTAATGGAATGAGTTTCAATCAGTTTCTTACTTACTGTAATTTTTAATTTTTAATCAAACTACTACTCGACTGGTGTAAAACTAGATTTTTTTTATGTACAATAGGTATTAATACACCATTCATTCATTCATTTTCTTCATCAAGTACTCCAGCTTTATTCCCGTTCCCGGGGTCGCGGGTGACTGGAGCCTATCCCAGTGACTTTGGGCCTTAGGCGGGGTACACCCTGGACAGTGGCCAACTCGTCGCAGCAAACACACAGACATGGACAACCATTCACTCTCACATTCATACTTTACGGGCAATTTAGATTTGTCAATTTACCTACACAGTCATGTCTTTGGACGGTGGGAGGAGCCGGAGATCCCGGAGAGAACCCACGGTAACACGGGGAGGACATGCAGACTCCACCCAGAGAGAGCGTGTGATGTTGGGGTGGCCCGGGATTCAAACCCATGATCTCCTTATTGGGAGGCAGAAGCTCTAGCCGCTCTGCCGTGCACCCCTTACTAATACACAAAATAAAATCAAAATTAGAAAATCGTTAAAACCTGTCATATGAACTTTAAATTGATCTTTTTGAGCTTTTAGCCGTGTTCTAACATTGATCCATCATCAAAAACATACCTTGCATTTAGCTTCGTTCATGCCATTTTGATGAATCCTCTTTTTTAATTCCTTTGATGTGTGATGTTAATAACGACAAATAATGCGTAATACTTGTCCTTTGATTGCAGCTAAAGTCAATCTAAAAACAGTAATAATATAAACTCCACTACCACATATAAAAATTGCCTGATTTTATATATTTATAGGTGTTTTTATTGATGTATTTATCTGATACTGTGGACGGCATTGCCTCTCCACAGCAGCGAATCCTCCACTAGAAAAAGTAGTCCACCTTTCCATTATAAAACAAATGTGTCCAGAAAATATCTCAAAATCAACATTCATTTCAAACAAACGCCCCTTTAAACGCTATTATTCTAATGATATTCTTCACTCCGATGGCCCGTGCTCCTCCAGCGGCTCAGTCCTGAAGGATCCCCTGAGAACGAAATGGAAATGTGACCAATCAGGATTCAGCATAGTGGATCTGTGCTCTGAATTCAGGCCAGAGGTGACAGAACTGTAACATTAATATCATTGTATATCCTGATAGTCTTGTTTGCTCTTCACTATTGTCTTGAGAAAGTTCGGAGTAGGATTTTGACACTGGTATTGTGCCAGTGAATACGGCCGTTGATTACGGGGACATAAAATATAAAGACGCAATCAGAGTTTTCAGATGGAGGCACAAACCTGGTCATTACAGACGCAGTGGTCATCTGAATGTTCACTTTGTCATGCTTTTTGTTTTTATACCTATGTTAATGGAGACATGTCATGCAAAACTTGAGAATCCTTTTGAACTGACCGTGCCGTGTTGTAACGTAAGCGATTCATGCACGTTTGATCAATTTGTATTCTCCTGCAATCGTGACGCCGTTGCTCCAAAAACGACCACACCTCACCAGCTCTGCAAAGCCTGTTTTGTCTTCTTTAAAGGCACATTTAAGTGAATTCGTTGTACTTTATAGAGTTAAAAATTGCCGACTGAAAACAAAAACATTGCGCTTCCGAGCAAGCCGTGGTGCAGCAGTGAAGCGTCTGTTTTTTAATTGAGGCGCATGAATATCGGGCCTAATTAATAATCACAAATGATAAAAGAAAGTGTGCATAATATTTCCATCCATTACGTGTCTATTGTTATGAAAACAGAAGACTCTCACGCCACCGTCTGCTGAGAGACAAACATCAGATCTACTAAAAATCATACAAATTTTAACAATTTCATTATTAGCGTCTGCAAAAATGGGTTGATTATGATTATTAAAAAGATAGCTAGTTTTCAGTTTACAAAGCTTTTTCGACCTATAGCCTGCTTTCTCAACTTTAATATACTGTTAACATAAGATTTGCAACCTATGTGTAGAAAACAATACTTAAAAAAAAGAAAAAGAATAATACAGATGCTGTGAACTCACCAGATAATCAAACCAGATAATAGACCTAAACCAGTTCAATCAAGATTTTCAAAATGCATGTAAACCCGGGAACTACGATTAAGATAACTTGATTCAGATCTCCCAGATTTCATAAACACGCCTGGAAAACTCCGTGTTTCTACTTTAAAGTGAGCTCTGGAGAGAAACTAACACGTGAGCAACGCATTCCCGTCACCTCTGAAAATCAAACGCTCAACGTACATAAGATGGTGCTTATCTACGTTTACTAATGTGGTGTTTTTATTGTGGGCGGAGTCACCATTTACAGATCTGACTCGTAACTTCCCCACCTTTAACACGCACAGCTGGAAAAAAGTGGCCGAGTCCGATTTAAGAAACAAACATTATGCAAAATTGATTGAATTGTTGAGCTGTTCTAACCTTGTTCCGTCATCAAAAACATACCTGGAGTAGCATTTAGCTTGATTTTGTTTGTTGAAAGCTCGTTTGTAAATCCTCTCCCCCGACACTGCGATCTGAACTCCTTCGACGTGTGACGAAGATGATGCTGACGTCACTTATCCCAGAATATTTTGCTGTTTTGAGTCCTTAAATCATCGCCAGACTCGCTCTGAACATTTCTTCCGTCCAGTCACAATGTATCCACTCTTTACTGCAACGCATTGTGGGTACATGTGTGTAATTGCCCCTACAGCCAGTAGATAGAGCCACAGCTAAGTCAAAATGGCATCTCCCAAAGCAGTGATAAAGTGACATTTTTCTTTGTAAAAGTCAAACTGAAGACACTCAAGAGCAAGTTTAAAGGCCAATAACAATATGAAAAACGCATCATATGTTTCCATTAAACCGATTTTTCAAAATGCATGTAAACACGGGGAGTAACACATCTGGAAAAGTCTGAGTCTTGTTGAACTGACTATCACTTTCGGTTTGGTTTTAGTTTGCTATGTTAAAGTGAATCAACTTTTTAACCATATTATAATGTTTCCTCTTCTCATTAAACCACTCGAATGTTGTTTTTAAGAGTTAGTCGCACATATTATGGAGCTAAGTCTGTTATCTGAAGTTCGGGAGCAGGACCACACCTCATCCACGCCCCTTCCGGTGACTACTCTATTTAAGCTTCCCGGTCACACACACCAGCGTTCGTTATTTGGTGCCCCTCCCCGCCACCCTCTTCTAATTATTCTGTCTTATCCTTTAGTCGGGGGGTATCGAGGCCCGGGAGCCTGCAGCCCTCATCGCTAGAAGCCCCAAAACTGCATTTATCATCTACTCTCATGCATTTTATCGTTGTTCTCGTTCGCCAGTGAACTTCTGCATCCAGGCTTGAGGTTGTGGTCCTTGCTAGTGAATGAGTAAACCTCATTCTTCAGCATTGCTCCGACAGTCCACTTCTTTTTACTTCCTTCTGCAATTTTATTTTCTTAAACAGTTACCCGTGTAATATTTGGCAGCGCTGTGCAGTTTTTAAGTGGACTTATTTATTTTTAGAAGTTATTTTAGCTCAATATTGCAATGTGAAATGTCCAAAATGTAACGTAATGATCTATAATGAATACATAGCAGGCCAGAGCAATACAGGTCTGTTTTAAAATGAAAGTAAAAACTACCGTAGCTTCTTTGCGTTTATTGGCGTTGTGAATTGAGTAACGCACTTCCAGGCAAGTCTGAAAATCAAGTGGGACTAGGGCTGCAACTAACGATTATTTTGGCAGTCGATTAGTCTAACGATTATTAGAATTGATTAGTAGTTTAGCACGCGAAAGACCCTTGAATATGAGAATTTTACCCAGACAAGGCTGAAGTGAAGCCGTTTGACGACGTCCTGGAGGAGAATAATTATAAATGAACATGTATTTTAATCAAAAACACACAATTTTACATATTTGCTGTGTGTTTTTTGTGTCATTTATAGATTCGATTTGTGCATATTGTGTTTTCCATCGAAGAGTTTCTGAGGAGAGATAGACCTTTGTGTATTTGTGTATTTTGTCTGGAAATAGGTGCTAAAAGCAGCGCTCTGATTGGCTGCGCTTGGGTGGTCCTCATTAGTTTCAGTTTGTCGTCTGAAAAAAGCTGTTGTAAGGCTGTGCACAGGACCGAACATGAATGCATGTGAATTTAACGACGTGCCACAGGGTTTGTGAGCACGAGGGACGGGTTAGATAGATAGATACCGCAGTGTGAAAATCAAGTACTCCAGCTTTAAGCAGGTTTTTATGATTTGTTTTGATTTTATTGGGTGGAATAAAACTTGTAAATTTAAATGATAGTTTTACACCAATCAAAATAAATCAATCAAAATGTCTTGAAATTTACAGGAAGTTAAGCAGAGTTTCAAAAAAAATGATGATGTCGCACTATGGAGACACACTAGGGACAATTTACAACCAACACACACGGTTTTCTGATCCTTTAAACATACATTCAACAAAATGTAGGTATTCCCAGATATTTTCATTTGTCAAATAATATTTTTTGTCACATTAGAGGAGTGTCAGGGTTTCTGCGGGGCATTCAAAATCATTAAATGGATTTTTGGCAAAAAATAAGGCATTAAATGCATTAAAAAAGATTAAATGTAATCACCACAGGGATAAAGTATTAAAAAAACAGTTTGACAAAAAAATATTTATACATCAGAACAATAATTATAAATGTTAAAAAAAAATATTGCAGCTAATCAAAAATGCGTGTCCATGACAGTAGTTTTTACTTATTTAACATTCAAATTCATTTTGAATCTCAGATGTACAGGATTTATTGAAACTAGATGTTAATAGCTGTGATCAAATAGATTCAGGTTCAAAACATACACTTGCATGTTTAAATTTTCATGTACATTAGCTTCTGATGCCCAATGGAATGATCACAGGTCAGAAGTTTTGACACAATAAAACCATAAATGTCTTGTTTCGACGTTGATTATGGCATTAAAAATCTTGAAATGCAGCATTAAATTTGACTTGCTGAAACCTTCATAAACCCTGCATAAAACAGTTACATCATTTCCTATTGTGATGTCATGATTTACACCCAGGAAGTCAAAATTTAAACCTAAAAAACTGCCCGACTGGGATAAAAATGTTGAATTCTTTAGCAGAATCTTAAATATCCCTGTCTGAATTGTGTTTTGGGTTGGCGAGAAAATGAGTACTCCAACCTGTCATAGGCCCTTTAACGTTGCATAACAGCCTTCCACTCTCTCCCCCACTCTCACACAGACATCCCTTCCACTTGATATCTTTCTAACAGAGCTGTGTGTCTGACTGTAATAAAGCCATCAACACTTTTGTGATGATCATAATCTGTTCTCAAACATCCCCTCTCTCCCGCTCAGCCTTCTCCTTCTCTTCTGCGCCTCACGTCTGGCTCCATATCAGGGGACGGGAGCTGGCTGTCTGTTCGGGTGATTGACACGGGCCCACATTAAGAGGTGCTTTTGGAAATTAGTCCGTGGAGACCGGTCCCTCTCCCCCTCCGCCCCTCCGCCGCCGCTCCGCTCCCTCTCCGCCGCCGCCTTTTGAACCCGCGCCGGCTCATTGGTATGCGGACGCGGCGGCCTCCTCCCGGCCCCGGCGTCGCGACTATTGGCCCCCGCGACACGTAAGCGCGCCCGTGGAGAGCCGCCAACAATATGCAGCGGCGCACCGGCCTCAAATTACAATGGGCCCAATTAATAATCCGACACTTGTTCCATATTTTAAACCCGAGCCGACGGAACAAAGCGCCTATCACAAATTTATAAATGGCTTTTTCCGAACCGCGCCACGCCAAGAAATGAACTTTGTGTTTTCGCCTGACGATTTTTTTAATGATGGGGAAGGCTTGACCACTGGTTCACCCCGGTCTTAATTCACTATTATGGGCAGATGTGTAAAAAATACATAGTAATGGGACCACTAAGGGATGGACATGAAATTTGAATGAGCTTGTCTTGAAGGAATTGGCCGAGAAAGAAAGAGAGAAGCGCCGGTTTGCAGACAGTTTTGACCCCATAAACCTCTCTGCAACAATATCATTTGGTTGGTGATTTAATTTTGGAGGTCTGCACTGTAAAAATGTTGCACTGAAAAAATGTTTAAAATGAATAAACGCTGGGAAGACGACCTGGTAGTTTGATTGTGGCGCTAAATGTGGTGGGATTACGCTCATTATACTGTAGCAGGATTCAGTTTCTTTGGAGTAGTTATTACCTTAAACAAAAGCTTCATGTGAAATTGGGGGTGAAGAGTGGGGAGTGACATTCAGCAAAAGAAAACGCTCCTGAGGGTGGCACCGAGCCCAGCATTGTGTTGTGGCTGAGACCATTGTATAGCGTTGTAACACGTTTCTTGGATTTCTGGACATCGAGAGCCTTTCTGTAAAACCGCAGTATGTAACTTTCTGGAGGTGGAGAAAAAGAAGTTAGTGGAGTTTATGTTTGACATTTAGATTCAAGCTTACTCAGAGTAAATACACATTTTGTCTTTGTTTTTCAGTTGAATAAAAACACCCCAAATGAAAAACGATACAAAACATGCTTTTATTTTGGGCTAAAATGGACATACCGGGGCTTTATTTGTTATCATGCTGTATGTTATATATTTATGGTGTTACCGCCCTTGGCCTGCACTTTCTCTCCCTGTGTTTTGTGTTTTAAATGTGTTTGTCAGTGTGAGTTCCTGAACGTGGTTGGCTGCTGCTTCCTGGCGTCTGATTGGTGTGTCAGTCAGTCCACCTGCGGTCCCGCCCACTCTTTAGGGGCGGATCCACACCTGGTCAGGGCCATTCTCTGTGTTTCTCGCATGTTTGTCAGGGCTGGACTCAAACGTGTGGTTTTGTTCTTCTGTCTTTTGTTTTCTTGGTTTAATTTAGTTGAGTCTGTTACACTCCTGTTCATTAAATTACGTCTTTGGTTAAACCTTTTTACATCTTTGGTTTTTGTTACTTCCCTTTATCCCTGGGTGAGCTGGGTTGTAACAATAGATATGACAGAATGAGAAAGAAATAATACAAACATACACTGTGTGCATGATGGTATGTGCAATTAGTTTAAAAGTAGATTCATGAGCTCATGTCACACAGTATTTGCTATAACTTAATATTATTGCTATAGTGATGGTAATAACGATAATCATTTTTGTGTTTATTATTAGTTTATTTTATTATTTTTATTTTAATATAAATTTGTTTTATCTTTTCTCATGATACTTTTTCATGTAAAATGTTTTAAAATGTTTATAACAACATCTGGGACAGACAACAAGTTCAACTTAACCCAATTCATCTAAATTATAAATCACTTTATTATTATTATTATTATTATAATCAATTGTGTAATTATGTGCTTGTGATTAAAATGATAATAGTAATAGAAAGAATGAAATAAAGATTAAGAAATGTATTAAAAAAATAAATGATATTGATTGTCGGACAAATTGGACAGCTGTAGCAATAATAGAAACAAATAAGTTGCAAGAAAAATGTCTGTAATGAATTTGAGAAGGACCCAGGAAGAATAGCAACTGGTGTTCAGGAGCTAATGAGGAGCTTAAGAAACTAAACCAAACGTTACATTTTGTGATGTTTTTAAGTTAAGTTGTTTAGCAACCAAGTAAGCAAAGTTTATTTATATAGCACCTTTCACAGACAAGGAAGTCACAAAGTGCTTCACAAGTAAAAAGAGTTAAAATACCGAAAAACAACACACACTTTCAGTCGGCAATGCATGCAACAACACCACAGTAAAATCAGTCCCTGAATCTACAGTAATTAAAATACTTGAGCAAAAAAACCAAGTTTGGAGTTTGCTTTTGAAAGAGTCTAAAAGGGGAGAGCAGAAGATTGTTCCAAAGTCCGGGGGCCACAGACTGGAAGGATCGGCCTCCTCTGGTCCCAAAACGAGTGCGAGGAACCATCCGCAGTTTACGTTTTGTCGTTCCTGACTTTGGTTTGTCAAAAATGAGTTAGTACTAAACCAAAACAAGCTCTGTACGTTACGATGTATGTATTCGAATCAGTTGAAGCCTATGTTACAACTATTACTTTTAGGCATTTGTAACCAAGTTGTAAAGATTTCTCGGCTCAGCTCAACTGAAAATACAGTTTCGTCTCCAGCCTGCGCTAGCGTAACCACTATCACCGCTGGACAAACCACTTTTCCGGCTCTTTCCCTTGCTGTATCGCTCTGCTAGCCTCCTCTTGTAATAATCCTATCCGTGTGGTCGTCGGCGTCAGCACCACTCAGCCGCTCCGCTTTGACGCGTTCATTTAAACTGGTTAATCAGATGTGAATATGCAAAGCGCTTCCCGGGGCCTGCCTTTGAAATGCTAATACCGCGCAAACAAAGGTGCCCGCGCATAGGTTCTGATGCAGCAAAATCCTGGAGGTGTGATCCCACGTTCATATCTCATTTTAATATGAAAGACGTGCGCTCCTGTTCCCTCAACCCCGTCTTAATAGGCTCCTGATTCGGGAAAAAGGGGGTAGATTTTTTTTTTATTTAAGGTTTTTATTTCAAGTATATCTAAGTATCCGAGCTGGTGTTTTTAATAGTCCGTGTTCTCCGGTGAGAGCTGGAGGTGGGTGGTGAAATTGTGGGAGGTTTAAGTGACTGAGTAAAGGCAATTTATGGAAAGTGGTCCATTACACGTTATATTAGCTGTTATTACCGCTGCTGCTAATATTTTTCACAAGCTTTGAGGATATTAGGTAAACACGGTTGGCATTATAAGCGGACTATTTTACCAAACTAATGCATTTACTTCAATTACTGCATATTTAAATACAGATGTTGCTATTAAGAACTGTGAATTTGGTTCAGAAATCCATTAGGGGAAGAAGGTGATCAAGTCTTTTCTACTTTCGAAACAATTTTTCTTCCAATCTGTTTTTAGATTTATAGATCAGGACGGCCATGGCTTCTGGGCCGGAGGTGCACAACACTTTAACAATTTTGGCACAAAATATTCCCAACACTAGATCTGTTTCAAGAAAGAGTTAATTATATAAAAAAACTACTGCTTTATTAGATTTTTTCAACAAGTAAATACTTTACAAATATTGCTTTACTCAATTGCCAATACTACTGACCCAGAAATAAACTACAATTAGACCGGTACCAACCAAACCAGGTCTAAAAACTCTAAACTCTAAAAGAATTAAACCAGAAACTAGAAAAAATAAATATGTTTGTTGTTGTTTTTTTGGAAGATGGGTCATGGGCTGTGAAAAATCTTTGTAGGGCTAGATTTGGACCCCAGGCCTTCAGTTGAATAGGCTTGCTTTAGATGGTGAAGCAGTCAAACTTGAACACTTCTCCAGAGATTGTGGTTGTTTCTTCTATATCAGACAAGAGATTATACATGTTTCAGCGGGAACGTCCACGTTCAACAGAAGCGTCACACAATGGTCGGTGTGTCGTGTCCTGAGCTGTTGTTCTAAGTGTGGGCAATCTGACGGACATCAGGTTGACCTCGCCGCCCTGTCGCTGTTTGTTTTTGGAGAACTGTGTCCCATGTGCGGGAATGTTGGAAAGCTCCTTCATCTCATTCAGTGTTCTTCTACATGGTCTGATATAGACGAAAACACAATATTTAAATTAAGAAGATAAGAGTTCAGCAGGAAGTGTTTTTGATGGCCGGAGAGGAGGGGATTTTCAAACTAACATTCCTAAAAATGGCGTGAATGCAGCTAAATGCAACTCTTAAGTATGTTTTTCATGACAGAAAGTTGTCAGAACATGATTAAAATCTCAAAAAAGTCACTGTAACAGAATATGTGTCCTTTATAAAATAAAAAATATAAAAGTGTTTTTTTTTATGTTGAAATTAATCTGATTCTGAAAGAGCTGTCTACACACAGATGTAGACGCCACACAATTAATCTGCTCGTGAGTCATTCTTAAATTTGCAATATTTTTTTTTACTTATTGGTGACATTTTCTCAGAGGATCAGAACTGGGCGTCCTGTCTGAAGGACCATTTTTCTACTCAATGGAGAAATAAGGATTCAACTCCCAAACTAACCATTCACAAAACAAGAATTCTGATAACCACATCTGCTTCTTCCAAACACTTAGCAACCAAAACACAAAACAAATTTGTCACAATTAATGACTAAACCTCTGCAGACGTAATTTGGTTTTTGAACAGTTGTGAGGGATGACTTTGGAGAGGTGTGCCGGCTCCAGTGTGCGTGGCCACTTAACCGGACTCAAGCGCATTAGCCACCCATGACTTTTACTGCCAATCCGATGCTTCGTACCTCCCATTAAAATTTCACAGGTCAAAAATTTAAAAGCCAGTTAAAGAAATGTTCTTTTTCATTACATGTGACACTAAAATGAGTCGGGTCGGGCCCCACAGCATAATGGTAAGGTAATTAGAGAGCTTAGGTTTGATAAAGTGTGACTGTGAATCCGTGTTGTGCTAATTAATCAATATTTTAATTATTAGACCTTTTAAATTAACAAGCGTTTGGTTGGATTCCTGGGAATGGTGACTTCGCTGTCTTCATTAGGGACTACACAGGTTTCAGAAGAATTGCGCTGACCTGACTGACACAAAATGGCGGCGCACAAAGAGATGTTCGCTTAACTTTTGATGCAGAGAATGAGCACTTAGTCTGGTCACTGGAGACAGCAATATCATTATGTCTGTCTGAAAACTAATTTAGTTCTTTTTGGATTTATTAATAATGGCCATTTTTGCACTATAAAGTAATTAGAAGTGATGGATAAAACTATTCTACAACTTAAAAAAATATTATAATAATGTGTTTACATTACATGTTGAAAAGAGCACCATTGGTGAAACTTCATCACCTTATTCTGCCCCGCCCACTTTTGCCTCTTTTTGCCACAGATAAACACTTCTGTTGTAAACGCACCTCCGTTTGACAAGAACTCCGTTAAAGCTAATGACGAACGAGGGAAAACTCTCACCGCAAAAATGTTATAGAAAGTAGATTGATTTGTGTAAAACATTCAGGGTACACGAGCAACAACAAGTCAGCAATGCTCCGATTTCCTGGGCGGCTTGAAAACGGCTTTTTAGTCCATGTAGAACTTATTTTCCGTTGAGCTCACCTGCCCCGTGTGAACTACAACTACTACTACTACTATGTTTGCTAATGGACTAACTTAAACACAGACTCTAGACTCAAAAAGGATGTCCTCCAACAATAAATAGAGGTTTGGTGAGTAAGATGCAACTTGTTTCGTAAAACAGATTTTGCTGTGATTCTTATCATCAGCGTTTAACTGCCGCACGCAAATAATTACAATCTCTCCTTGCTCTCTTTTGTATTTATTATGTTATTATTATGACCTTCATAAACCGCGTGTGCTTGTGTTGTGCTGACGCTGTGGAGGGGGAGGGCCTTAGCGTGAGGAGCATTTTGCATTTTAATACATTGTTTTCAGTGAATGTGCCATTTTCAAACCAACAAACAGTAACATAGTGATCTAGATATGCTATTTGTTAACAATTAATACCCCATAGAAGTGTAACACCCCCTCTTTAACCACACAGCCGGGTGCACGTCCTTAAGGGCCGCTCAATCTGTAGAATACAATGCATTTGATATGAGATTGGGCCCCAGGTTACTTTGTACAGAAATAAATTGGCCCCTGAGGTTGAAAAGCGTATGAACTTACTGAACTTGCCAAGAATAAAAGTCCTCGATGATCACAAGTTAATCTTTTTTTTTTTTTTTAAAGCTACGCAGAGCACATTTCTGTCATGGCGTTACACTGAAAATTCACAGACTTTAGAGTTTAGTGCGTCGCCCGTTGATTCTGCAGATATTGTGTTTATTTTTTATTAATAAGCCACACATTTTGACACGTTTCTCTTGGTGAAGCTGACTGTCTCTCTCGTCATTTAGAAATCGAGGAGATGTGATCGGGTATGCCCCTTCAACAGCACTTACCA
This sequence comes from Rhinogobius similis, assembly GCA_019453435.1. Lineage (NCBI taxonomy): Eukaryota > Metazoa > Chordata > Actinopteri > Gobiiformes > Gobiidae > Rhinogobius > Rhinogobius similis. The sequence goes on along the minus strand of CM033633.1, from coordinate 28,896,796 downwards.
CTTAAAGCTGGGGTACCAGAATTCATTCATTTCTTCTTTTTTCCTTTTAATTTTTTCAAATATAACCACTCAGAAAGCTTATGAAAAAATGTCTTAGTCCAAAGTTAGTGTCCCATGTTGTCCAAGGTCTGTCTAATGTTTTTCTCTGTCTGTAGCTCTTCCAGCCCTCACAGACCTTTCGGCACATTCTTAATTTTCACATGCATGAATTTTCTGGCCTCTGCTCGGCTTTAGACCGGCTTTTTTCAGACGCCGAAATGCTTAAATATTTGATGCAGATGGCGTGCAACAGTCTCATTTTGTCACAGAAAACACATTGGGGGGAAAAAAATGCTCATTTACAAGAATATAGTCGCGTACCCCAGCTTTAAGTTGTAATTTACAGTTCTGAACATGAACATCTTCAGCCGTCTTCGGCACCGGACAAGACACTGAGATGAAACTTGAAAAACAAAGGAGGTTAATTGTAATAATGGGGTATGGCTTATCGTTTATCTAGTTGCCATAGTAACAGACTAATATTATTGCACCTTGGCAGCGATGGATGACAATCAAAGGAGAAGAATACCAGTATAGTGAAATATAAAGGGTTTGTGTTCGTTTTAATATTACAATTTGGTTTGGGGAAGTTATAGTCTAAATTTTTTTTTCATTTATTTATTTTTTTCTTCAGTTTTTGATCATGTTTCTGTCAAATGAACACAACATTTAACCAGACGGGTAATGTTTTAAATTCTAATGGGTTATCAAAACATTTCACCTAGTATAATAATGCCTTTTAAGGTGGTGCATTCAAAGAGCATTGGACAATCACTGCACAAAAGACAGAACATTCCTTGGTGGTTTTTGAAGGTGTAAAGAAGAAATTTCTTGTTGAGCGGGTCATTCACACAGTGCGCTTGGAGGTCACGGGTGGCGCACTTATAGAAATGGTTTTCAATGGAAGTACAGAGCCCAGAAATGTAGCTTCAAATGAGATATTGTGGCAAGTTACAAAAGAGAAAAGTTGAAAAATGTGAGTCTGTTTGGTGGACTGAGCCAAATCATAAAGGATTCTATTAAGGGATGTACTTTGGATATTGAGAGAAATCACAGACATCGTGGAATCGGACGATGTGAAACGGAAGAACGAGAAAGGCAACGAACACTGACGAGAAAATGTCTTTAAAATAATGCAGACACAAAGCCAAAACATATACAGTTCCGATATATTAACAGGAAGCCGAGATGGTCCATTTTTATTTCAATACTTAAGTACTTTTTCTGCATACTATACTTTGCAGTACTCTTACTTGGGTAAATGTTTTAGTTACCAGTCTTAACTCTGTTCCAAAGCTTGAGGCTGATCACAGAGTCAGGTCTCCACTGCACAAATTTGGTCATGGGAAAAATTGTGGTCTCACAGTGAGACAACAACAAATATTAAAGGCCCAATATTCTGCTATTTTGCCCTTTACACAGTCTATTCTAAGGGCTTTGTTGATAAATTTTTGCGTTGTGCAATATCCATAACATAACAGTTTCCAAAAAACACCCATTTCTTGGACTGGCCCCCCTCCTTGCAAAAGCAAACGGCTCACTCTGAGATCTGACCCCCCCCGAACAGAGAGCAGGCTGCCTCCCCCGCGCAACCCGCGTGCCTCCCCCGCCCAACCCGCGCGGCTCCCCCTCCCAACCCGTGACGAAGCCTAGAGCGGAGATGTGCGCATGCGCTGTGTGCTCCGGTAAACAGCGATACACAAACACAGGAATAAACCTTTTATCCGTCCTGACAGTGCGTCGTGCTGAGTCCTACGTCCTGGATCTGACCTGGAGTTTGACGTGCTCCAGTACCTCGACGACGGATGTTGCCGTTTGGTAAATAACAAGCTAACTCTTCTATCTGTCGTATCCATCGTGTAATTACTGTGTAGCATTAGCATTAGCTGTTTTTATTATTGCGGCTGCGCGCTTCCCGGAGGCGTGGCTTAAATACCGCGTCATCCTAGTGAAGCCGCGTCATCCTTGTGAGGAGCCCCCATCTGCCTGCTCAGCCGAGGGGGGCGGAAAAGACAGTTCTCTAGCGAAAGCAGGCGGGAATCAATCAAAAAACCACTTTGGGCACACATACAAGGCCCAAACAGCACTGTAGGAAGGTTATGGGACCTTTAAAGGCCCAATATTATGCATTATTTATAACGTTACTGGCCTTTAAACATGCTCTTGAGTGTTGAGTGTTGAGTTACTTTGACATTTAACAGCAAAAGATTTTCGGATGAGTGACGTCTAAAATCGGGAAAAAAACATCATCAATCGAGGGAGTTCAGCAGGAAGTGTTTTTGACTGTTGAAACGTTGAAACGAGACGTTTTTCTTACCAGTATTCCTCAAACGTGCATGAAAGCAGCTAAATGCAACTCCGGGTATGTTTTTGATGAACGAGCATTGTTAGAACATGAATAAAAGCTCAAAACAGTCCATTTAGCGTAATATGTGTCCTTTTAATGTAGTGTAACAAACAGTAAACACAAGCTTCTTCCCATATTTCTCTGACTGTCACAAACTCATAAACACCGACATGTAGTGCTAGTCTCAGCTACCACCAGTACAACTCCGGTGACTTTCCCACACGGAGCCTAGCCTGATATTCACTCAGATAAACGTTGGTCGTCGCCTCTAATGACATCCAAAAATCTTAACACTAAATATTCGCGCAGTGGTCTCCAGGCTTAGGGGACCATGAGTTGGAGCTGTCCTTTTGACCTCAGAGTGCACGTGTGAGTGTGAATCTGGATGAGGTATGGGTTGTTTATGGGGCCAATCCACTAAAAACTAAAAAAAAAAAGAAAATATTTTAAAATACATTCTAAAATATACAGGAAGCAAGTGCAAAGACGCTTCCTGTCACGCGGCGTGCTGTGGAGGTCTGGACTAACTGGAGCCGATAAAGTGTGTCTGAGATCTTTTTGTGTGAAGTGCATTGCTGTATTCTAATGCGAGTTGAAACAAAACCGTGCAAAAGTATGCATTATTTGATTATGTTCTTATAAAGCTAGACATTTAGACATTACAGGTGCATTATGTAAGTTTTCTGGTGGAAAGCCCGCCTCCCCCTTGTTCCCACGGAAATGCTGTTGCTTTGCCTGGAATGTTTCACAGTATCGCAACAAATTCATCTGTGCATCCTGCCAATTCGGGAACATTTTAGAACTCTGGAATCAGTTTTCAGTATTTTTTGTAATAAATGCAAAATATATACGTTCACTGCCAATATGTGGAACCTTCCAAGCAAAGTAATAACATCTCCACGGAGACCCACCACCAAAACAGTTACATACCGCACCCAGGGGCGTCGGACTGGGGGGGGACTAAGAGTACTGGTTTCCTCGGGGCCCAGAGCAGGGAAGGGCCCCCAAAAGCATGTGATGTTTTTTTTGTTTTTTTCCTCAGTTCCATTTTTCTACATTGTAATCCACTTTTGTTGTTGTTGTGTGTTATTGTGATTGAGTAAAGTCCTTAAGAGACAAAATACAACTATCTATGACACTGAAGGGTCCCAAAAAACCTTTAAAAAAAGAGGACAATTCTATGCTCACATTTTAGCCATATTGTTCACTAGTGATTATAATTTACAGTTAGTGTATTGTAAATAATACCTTTTGGGATGTTTGTGAAATTGGTCTGGTTATAATAGCAATAATAACTGAATTTGCTGGGATAAATAAATATACAAAAATTGTTTATTAGGGGCCCACATAAGTTTGTACCTGGGGCCCAGAAGTTTGTGCTACAGCCATGAAGCCTTACTAGAAATGGCTGTGAATATTTGAATGAACACAATGATAACCTTAATCTAATCATCAAATAATTGAACATAACATTGTAACATAATTTACCCAGGGAGAAAACCAGAAATGACAGCGAGTCCTGTGCGAATTCAATACCATATCCCCTTGTCTAATGCAATAAATAATAGAAAACATTTATTTCTCCACTCAACCCTCTGAACGGGACCAGTCAAACCCTCTCCCTCCACAACCACCAGTGTGTGCGCGAGGCTCTGAGCTCATCTCCAGTCAGGCAGCACTAAAATCTGGAAATAATCAGCTTCTCTAGAAAACACTTCAACCCTGCTGGAGCCCTCTGCCTCTCCAGATTGGATTCAGCCTCCTAATCCCAAGCGGCAGCCCCCCCCCCCCTCCCCTCTCTCGCCCTCCCTTCCTCCAGCGCCGGGTGTGTGTGCGTGTTTGTGGGTGACACCTGCTGGGCACTATAAATATAAAAGAAAAAAAAGAGCCAAAGTGCCAGTGCGAGTTTGTACAGTGGAGATCCAGCGGGGAGAGTCCGTGTGAGGGGTAATGCGGACTGAAAGCTGCTGCCGTTGCCGTGCGGGTGAATCACACACTCGAGTCCGAAGGAGAAGACTGATGTGAGCGAGCCACAAGATCGACTCCGACTACAGGCGCGAGACGAGGAGAGGAAGGGAAAGGCCGAGGTGATCGTGGTGAAATGTTGACTGTTAAAGGAGACATATTATGCTTTTGTTTAGGTGCTTTGTATTGAACTGTTACATAAGTAGATCATCATTTTACATTTTGTTCACTGCAATATTGATCTAAAACGGCATAGTAATAGAAACAGGTCCATTTACTTCCTGTTCATTCCTGCAGATTTGATTAGCCCCGCCTCTTCATAGTGACATTTCATCATAACAAGCAGCGGATTGTCATTTATTGGCATGTTTCGACTAGACCTGGCCCCCAGTCTTGACCCTTTCTGCATGAGGCCGATCTCCTCGATTCATAAAAATAAGTTTAGTAATCACATGTTTGTGGCTGCAAGATGTGGATAAAGCTTGCGTAAACAAGACATAGCTTTTTCTACACCACATTTTAACATCTCTCTATGAAATATGTTGGGTTTGGATAGAGTTGGCTGCCATAAGCACTGACAAAAATATAACTTGTATCTAGCATCTGTGTACATGCAAGTTGTTCTGCTAACTCTGTCGGCTCAACAAACAAAGTTATCATCACTGGAAATGCGCTGGCTTTTCACAAGATCAAGTTAGTGTTTGATGAGGAATGATTATTTTGTCTTCATATCTTAGCTTTTTGCCACTTTGTTCTCACCTGAGTCTGTGTTTTCTCTTGTTCTCTCTCGTCCAATCATCTCGCTCTTACCCGCGCTCTAAAGCGAGCCAGCACCGTCTGGGAGCTAGTACCTCTCGCGGCCCACCTCAGACCCCTTAAATGGGGTGGTACGGTTCACTTTTGTTCAGTGGAAACACCTCAGACCGTCCAGCTCCGCGCTAATGGAAACATGACATGACGGGTTTATATGTTTATAATGGGGCTACATGACATTTTAGTCACTCGTAGTCTTTATTTTTCAAATAATCACAACAAAGTACAGAGATGTAGCCGGGGATAGAGGAAAACAGGAATTTGCTGACCACTCAAGCCTCAGTTGCAGGAAAATGCAGGAATCTCAAACATGCAGGAATCAATTAAATGACAGCTTTGAGGAAACTATGATGAGGAAACACTATTATGACAAGGCAAAAATATCTAATTAAAGTTGATTTTGCATAGTATGTCCCCTAAATATAATACTATTGGGAACGTTAACTCTTGGTTTGAGCCCAGTTTAGTTCTGATGTAGACAGTTCAAGCCCTGGCTTTAGCCCTAGGTAAGTCTTAGAGTTGAGGTGGTGTGTGCTGAAATGTGAACGTACCTACTATACTGCTTAACAACATAAAATTTTTTGGCTTTCATAAAATGTTGACAATAACATCTCCTCATTAAAACTGGAACACTGAAAATCAGCTAAACCAGCTAATAATACATTTCCATTTTAGGTTATCAACAATTCTTTTTACTTTGTCCATACTTTATTGGATATATCTATTTGGAATTTACTTCATCCTAGTGATGGATGATGTATCAATACATCATCTTAATTGTCTCCATGTTCACAATGCCCTTACAATCTGAATACAATTGTCCCACGAATACATCACCCTTTCAGCTCATTTAGTAATTTACAGTACATGTTGTCCAAAAGTATCACAATACACATATCTGTATTGATACACGTATTGTCAATTAGTCAACCACAATATATTGCCATGTCAATGTTTTGATCTCTAAAGAAACAGACTTTTTTATGTTATAAGAATAATAATAATACTTAGCACTTTTCAAGATTTTCAGACACTCCACAGTTAAAACTCATATTTTCAAGCCAGCACAGGTCATTTTCACATTTCCTTCTCATATAAGACCAATTTAACATCTACTTTTATACTGCAGTGATAACATAACTGAAACACTTGTATTGCAGACAATTTCCCAGGCAACTTTAGTCATCCTTTTATCAATAAAGCCAACAGCACTATAAGCAGGAGGACGGAGCCACGCTTTAGAAATCCCATGGTATTTGTCAGTGATGGAATGAACTCATAACAAGTAGTCCTGTCTAAGAAGCACATATGTGTACGATAGAAAGAATGGGTCTAATACTCACAGTTAATCCTTGCATCTGACCTCGCCACGTTCCTCGAGGTAATGCAATTTACACATTCTGGGAAATATAACTCAACTCACTATGTGCACAATGTCAGATGTTTTTGCTTGAGATATGAAACGGATGAGGAACAACCAGCTATAGACTATATGCCATTTCCTCCACAGCAGTATGGACACTTGTACACAGACTAAGGTAAGGAATCCATTTTGAAACCAAATACATAACTTTAAAGGTCCACTATGCTGCTTTCCTGGTATGTTCTACAGTATGCCTTTAAATATCTGAATACCGTTTATTCAATTACTGGTGTTTCTGTTGCCAAATATACCTTGAAAAACATTCTTATTGAGAATGGGGTTGCATCTCCACTGATCTGACCTGTAACTTGGGCTGGTTAGCGTTATCTACTTGACTTTAGTGGAACCTTGATACATTTAATGCCCTACATTCCGGAAAAGATGTCTGTGTAACCCTTGTAATCATTGTTAATAGAAAACTGAATTCTGTCTTTTTAAAGGGAATACATTTTGCCACTCATCCAAGTAGCTTCTTCAGTTCCTCTGACAGAGAACTGGTAAGTAAATATCTGACTGAATGGAGGAGCAAACTACACTGAAACTAACACACCAGTTACAAGGAGTATCCATTGTGTGTCAGTGTCCTCCTTACCTGGGACAAGTTCACGTCTTGTCCCATTGGAACCAAAATCCAAATAATACCGAGAATGAGCAACCACGCGGCCAAGAGCATGCGCATGGTGACAGGGCATCTGAACAAACCTCTGTGACGGGAAACAAGTCATTAATAGCTGTGATTTCACACTTGGCAGTCAGCAACACCGCAGTTAAACACAACAAACTAGGATTCAGTGTTTATGCATCTACCTGCAGTGTTGTAACGTGAACGCGCTCCTCCTCTCTCACGTCGCTCTCATGCCGCGGTGTTCGGTTCCCTGGCTTCTATTTCTTCCTACGGGTTGCACATGAGCTTGTGAGTCTGCGCCGTAGGATCAAAAGTTAGAAGTGAAAAGAAAAAAGTGCACTTGGTTGCGCACTGAAATACAGATACTGTTAAGACTCAGATAAAGGGCCTATGACAGGTTAAACTACTCATGTAACTAAAACACAGGTCAGATAAATATATTTGAAGTTTTATTAAAAACAATTATACATTTCATCATTTTTAGCCTTTTTTTTGTTTTTTGATATCACTTCCTGGTTGTAAATGATGACATCACACTAGGAAATTACTCTGCACACTGGGCTAAAACTCAGCTAATGTCAGAGATTTTTTTGTCCGATAAATCCAAATATATTTGAACACCTTTATTTTGTTGAATTAATGTTTTAAGGGTAAAATAAATGGTTTCTTTTGGGTAAACTATGCAGAACCTCTGGATGGAAAGAGTCTCCCCAGTGTGATGTCATCAGTTTATTACTTCCTGTAATTTTAAACAGATTTTTCAGCTTTTCTCCACAAACTGTGACTTGATTGGTGTAAAACAATATTTTTTATGTACAATACGTATTAATACACCAAATAAAATCAAAATTAGAAAATTGTTAATACCTGTAGTACGCACTTTAAGATTCTTTAATTTGTTCTGCTTGAAACACACATAATAACCCACCAGGAAACTTCTTGAAAGTCTCCGAGTGAATCTATTTTCCACAGTCAGGACGTGCCGCTGCGTATTTCTGGATGAAAATTCCTGACCTATCAGAGCACTTCTTTGACAAAGATCTACGGTGCCAATTTCACATGCTGTAATTTGTCTTGCGCGGCCCTGCGGGACAAAACTGCGTCCTTCGAGGGCTGATGATGGACTCCAGATCAAACACACATCCTGCCAACAGTGCATACCTTCCACTTCCACAGCTGACATGCGGATCAATGTGGACTCAGTTTTAGTTTCCATTTTGAATACTGGTCGATAAAAAACACTGTCAATTGATACTGATACTCAAAGTGATATATACCTTTCATAATTGTGACTTGAACAATCACGATTATCGGTTTACCATATGATCGTGGCATCCCTAAATCCTAAACTGCTTTTCTATTTTTCTTCTAAATCCTTCCAAACTCTGTGTTAAACATGTTGTTAGTTCTTGCTCGGTGCTGCAGTTTGTCTCAGTGTTTAGCCTTGCTCTCTCTCGGCCTGTTGCCTCCCCTCTCTCCCCTGTGTACCGCAGTACTACTGTGCACCACCAGTCCTACGTGTTCTTTCCAGATGATCTCCTCTGGATTTCCAATTTGCAGCGCACGGACCGTTCCAGCTTCACGCGGCCGTCAAAACACTGCTGACAGCTCTATCCGCCGCTCTTGTCAGTCGTGCCGCAGAAAAAGTGGATTCATGTCAGTTCTACAGAGAAACACAAAGCAAAGTGGAGCATCCGACAGTGGAGACGTCCGTGTAGAGATGGCCATCTTCAGCATCTGTCAGAGGGGGAGGAGCGCGCAGGGGGGCAGAGGGAGACAGGGGGTGGTTAGCGCCATGAAAGCAGAAATGTAGACGTTTGTAAAGATGTAGCGTGCAGCTGGTAAAAGTAACATTTATCAGAACGGGTTATTTAAAATTTGACAGGCCACGATAACGGAAATATGACAATGTGCACAATACATGTGTGTTTGGTGCGGCTATATCCAAATCTTGTATGGAAAGTTCTTGATAGTACAGTGTTATTTGAAGCTTTGAAGTGATGTGGAATGCAATGTATTAAGACCTGGGAGGTTATTGACACATTGCTTGATTATTGTGGATCTTATGAATGTTTAAACATCCTTCAATGTCCTTTCATTTTCATGTATATTATTATTTATTCAACATAGTTTAGACTCCTAAACTGAGATTCAGAATGTCATCGTCAGGGTAGTTCAGACCCCAGAGATTACGCTATATTACATTAAAGTAGAAGAAACACAAGATGGACTTTCTTGTTGTGAGAGTTTAGCACCAATGCTGCCCATAATATAAGGTAAACAGTTAACTGGAAAGGAATAGAGTTGATTGATTTTACTGTTTATCTTGAAGGCTAACTCTGCTTATCCCATACCCACATTATAGTTAAAAGCTGACAGAGCAACACATAACATGCCTTAGTATAATATGGCAGCTTAACATTCCATAGCAGAGCATGACATAATGTAACAATTTATCATAATTCACCCATAACAATTAATGAGAATCATCAAACTTAAGATTTTTTAGATAAGATGATATGTAAAACTAGCTGTTTACAGGTGTTTCTGCACCACTCCTGTGAGACAGTCGTATAGACTTGAGGCTTAATCACATGTAGCAGCATCAAACAGTGGCCTCTTCTTGTGTCCACACATGAGCGTGTGTGTTTTCTGAAGCCCCTCCCCCATGAACTCCCTTCTCTCATGTTCCCAGGAGAAACCCGCTGTGAAAACGACAGGGCAGCACAAATGGAGAAAACCTGCTCACCACTGGATTACAGCACCTTGTGCTGCTGCTCAATGGGAAACTACGTCTGTCAGAAGTAAGAATAATACACAGGCTCAGGCTGGACCTGCACCTGACCACAAGAGCAGGAAGAAGTGCAGTCTTATTATACTATATCTAGCCATATTATCCTATGTGCTATCATTAAAATGACAGCATAAGTTTTGTTTTACCCTCAAAGTTAATGCCATATCAACAAAACATTTCAATCGTAATAGGTTGTTCACATGGGACGTGGAGTGTTTGTGATTCAGAGGCCTCTGCAAGCAAACTAAACCTAAAGTCGCTGTGGGAGGAAAATTATAAGAATGTGGCAACCCCTATTATATCAGCCACATGAGGGAGAAATGTATAGTCAATTAATTTATTCAAGAAGAACAACGCCACAAGGCTTGTTAATGTAGAAGATTTATTGCATCATGGTATTCTAAAGAACTTCAAATGCGACAAGATCAGACAGGTTTACAGCTGGACAAAAGCAGTGCCTGTTGTGCTCGGCGCTCACAGTGTGGCGTATGAAACCATTACAAGTGGTGCATTTAAAGTTGTGACAGTTCAAGGCAGCGGTTAGTCATAACATATTCAGAGCGCTCCAGAGCAAGGTCAGTGTTTTAGTGGCTCTCCATATCCACGCTGCCCGGCCGGCGCACAAGGATGGAGCCCATTTCATTTGGGACCTCCGCACCAGACAATGCTCAGCCATGACTTGTCTAGACGCCTGCTCCTCGTCCTTACCACCTCAACTCTGTAACCGCTGTGTTGGAATAAATCTATTACTAAGCGTGTATCAAAAGCCACCTCACATTCCTCACCTCCCCCTCCAATGCATCTGCTTTGTAATGCTCTTTACATTGTGGTGTGTATAGCTCTGGTGTGGACTTGGCTGATTGACCTGCATTCCGGCGCGGGACCCCCTCTCCTGTCTCACACCTGGGGCCCCCGCGCTGCTCGGTGCCTGCTGTCAGTGGTGCGTCGCGGTGCCGCTCGATTGATGACAGCCATTCACTGATGAAGCTGTATTCATCATTCCTGTCCAGGGCTGCACTGACCAGATGGACCCTGGCTATCCATCCTCTGTCAGGGACACATCTGTTCCCCGTGTTGCTCAGAGTACTAACAAGTCACCTGCTCCCGCTCAGGCTGGTGTCAGGAGCACGGGCACCAGACACGAGCCGGTGGAGGCACTCTTAATACGGAAAGTTTGACTCGATGGTTTTACGACGGGTGAAACTGCAAACTGTACAGAGAGCGGCACAACTGCACTCAACTGCTTTATTTTGAAATATGTGATGTGTAAAGAAGGTGAGGGACTTTATTGTCACTGTAAGCAAATTAATTCTCATTTGATCCATTATTCAAGGCCACCGGGGAAACGCATCTCCAGATCGTGAGCGATAGGGTTGGTCAGGAGTATCTAACTAGAGCAGGCATGTCCAAACTCAGGCCCGGGGGCCAAATGCGGCCCTCAGACCAATTTTTCTTGGCCCTTAGGCTTCCTGGTGAATTGGCCCACATTGTGTTGAGAAGTACTTTTTACAGCAAATTTCATATTTTCTACAATTCCAACCTAAATAACTAACATTTTGGTGCAATACATTCCTGATATTAAGGCAATGAGACTGAATGTAGATGTGGTGGCGCTTAAAACATCAGATAAACGCAGCTTTTTTTAACGTTTCGCAATTGATTTGTGGCCCTCCGCTTGGTCTATATTTCAATATGTGGCCCTCGATGGAAAAAGTTTGGACACCCCTGAACTAGAGGATTACCCCATTGTTCTAGGGAAAATAGACAGACACCTAGACGCAGGAGACCATGGAAACTCCACTTAAAGCAGAGCTCAGTAACTTCAGCGACAGAACTCCCCCTGCAGGTCTCTTAAGAAAATACACTCCCAGTAAAAAGAAGGTAAAAGCTTTTTTCTTTTTTTTCCCCCCTTTTCCTTTTTATTAAAATGAGGAAGCACAATGACAAACAAAACATTTCATGTCACCAAATATGAAAAAGAGAGCCAAGGTTTCTCAGGAGAAAGTTGCGAGGCGGGTTTTTACGGTCAGAGACCAACAAGTTTTAGTTGGTTTCACAAAATACCGTCTCATCAACACGGAAGGCAGTTGAATTTAGGATTACAAGCGGCAGTCAACCTTCATCAAAAATCCGCAAACCACTCATTGGAAGACAGTCAAGCTAAAACTTTATGCCTCATTTATACCTACTTTTTATGTTGCGTTATGTTTATACCACTGTGTCACGTCTCCGGTCCATCTACAGTTCTGTGGCAAAAATACACAAGGGGTCTAATTTTGATGGATGTCAAAGTGGTGCGAGTGAAGCTGAATGAGCTATATATACTCCGACAAACATGGTTAAACACAAGTAAAATTGTCTGTATTAAAAGTTTCAAGACAGAACCTTTAATTTCCGTGTTTCTGGCACACCAAAAACAGTGTCGAACATCACACCGGACACAAACTTGTACAAAGGTGGTATACATGAGGGGTTAAACAGGGAGACAAAACTAAACAAGACAGGTGGGGGCAATTTCAAGACAAATGGAAGCAATTTTAGAAAAAAAAGTGAGGAAAAAAAACTGAAGTGAAGAAAATCATTCTTTGAACATAATTGGTGGTCTTCTGTTTACAATGATCTGCACAAACCTTAGTTATAGGAGAAGTTAAGGTTGACAAATGAACGTTCTTTTTGTGGATGGATGTGTTATGTTCATATTAATGCTGGCATTATGTCTGCAAATGAAGTTCATTGAAGCAATTTCATTTGAGAGACTGGCAATAATAACTTAGAACAACCCATAACAAGGCAGCATCTAAACAAAAGCAGAGCAGTTTCGGGTTAGTTCTCTAAGTTCAGGACTAATCTAGCTAAAGGCAGTATGAATTCTATGTTCTCAGGTGGTACCTTCAGATTGAAAATTACTTCTGGATTGGAGTCGAAATGTCTGACTACCTTTGTATGTCAGTCTGACTACCTTTGACATCTTTTCTACCATGGACTATTCCTGGACGAACAAGGGATTTCACCACCCCAATAATAAGGTTAAGGTGTCTTTCCATTTTTACATTTTTTTGGGGAGGAGCCTATTTGTAAATGTTTTTGTTTAGTATGACCTTCAAGAAATCTACTCAGGCGCTGGAAGAACACACAATATGTTAAAAAAAGACTCCATGTGTAAAGAGTAGTTGAACACAAAGAGCTGAAGTTAATACTAAATATAAAATGTAAACTGCACCCACAAATAAGCAACTACACAGTACAATGCAAGGCCAAACATTTCAAAAAGTCAGTTTGTGAATCCTTTGTTACCGCAGAACACGCTCAAATGATTGAGGATTACACCAACAATTCAAGCTATTTCAAGTGAACTTTAGATGGGCTGAGAATCTACAATAAGCTTTTTAATACTGCATATAGTTTATTGTGTTATGGGACTCATGGTCTTTGGCTGAAAAGAACTTGACTTCTGCAATGCCAATCTTTTGTGAAAACCTTTCAAACACATTGAATAGTGCACATAAAGTTAGTCGGTGTGCGATACGAGTGCGTTCCTGTATCCTTGTACCCATTTGTTGGTTCTGGCTGTGCTATGAATATACGGAGCACAAAAAGCCATTATTCTTTCAGGGTTTCCTGCTGTTTCTGACCATGTAACCTCCAGCCCGCACACAGCTCCCCATTATAAACTTTCCACACAAGAAGAATTGGGCTCAATGTGAGGTTTTCAGTGGTCATCATCAGAGGTGTATGTGCTTCTGTAGAGTTTACCGTCTTTCTCTCGTTCTCGCTGTGGGTGTGCGCCGTACGCTGTCAGTGCACTGTTTAAAATGGGCTGCAGTTTCGAGTGTAAAGGTAATGTCTGGGAAGTTTAGTTTATTTTGTTTTCACCCAGGGACTTTAGTATCCTGTGTTTGCTTGAGTTTCAAACCTTGAGATTGCAGTGTCACTATTAGGACTATTAAACCTCATTTTATGTGTTTGATATATGCAAATTTTTACTTTTGCCTCTTTTTGCCACTTTTCGCACTCTTGTAATAAACGCACTTCCGGTTTGACGAAAACCCCGTTCATGCAAATGATGAACGAGGGAAAAGTCTAGCTGCTAAAACATTATATAAAGTAGAGTGATTTGTGTGAAATGTTTAATGTACACGTGCAACAACAAGTCAGCAATGCACCGATTTCGCCAGACGTCATCAGTGGACCTGGCACCACAGCGAGGCACTGTAGAAATATCTTCAGAAAGTCAAGTTGAAGCATCATTTGAAATTCCACCTTCAAATTACTGGGAAGTTTCACCTGACCAGGAGTTTGATGTCACCCAGGATGCTCCAACAGAGGACATGACACCCAGAGTGAACCTGCAGCTTCTGCCTGCTGAGGTGCTGTCTAAGTTGGTTTTCAGGGGGGTGACCGAGCCTAAAGCAAGCACCACACGTCAACAGGATTCTCAAGACACCTGCTGCCCACTTCAGACTCTGCCCAAAGAAGTCCAGATCAGCAGTGTACCAACTGTGGAGACCATCGAGACTGATCTGACAACTGTCACCAACCTGACTTCAGAAAGATCAGCGGTCCAGAGGGAAGTCAGTCCCACAGCAGACATGGCACCTCCAGAAGAAAACACCATCACCACTGATCCAGAAAAGATCTCAGCAGTGTGTGGAACGGAGCTACGTCCAGAGGCTCTCTTCCTGACGCCTGCCTTGGTCAAGTCTTTAAAATGGCTGGATCAGAAGACTACCATGGCCGCACACTTATTATTGTCAGGCTGCAACGAGAGATCAAAGGCCACCTTGTTGTTTGCGGCCAACGTAAAACCAGGGTGGCAGACTTAGAAAAAATAGGAAAAAAAGCAGCCAAAGATCTAATAACAGACTATGGCTCTGCTGACGCGCTCCTGAGGGCTGTTCAGGAACCAGACAGTGCAGCGTTGAAAGCAGCTGTTGTTAAACATCTCAACATTGAGCTGAACCAGTTCAAGTCTGAATGCTTCTTCTCTAGACTGAGGAGGGCGTTCACTCGCCGTTAGGTGCCCAAACCTAGGACCAGCATTTCGAACCATTTTGGAGGAAGTCCTAGTGACTTTCTTCAAGATGTGTTAACGTGAATTAACATCGCATTGGTCCATTCCAACATTTCTAAACAATGTGTTTTAATTGGCTTAATTGGACTCTTAACTACAGGGACCAGCACTTAAAACTATCTTGAAAGAATAATTGTTTTTTTATGATGTGTTAAAGTGCATTACCATCACAGTAGTCACACAGTAGGAAGGATTTCAGAGGTAGTCACCTGGACGATGGAGACACCTCAACTACCGTCAAGAAGTCATTATTGAAAACGACTTCAGGATGGTAACGTCTGCATTTCATTGTCCAGATGAATATCTTTGAAACCTTTCTTACTGTGGACCACTCCTGCTACATTTATTTGTTTATTTTTGAAGGAAATAGTCATTATTTACTTTAAGATGTTTAAATAAATGATATGCAGAGCACCCATTCATATGAAGTTTTTTATTTACATTTATATATTGCCTATTTTCAAGTAATGTGTTACATTATTACGTTACCGAAAAATGCAATATATTACTGTCATTTGTAACTTTACTATGCACTACAAAAGTAATAAATATACTACATCTTTCAGTAACAGTAGCAGCACTAAGGTTTCTCCAGGGCCTGTGTGCTCGGTGGCCGGGGCTTGTGTCATCGGACAGACAGTTGTTTGTCATGAGCAACATTACAAAAATATGGACTGTCGGTGGAGCTAATAGTTCAAAATCACTGTTGATTGGTTCAAAATTGAGTTCGGGCCTTTGGAACACTACATCAGTATTAACACAAAAAAATCTGACTCAGTTAAGACTAAGACGGTCTACGTTCTCAGCTCTTACTCTGACTGACAGCAGAGCTCTGCACACTGGCTCACACTATTGATCCTCCTGTAGTGAAGACACTCTCTGAAAACATCTCATTTGTCTGAAGTTATTTGGCCCATTATTAGCATCAGGACAAAGGCTTAAAGGAGACATATTATGCGTATAAACCTTAACATGAATAGATCTGTTTTGTTTTATTTAATCATAAATCACAATATTAATTTAAAACAGTTTTCCTTCAGAATTTTACAGTTACAATAGGGCTCTTAGCCATGGGTCTTAGGGTGTGGTCATAACAAGCTCTTAACAAAGTGGAAATTTTGAAAGAAGAAAAGTCTTGCTAATTTTTGCAGATATTGTCAAATCGTGACAGACCCAATGAGGCGTTTGTGTATTTTAATGAGATGGACATGATGGTATGTGATTTAGACTTCTATCTTTTAAAATTACTCTCCAGTGCCCCCTACAAAGTTATAATAGGACAAAAAAATTACTTTGTTGTAAATATATGAAATTTGGTACAGACATCCTTTATGTGATTCTAAACAAAAAAGCCAATTAAGACCACGTCCAATCTCCACCCACATTTGCATAGCTACGCCTCAAAAAAAAAAAAAAAAAATCAATAGGAAGTAAAAAGTTTGTCGGAATCCAATTAAATTCGGTACACACATTGTGTATGTGGCCCTGAGCAAAAAAGGGAAGGCGGCCATTTTGAATGAATACGTCTTAATGAAGCAGCCATTTTGACAGAATAAAAATCCTTGTAACTTTGGCAAATACTGTTAGATTTAGACAGACCCACTGAAGCATTTGTGCATTCTAAAGACCTGGACATACTCATGTATAAAGAAGACTTCTACATTTAAAAATGGCTCTCCAGCACCCCCTGTTAAGTTATAGTTGGACGGAACCATATCTCCAATGTGACAGAGACAATTTAGAATCACATGTCATGCCAGGGGAGATACGCAGCCCTCCCACTGAAGCGTGCTTTCTGCTGTCGCAAGGTTTGTGAGGGCCCTTTATCACTGCTTCCAGTTTTAATTCTGATTATTTTTAAATAATTGCGCGTAGTTACAAAGCTGTAGGCGGAGAAAGCAGGACAATTCAGGATAATTAATCAAAAATTCAGAAACATCATAAATCAATCCAAATACAACTCACTAAGTTAAAACTTAAAAGTCAAGTTTCCCTGAGACATTTACAATGCTTTTATTTGGTGGAAGGGCAAAGTGGAGATGTCCTACAAAAACACATGTTAAATTGAGAGAAAAATTGACAAATAAATAAGCATCATTTACACATTTTCTTTTTTTTTTTTTTTTGCACAAAATTTTACATAGCCTCCAAATTTTATGAAAAACATTTCTTGCCCTTATGACAATTGTGCTGAGTAAAGCTAGATTACTGACAGGTCAGGAGTCTGCACATTCATGACTGTCAAATATGTATAAGCCCTGCCCCTTCCTCCTTCCCCCAAGAGCACAACACCTCTTTGTCCTGCAAGATCGGCAAGAATCATGTCACCTTCACTAGTGGCACTGGGCCAGTTCTAACGCACCACAAGTCTCTAAACCCCTCTCCAGATTGGCACGGAACGGTTCATCTGCTGAATATTGTGGATTTAGAAGAATGACGTAGCTCTAGGACGAGAGAAACATCTATTTGTTGTTTTCTTTGTGTAACTATTGTAGATTGGAATGTTAAATAGTGACAGACAGAGGCGTTTCAACACTTTGAGCAGACTATTCACATGCAATGGGGCCCTCGTCTAATAGGGGGCCCCCAAAACCGAACATTGTTTTTACACTTGCCCTGATTTGTCCTTGCGCAAATGTGACCACTAGCTCATAAAGCAAAATTAGCAAATATGTAAAGATATTGTAGGTTCAAGGGTTTTATTGTCACTATCACAGAAAACAGCACAATTTTGTTTAACACTGATTAGTTTTTATATGAAGTGCAACAAAAAGTGCAAGACACCTACCAATAAACCCTCCATACTGTGTAAAAATGAAGAGCTTAGCAGTGCAGAGCATAAGATGTGGAAGAAGTGTCATTCTGCAACAATGCAAAGTCTGGTTCATCTTTACTGAGTTGTGGGTGTGATTTCTGTTTGTGGGAGGGGGCCAAAGAGGGGAGGGGGACATTGTTCAGCAGACTCACAGCTTAAGGAAACAGGCTGTAGGTCAGGTTCTGCCCAGTATGGACCTGTACCTTCTACCTGAGAGCAGCGGGTGGAAAAGATGACGACCTGGTGGCGTCGGTCTCGCAGGATGATGTGCGCTCTCTTCAGTGAGACAGTGGGTGGGGTAGATAGTACGGGGAGAGTAGTCCCAATGATTTTTCCCTGCTGTTTTTACCACCCGTCGGAGTGTCTGCTGATCAGCCTTAGTGCAGCTGGAGAAATACACGGAATGTCCATATGTCAGAACACTGCTGATGGCACAGTTGTAAAGGTTCACCATCAGCGGTCGGGGGATTCTGGCGCTCCTTAATTTCCTCAGGTAGTAGAGGCGTTGTTGGGACAGGTCCTCCATCATGTTCACCCCCAGAAACTCAAAATTGGTCACCCTCTCAACCGCCTCAGAGCCAACACACAATGGTTGATGGTTGTTTTGTCCATTTTTTTGTAAGTCCACGATAATCTCCTGGGTCTTTTTGATGTTCAGGACCAGGTGGTTGCCAAGGCACCATGTTGCCAGATGCTGCACCTCGTTCCTATTCACCTTATTTCGGACGTTGCCTTACGCGCCGCCGTCTTGTTTCTGTTGTATTAGTTTACATGGAGCAGACGAGCTCAACAGAAAATAAGTTCTACATGGACTAAAAAGACGTTTTCAGACTGACCAGGAAATCGGTGCGTTGTTGACTTGTTGTTGCTCGTGTTCATTAAACATTTTACACAAATCAATCTACTTTATGTAACATTTTAGCGGAAAGACTTTTCCCTCGTTCGTCATTAGCTTTAACGGAGTTCTCGTCAAACGGAAGTGCGTTTACAGACGGAAGTGCAGAAAACGGCAAAAGTGGGCGGGGCAGAATAAGGTCAATACTCCTCTTGTTGTTGTTGTTGATTATGAGTCCGAGCACTGTGGTGTCGTCGGCGAATTTGACAATGAGATTGGAGGGGGAAGAAGCAAGGCGGTCATGTGTAAACGGAGCATAGAGCAGGGGGCTCAACACGCACCCTTGGGGGAATAGCGTAGGAATAGGAATATTTTCAGTTCTGACTATAGTCCCAGCACTTCTGATCTTGGGTGTACGAGGTGGGTGTAGCAGAGGAGACAGGTTGTCTGACAGACCCAGGTGGGGGTATCCCTGGGCTCTACATGCATCCGCTACATTTGTATATACCTGGTCCAAGGTTTTATCTCCTTTAGTAGCACACGTCACATTTAGCTTTAGCTGCGTCTGGGATGGACCTGTCAAGCTGCACATTTTGCATTTAGAATACTTTTGCATTTTAGTTAAAAGTGTACATAGGATTTTGTTTTTATTTATTTTACATTTAATGAAAACAAAGTAAAGGTTAAAAACGCTCTGCTATTTTTGCGGGAACTGTCCATAAACGGTGACACATTGGTTCTTGGACTATCTGAAATTATTAATCACTTTGTTCTAGTTTGGAAAGAAACAAAGCAAACGACCCTGAATGAGGAGATATGTGGTTGCTTTAAAATCTTGAATTAATTGACAACAACAATTATTTATTTGTTTGGTCAAATTCATTGTTGGTTATTATACAATAGAGTTATTTTAAAATACGTTATTCTTTTGTTTTCCAAATGCGGCCCAATAACAACCTCAAAGAAGCAATAGTGGCATTAGCGTACCATCCAAACAGAGCACTGAATATTGTTGGTCCCTGGAGTGTCTGTAAGCACAGTAGGAGATAGAGCGTTTACCTACCAACCTCCTGTAGGTCGTACATCTCTGACATGTTAGTGCCATATGAACCATCTCGGACCGGCCTCCTGCTGGTGCTAGGGTCAGGACTAAACATGGGGAATCAGCGTTTCAGTTTTATGCAGCTAAAATCTGGAACAATCTTCCCGAAGATGTGAGAAAGACCTCCACTCTGAAAATGTTCAAATCCAAGTTTTGTTTAGATGTGCATACGACTGAAAGATTAATCTATCTCTTTTAAAGTTTTGTGAATTTAATGCAAATTTTTCCTGTAATGTAAAGCACTTTGAATTGCCCTGTGTACAAATTGTGTTTTGGAATCAGCTCCTGTTTGGAAAAGGAGTAACTTTGCTGGGGGAAGAATGGCAGCTTGAGCACCATCCTCTGGTTCTTCCTGTTTTCCCTGTCAACAATATTTTATACTTTTTGTTCCCCTGTAGTCTGTTCATTGCTGTTCACAAGATTTTTCTCTCTGTTTCATACTGCTCCAATGCTGCTGCTGCTCCGTTGATGGAGAGGTTATCCCTTCCCTGTGGTTCTCCTTTCTCCTTTTTCTCGTTAGATCAAAAATACATTGGATTGAAAGTAAACTGAATTATTTTATTGTTGCTATGTTTCAAAGTTGAAGTTACCATTATCTCAGACGCAAAAGTGTCCTCCTGTGTCATTGTTACATCAATTGTAAAGTTTTCTTGATCGTTTAATACTTATCTGTTTTCGCATTACTCAGTAAAACACTCATAGTTTTAAAAGGAGCCATAAGGGACACAATCTCCTATATGACCGTAACTACAAAGGTATGTTCTTCAAAAATAATTAGTTGAGTTTAAAGATGTCCATCTCCTTTGACGTATGTCTCCAATAAGCATAAAATCCAATGCTATTTCAAAATAATGGTAAAGAAAGTTTGTATGTGTTGACATCGTACCACTGTCTAAAAGTTGACTAAACAGCAGAGTATCTCCGTCAACATCAACCACATCCTATTGTCATTTATCTGAAGACGTTTGAATCTAACTCACGCACGCCGTCAGATAATAACCAGTTTACTGTGCCACACGCCGGTCGGGGTCGATGTCTCTTTCTCCCATTCATCAAGGAAGAATTAAGGTGATTTGCAGATTATTTGTAATTAATCCCATTTGCACAGGTAAGGGTGCTTGAGTGGTATTTGTGGTGATTGTGCCTGATTGATGGCGACCCCAGAACAGACGTCTCATCAGTTAATTGCAGAGAGTCCAACGCAAAGGTCAGGGGGCCGTTAAAGAAGAGAATCCGCAGTGGAAGTGTAGGCTCAAGGGGAAATCACTATTGTCTAAGTTCTATAGTAACTGTTTGTATGGGTTTCAGTAACAAAACAGCATAGTGAGCTAACGTTTTGTCATGTTTTCTTGTTCAAAACCTCTTGACTTTTGAGAAAACAGTTCCAAATGTTAATTATATTGCCTGGCACGCCTTTAAAGGACACATATCGGGCAAAATGTACCTTTGAACCATGTTATTTTGTGCTTCTCTTATCTAATTCATACCTGGAGTTGTATTTTGCTTCATTCACGCTTGTTTCATTATTCCTGTTTACAAGCTTGTCTTCTCTGAGGACGCACAAAACACTTTGTTTCAATTTCCCCTCAGATTGTTGCATCACAGGTAAAAATATGGATGTCTCCTGCGCATTTTAAATCTATTACCAGATTCATTTTGTGGTAAATTGTGTTCACATCTCTGGGACGCTCTGCCCTCCCACATTCAAACATTTAGTTGCTTGGATTTTACTGGTTTTATTGTTTTGGAACCTGTAAGATCAAGTTGAACGCAAATATTTTTTGCTGTTTTTTTGTCATTGTGTGAAAAACAGTTTTTTTTTGTTGATTAAGAAAGATTCAAATTATTTCCAGAATTTTAGTCTCTACCCATGCACAGATCTAATGGGAATCACAGCCCCAAAGAAACAGCTGAAAATTGAGTCAATCCAGCAGAAATTGTTAGAATTTTTAAAAATACATAATCTCCTGGAAGTTTTATGAATCTCATCAAAACACTGTTTTTGTTTATAAAATGTGCTATATAAATAAAGTGAATTTGGATTTAGATTGCATTCACGTTGCCTAATGGCTTCATGTATTTATTTTTTCATTGTTCATTCCCAATACAGCGGTAGGATTCCTGTCCTCCACAGTTGACCTACCTCACTGGAAACAGAGATGTATAGTTTGTACAGTGTGGTTTCCAAACAGACATTATTTTAAGTTAGAAATGTTAGAAAATGGTGACCAAAAGCCATGTTACCAAATTGCATAATGCTCTTTAAATGAACACAGAAGATTAACTGCATTCCCATACATTAGTGTCTTTTGGTTTTGTATTAAACACTTGTTACAGCGCCAGGCCAACTGTTCTCCCTCCTTTTGTGTTTTTTAATATTGTGCTTTTGTCTTTACGTGAGGGCTGTGGAGTTCCTGCTGGAGAGTGGAGGCAATCTCAAGCTGAACGGGATTGGCTGCTGCCTCCTGGCCACTGATTGGACGGCCAATCAGTCCACCTGTGGTCCCGCCCATAATTTAAGGTCTGCATCCACACCTGCTGCTGTGTGGCCAGTGTGCCATATTGTGTCAGGGCTGCAGTGGCAATGCCTGTATCTGTGGGTTTTGTTTTAGTGTCTTTTGTTTTCTTAGTTTGATGTGTGTTAATTCTGTTACTTTACGCTTACGTCCCTGTTCATTAAATTATCAAATCAAATCAAACTTTATTTATAAAGCGCTTTTCATACAAAAATTGTAACACAAAGTGCTTTCCAATTTACATATTAAAAACAATTTCCCAAACCCACCCAATCACATATTTAAAAACGATCCCCAGAACCCACCCCCACCCCGGCCCCACCATCCCCACATTAAAGCTTCCACGCAGAGACACACGTACACATGCACATATTCACGCACACACACATGCACACACACCCACACACGTACATACATACATTAAGATAATGGGCATGAGGCTGAATGCAGGTGAACCAGCTGTGAGAGCACCATCAGAGGAGCCGTCTGCACCAGGAGCTGAGAGTCGTCTGCAGCCAGAGGACACAGACTCAAGACCCAGAGCAGAGATTAGGCCCAGACCCAACCTCCTGCAGGAGCCCATGAGTCGACCTCCGCTCCCAGTACAGCGGGCCCCTCAGAGGAAACACTGGAGAGTCTAAAATGAATAAAGGGATTCAGATAAAGGAGGATAAAGATAAAATATATAGTAAAGTAAAAACTAAGACCTAAGGTTGAAAGTAAAACACATAAAAACTAGCCTCAATTATAAATAAAATAATAAATTATATTAAATACCGATATAATTAATAAATATTAGTCAAAAGCTAAGCTAAAAAGGTGGGTCTTGAGCCTGCTCTTAAAAACCTGAACGTTCTCTGCGGCCCTGAGGTTCTCCGGCAGGCTGTTCCACAGACGAGGGCCATAGTACTGAAGACGCCTCGCCGTGAGTGTGTGTCCTGACTTTGGGAATGACTAGGAGCCGGCTGCCGGAGGAGCGCAGGGGCCGCGAGGGTTCATATGGTAAAAGCAGTTCTGAAAGATAAGAAGGCCCAAGACCATTAAGACATTTATAAACCAGTAAAAGAACCTTAAAATCGATCCTGAAACACACGGGGAGCCAATGCAGTGATTTTAAAACCGGTGTAATGTGGTCCCGCCCCCTGGTCTTAGTCAGGACACACGCTGCTGAGTTTTGTAATAATTGCAAACCTGCAATACTCTTTTTGGGAAGACCAGAGAGCAGGGCATTACAGTAGTCTATACGACTGGAGATAAAAGCATGCATCAGGGTCTCCGTGTTGGCCCGAGAGAGAAAGGGGCGAACTCTGGCTATGTTCTTTAAGTGATAAAAACCTATTTTTGTGATATTCTTTATGTGAGGAATAAAAGTGAGCTCAGAGTCAAAAATAACGCCCAAGTTTTTTACTTGTGCCGATGGATTAAAAGACTGTGCTTGGAGTTTGGATAAAAGTTTCTCTCTCTGAGCCTCAGGACCGATGAGTAAAACCTAAGCTGGAGAAAGTTTTCTGCCATCCAGGATTTGATGTCTAAAATGCAGTTAAAAAGAGCATCCATTGGCCTGGTGTCATCAGGAGACATGGAGATGTAAAGCTGCGTATCATCAGCATAACTGTGGAAGTTGACTCCATGTCTCCTGATGACACCACCAAGAGGGAGCATGTACAAGTTAAAAAGTACAGGACCTAAAATCGAACCCTGGGGCACACCACATGTGATTTTATGGAGGTATCTAAACTTTTATGCAGGTATCTAAACTTACCATGAACGTTCTGTCTGTGAGATAAGAAGTAAACCATTTGTGCACAGTACCAGAGAGGCCCACCAGGTGCTTGAGTCTGTTTAAAAGAATAGTGTGGTCTACTGTATCGAAGGCAGCGCTTAGATCCAGTAGAACCAACACTGTCACCTGTTTAAAATCATAATTTAATCTAAAATCATTTAAAATCTTTGTCAAGGCTGTCTCGGTACTGTGGTTTACCCTAAAACCAGACTGATATTTCTCAAAGATATTGTGTGAGTTTAAAAAATAATTTAGCTGAGTAAAAACAAGTTTTTCTAAAATTGTGCTTAAAAATGGTAAGTTAGATACCAGTCTGTAATTGTTAAAATCATTAAAATCTTTACATCTTTATTTAAATCTTTTCCCACACTATTTTTCTTTTTTGTTACTTCCCCTTACCTTAGCAGAGTTGTAACACACTGGAAACCTAAATTCTCCAAAAGTTAAATAGGTGTGACTGACAGTTACATTACAGTACATTTTAATTTCACATTACAGTACATTTTAATTTCACATTTTGTTTTTCATTCTGCCAACTTCTGTCTCAATCGCAATCGCAAAATTGTCACACAAAAAAAAAAAAAAAAAAAAAATATATATATATATATATATATATATATATATATATATATATATATAGGTAAATACACAAAAGAATATAGTAAAACAAAAATAGACAAACTACAACAAAAAGAACAACTATTTTCTATACCTGTTTCCCACATCCACCGCATCTTGTCTTCCTCAGCATCAACGTAAACTCTGTATGTTATTCCACCCGTCAGAGTCCGAGTGCTAAAGTCTACCTCAACAAAACTCCTGCTCGAAACATTTATTTGACTTTTTCTCCTAGATTTGCCGGTAGATGTGCTTGAATGTGTAACTGTGAGCATGATCTTTTGAATATCTGGGTGAAAATGTGTGTCAGTTTAGACAGTTACTCCAGAGACGGCCGGCTAATGGACAATAGGGCTGTCCAGGGCACGCATCGATCGCCCCGAGCAGCAGACGATTATGACTGTGAAGAGAGGAGTGAGCGGCGGGCGAGAGACGCACAGGTAGAACAGAACCTCTGCTGAACACCTTCCACAAGAGAGAGAGAGTTAGAGAGAGGGAGAGAGAGCGAGACAAAGACTGAGGGAGACCGCAGGGGGTTAGAGGGAAAGTGAGAGAAAGAAAGAAAGAAAGAAAGAAAGAAAGAAAGAAAGAAAGAAAGAAAGAAAGAAAGAAAGAGACAGCGGGGGTTAGAGGGAAAGTGAAAGAGTGAGAGAGAGAGAGAGGGGTTAGGGTTTATAGGGAAAGGGAAAGAAAGAGAGAGAGAGAGGGGTTAGGGTTTATAGGGAAAGGGAAAGAAAGAGAGAGAGAGAGGGGTTAGGGTTTATAGGGAAAGGGAACGAGAGAGAGAGAGAGAGAGGGGTTAGGGTTTATAGGGAAAGGGAAAGAAAGAGAGAGAGAGAGAGAGAGGGGTTAGGGTTTATAGGGAAAGGGAAAGAGAGAGAGAGAGAGAGAGGGGTTAGGGTTTATAGGGAAAGGGAAAGAGTGAGAGAGAGAGAGAGGGGTTAGGGTTTATAGGGAAAGGGAAAGAGTGAGAGAGAAAAAGAGGGATAGAGATAGAGGAAAGAGCGAAGGAAGAAGAAAAAAAAGACAGAAAGAGAAAGAAAGACAAAGAAATGGAAAGAGAAAGGATATGAAAGAGTGAGAGTGGACGACAGAGTGGGAAAGGGGGTTAGAGTGAGAGAGAGAGAAATAGGGAGTGGGGAGAGGAATAGAGTTAGAGGGAAGAGAGAAGGTGGATAAGAGAAAGAAAGACATATATAAATAGAGAGAGAGAGAAAGTCAGAATGAGAAAGGAAAACAGGAAAGAGAGTAGAGCAAGAGAGTAAAAAGAGAGACAAAAAGAGATGAAAAGAGAGAGTCAGAGAGAGAGAGAAAAGAAAGAGAGAAAGAAAGAAAAAGAAGAGGAGGAGAGTGAATGAGAGAGAGAGAAACGCAGAGGAAAAAAGAGAGAGAAAGAAATGGACAGAGCTAGGATGAGAAAGGGAGAGAGGGAGGAGAGAAAGAGAGCGAGAGAGGGGCCCCTGACCTTTCTTCACACAGAACTGCATCAGGGCTTCTACCTCCAGCGTCGCTCCAATTACCCACAAACACAGGAGGCCACTGTCTGCACTGCGCTCTGTGGATGTGGCACGCTCATCAACATGGACTTATTATTACGTCAAATGAAAAAAAAAATATGCGAAAAAAAACGACACCTCATTAGCCTTAATAAAGCACGAACAGACTTATAATACATAATGATCAAATAATGTATTAAGAAGGACTCCGGCTTAGTAACTGTTTAGTTTAGGAGTAGCTGCTAGCTTAAATCATTCATAATAAATGATTTGTTTCGTATTTCTTTGTTGATGCTTTATTAAAAGACTAAATGGGACGTTAACATTTGCACTATATAAGCCTTAAAGTGCATATGACAGGTTTTTATGATCTTCTAGTTTTGACTTTATTCGATGGAATGAAACCTGTTGTAAATATTAATAGTAGTTTTACGCCAATCAAGTGTCAGTGTGTGAAGAAAAGTTGAAAAATATGTCGAAATTTGCAGGCAGGATTCCAAAACACGATGACCTCACACTAGGGAGACAATTTATAACCAGAAGACACATTTTTCTGATTCTTTGAGCATGAATTAAACTAAATAAATGGGATTTTCATTTGTCAAATTATATATATATATATATATATATATAGGAGATTTAGCCCAGTTTATGACACAGTTGCTAAGTAACAGTTGCAGACTTTCCTAGTGTGATGTCATGATTTACAACCAGGAAGTAAAAATGTAATCCTAAAAAATTGCCAAACTGGGATAAAAAATGTTAATTCTTTAGCAGAATCTTAAATATAATTATCTTGACTGAGTTTTGGTAAAATGAGTACCTCGACCTGTCAGAGGCACTTTAATTGTCTTTAGATGGCTTCCGTTACTCTTCTTTAATGTATTTAGAATCTTATACTCTGTGATATTTCTGGTCTATGTCATATTTTTTTGTCTTTTACTATACATTTTGAAAATAATAACTAAATAAAGTGTAACCATTTGATAGTATGTATAAACTAAATATTACATACCACACTTTATTGAATGATATAGACTGTATTTTGTGTATTATATATATTTTTTAATTAAAATGTGCTGAGCAGTACAATAAATAACTAAATAAATCAACAAAATACATATCCAGTTAAGACAGTCATTTTTGTAGTAAGTAAATCTTTTCAGTATATTCTAACCATAAAAGTTACTATTTTTGGATTATGGCAAAACCTGTACCAAAAACAAAAAAGTGTGACCATGTACTATCCTAAACTCTCCATACATCTAAGTTAAAAACACATATTGTCTTAGTTTAGCACGTTTATTTAACTGATCCGTTAAATTACACCCGCAATCCCTCCCTTGTATTTTAATTTGAACATAAACTGTTCTTGTCTGCAGTCGGTGAATATAACGTGGCCCGTGTGCACTCGCCGCTCCATCAGCATTCCGCTCAGTAGTGTGCAATTATAATGAATATTAATGAGTGTTTTCTCATACATAATATTCTCATAATGACTGCACAAAGTAAACGCAGCCCTGCTAAAACCACCATTTATCATAACTACAAGGCGCAGAGGCTACACTGTCAGCACATCAGCCGCTCGCACAGACACTGTTTGGAAATGGATGTGAGCGCCAACAGGAGAAATCTGATCTCACCAAACCACTCATTTACTCTAATGCTTGTTTATTTATGATGGGCAGCACTTCATTTCAAGTACAACAGTATTGGTTTGGTCTTGATCAAGCACATAATGGTAAATACAGACGCATGAGTGGTGGACGTTAACTTGAAGTCTACATGACAGGTCATTTCATTCAAATGTAGTGAATATGATTGTATTGAAGATTTTACTGAACATTTTACCCATTTATCCCCAGTTACACAGTTTTTGTAAAATTTATAACGTTACTTCCTGTTTGGATATGGTGTATGTAGAGGTAACTCCACAACTGTTACCTAGCAACCATTTTGAAAACAAGGGCTAAAGTCAATTTTTTAAAGTTATGATTTGACAAATAATGTTACCTGATAACATCTTTATTTTGTTAAATGACTGTTTAAACTGTCAGAAATGTGTCAGTTGTCTGTAAATTGTCTTTGTATTTTCATTAGTACATCGCTTTTTGATGACATCAAAGATGGATTCCGTTTTAAAAGTCAGTACTACTTCCTGTCATTTTCGTCGTTTTTATTTTTCAAAATTTCTTCTCAAGCTATGATAAACACCACAGATGCCCCCCACCAATCATGAGAACCTGAGTCATATAGACTTAAATCAAGTTAATACGAGTACTAACTCTACACTGAACAAAAAACACTTTTGTTTTTATTCCTATTTTTCATGTGCTGAACGCAAAAGATTTTCTATATAAACAGAGGACCCATTACTCTCAATAATTGTTCATAAATCAGTCTAAATCTGTGTTAGTTCCCCCTCACAGGTATGGCATATCAAGATGCTATTTAGATAGCATGATTATTGCACAGATGTGCTTAGGCTGCATTAACAGGACACTCCGAAATGTTCAGTTTTACCCAGCACAATGCCACAGGTGTCGCACATCTTAACAGTCAGTTTGTATAACCAAAGAGTTTCCTCACAAACTGTCATGAACCGCCCCAGTGAAGCTCATCTGCTTGTCGTCCTCATCTGGGTCTCGACCTGACTGCAGTTCATAATCGTTTTTAACTTTTATAGGACACATATTCTGCTCCATTGACTTTTTTGAGCTTTTAACCATGTTCTAACAATGTTCCATCATCAAAAACAAACCTGGAGTAGCATTCAGTTGCATTCAAGCTGTTTGAGGAATGTCTATTAGAAAATCTATCAAAAATACTTCCTGCTGAACTTCCTGGTTCTGGGACGTATTTTCTGGGACGTCACTTATCTGAGCATCTTCTGTTTTAAATCCTTGCCATCTACTGGCTGGATACACTAAGTAAGTGTCTTTCCACACTGCTGATAAATTAGCTTTAATTATTTAATAATAAACCTTTTTTTGTTTGTTTCAAAACATGAGAGAGCAAATTAAAGGTACTCAAGAGCGTGTTTAAAGGCCAAAAACGATGCAAAAAATGCAAAATATTTTTCCTTTTATGCACTTTGAACAACTAGTGCACACTTTTATCGACATCTTGCACTTTCTTGCGTACCCTTTGGACTGACTTTCTGTTATTTTCAGAATTTATTTTAAAGATTGTATTGTTTGTGTTTAAAGCTTTGAATCGATTGGTCCCACAATACATCTCAAGGACCAGCTCCAGCTCGTGGTCGCAGTGCCTGAGACGAGAAGTAGTTTCAGAGGTAAAGACATAGGTACATTTTTTTTTTTGGCAGTAACAGGAATCCTTTACAGAATCAGTTTTTGTAGAATTACTTTATTACTTTATTTCTTAATTTCATTCACAAATTTATTTGAGGACAACACAGATTAAACAAGCTGCACCCTTCAACACAACATGAAAACCGACTGCCAACTTACCTAACAGGCCCATTTAGGACCAACACAAAAGGATTGCGCAAAAATATCATGTAAACCCAGCCACACAGAGCCATCTTTTCCCCATTTAAAACACGTCAGACCCAACGCAAAGAAATTATATGTCACTTTTAACCATAATCCACTGTAATAGCAATCCACTTGTGACCGGCCACACTCCACTTCAAGCAGAACATCATTTGTATTGAGCAAAATTGCATTACGCTGTGCAAAAGTGAAAGCCTGAGCGCTTGAAGAGAACTACTTTTGTCAAATCCCTTCTCCCCTGGGCCGTTTTACCAGCACGGCTCAGTCCTCGCACATTATCAGACGGCAGCTCGGGCTCGGCGCTTGGGGGAATTGCCGGAGCGTACAGAGAAATGGCAGACAGTCCTGGCAAATCCTATTTCACAAGATCATTTGGGCTGGGAGTGAGTAAACACAGAGGGTCCATCGCTCTCAATGAAGGAGGAGCGCCGGACAATCAGGAAGTGCAGAGCTGTGGGGAAACAGGAAGAGAAGAGTGGAGTGCTGATAGGCTTGTTCGGCTCGAGTGTGGATGTTATGCAGTCCGGTGAGGTCCGTTAGGTCTTCACGTTTTGATAAGTTTAGGTTTCTTATTGTCAAACCTGTGATTTTATGTCAGAAAGCCAACAATCAACTTGACCGAGCTTTTAACTTTCTTACAACAGTCTTTCCTCATCATCAGTTTACTCAAAGTTGTGGTCTGGATGAGTAATTGCCACTCATCCAAATTTCTTCTTCACTTCATCTTATAAGATTCTTGTATAAGTCACTGCCTTATATCTGTCTCAAGAGGACTGAAACTAGCGCACTTTATTCCGGAAGTTGCTGTGGGCGCCGCCATCTTGTTTCCGTTGTATTAGTTTACACGGGGCATGCGAGCTAAATGGAAAATAAAGTTCTACACGGACTAAAAAGCCGTTTTCAGGCCGCACAGGAAATCGGTGCGTTGTTGACTTGTTGTTGCTCGTGTTCATTAAACATTTTACACAAATCAACCTACTTTATGTGAAATTTCAGCGGCGAGACTTTTCCCTCGTTCGTCATTAGCTTTAACGGATCTGTGGCAAAAAGAGGCAAAAGTGGGCGGGGCGGAATAAGGTGAATTGTTTACAGTAAAGAGTATCTGTTGAACCTACCGTACAACTGGGATTTGTCAGTTTCAGTGTAATTAGCTTGTCCCTGCAGACAGATATAAGGCTGTGGCTCTCCAGTGTCTTGTCTTGACTGAAGAAACTACTTGGATGAGTGAGCAAAAACGTGTGTTCAGTTGACAGAATTAAAACAGAACTGATTAACTTCAACGACAGAGCGCCCCCTGCGGCTCTCTTGTGAAAATACACTGCTGGTGAAGTGTTTTTTTTTTATTGAAATAAGGAAGTACACAAAACATTTCACGTTGCCAAATATTTTTAAAAGAGCAAGGGTTTCTCTGGAGAGTTGTCTTGGGGTCAATGTCGCTTTTCTGCTTCAAACGTCCAAGAAATACATTTGAAACCGCCACACTGACTTACAAAGACGTTTCACACGGTAAACATGTTACTTGGTTCTGCTTTAAATGCTCTTAAATGCTCTACCTTGACGACCGAGGGATTACACAGACAAAAGAATGTGGTGATTTAAGCGAGTATGTTTTTCTTGAGAGATGCAATTATTTTGACATTGTATTCTTTCGTGACTCTCTGTGCTTTTGATTGTGTTGGCTGCTACCTTGGCTATGACTCTTTTGTAACATAGATCCTGATTCTCAATGGAACATGCAGGTGGAAAAAAGAAAAACAGTCCTCATAATCCGTGGCAATCGAATAAATCATACAGTATTTAGAATTTGGCTTTTAAACAATTCTCCTCTCTAATAAAGGCATTCTGTCCTTTACATTTTAGCTAAATCTAAGAAAACTCCGCCGCCACAGAACCACCAGCCTCCTCGGCCTCTCCATCACCTCGCAGCGCCAGCCGTACTGCAAATAAACGATATTTAGACTCATACATCAAACCTGATTCGACAACTAAACAATCTCCCAATACTCTTGTACAAAATAATTAAACACAATCGTTATCAGACCACCTCGCATCTTAACGGTGACACTGCTTTACCTGCTGCACTGCGTTTTGAAACAACAGCCAAATATTGTTCATTATTTGAGTGGGAAAGCCCTGCGGAATAAAGTCTCGGGCAGGAAAAGCTCTTGAGCGCGGCGTAAGTGGCTCTTAATCACTGCGCAGCCACTGAAGCTGATAAAGGCGGCGCATTAATGAAACAACCTTGACATAAGAGTATGACAGGTACACAGCCAGTCTGCACAAACCAGCCTATGCCCACTTATAATTACACCATTCACTCCGACTGTGCTTTTGCGGTTCATTAAGGTCATTTTGTTTCAGATTAATTTGAAAAAAAGAAGCAAATTAAAATGTCTATAAGGGATAAGCAACGTCCACTCTGAACCTGGCTGTGGTCTGTGACAAGGAACAATGCAAGAGAGAGTTTGAGCAGAAAGATTTGGTAAAGAAATACCTTGTCATGTCATGCAAATGTTATATATCGCTCGCCGTAGGCCCAGCACGATATGGTTTTTAGAAAGATAACATCGCGGCAGCCGGAATTTTAGCAGTGGGTGCAAAAAACGCATGAAAATCAATGACATTATCTCCTGTAAAAGCTCAAAACACAACAGAAATGTGAAAAAGCTGCTGAAGTCAGTTAAAAAATGAAGACGTCTACAACTGATCTAAATATTTAGTTTGTGCCTGACATCTAAAAAAAATAAAATCAAGTAAACAGTAAATCACACAGGGTTGAACTCATTACCTCTCTGTCCTTAAGTAAGATGTTCCTGAATACTGAATACTGAATACTACTTGTTGAGGGGCATTTAAAGTGCCCTAAATCTCCGACTGCTGTGAACAAACAAACATCTTGTCAGCCCCAAAGGAGAAACTATGACTCTCTGCTCGTGACGCAGACGACTCCTCTGATGGCGCTTTCCCAGCTGGTTCACTTTGATTAAGGCTAACTGGGGTGCATAAGGGGTGCACGATCTCCTGCCTCCAAACAAGGTGATCATGGGTTCGATTCCCGGACCAGACCAACCATGATCTCGTCTCCGTGTTACCTTTGGTTCTCTGCCACTGCTTTGAAGCCCAAACCTCGAGAGAGTGAATGGTTGTCTGTTCACCTGCAACCCCTAACAAGCAGTATGTATGAATAAACAAGGTGAAGTTACTATTAAATGTTACAGAATAGCCTGGCACTACATCAGAACAATAAGGTCATTTTAACAAAACTACTGATATTATTATTATTTAGTTTTTGCTGTTGTTGTTTTTTTAACCAATATCATTTATCATTTATCTTTTTTTTTTTTTTAAGCATATATTCATGTACATACTGTATATTGTATTGTATATTGAAATTACAATGTATTCCTGTGTCTGTTTTTGCACCATTTACTCCATTTCCATTTACTCCAATTCCAGAAAATAATAATAATAAATGGATCACACAAAAAAAAAAAAAACAGAATTCTACATTCTATTGTCCCCTTAATGTGGTGTTTCTTTAAATTAACTTGACAGTATCGAGCATTTCCCTTCCTATCAAAATGGAAACGTGTGCGTCGTGACAACACTCTTACATTAACAGTAATTGATGCATAACAGATTGTTGCCAGTAAATATAGAGCTAATCACTGTCACACCCCCTCGAGCCATCCGTCATTCCCCCAAAATACCCAGACCCCTCCACCACCGCTGTGTCCTTCAGACGACTATAGACCGGGGGCCCCGCTCTGGCAGAGAGTCCGTGCTGCATGTGTCGAGTGTTGTTGTGAACTGGTAGCTATGACAGATCCATCACGCAGCAGCACGTGTCTGTGTCCGAGCGAGCGCACGCAGGCTGTGCTCTCGGGCTGGTTCAGGGGATGGTCCGGGGCCCCCGCTGCTGCCGCTGGAGTCCGGGGCCCGCTCTGCTTCGCCCACTGGCTCCGGGCCAAGACTAAAATAAAGCCGTGCCGTCGCTGCCCTTCACCCTGCGGCTCTGGCCAATGTTGCCGACTTTGTAAAATGGGTAAATGCTTCTAAATACTGATGTTTTTAAGAACTATTAGGTACGCGGTAGAGCTGGACACTATGTATAATAATAATATAAAAGTAGTGATATTGCAGTATGTAATTATTGATATCACAAGAAACTACAAAGGTCTTCCATCTATGTTTTTGAAATGAAAACGTTGAAAAAGGCTGACTGTATTTATGAATTCTTTATATTCTGTTGTGTCTCTCTCAACATACATATCGATATTGCAGGGCATTTTTCAATAATTTCCAAAGCGGGATTCTAACTTTTTATTTATTTTTTGCTTCCTAAAAATCAACAAGTTTCTTTTACCTTAAGAAAGTGATATCTTCTTCTTTTCTTGTTCAATATTGCAATAAGGATAGTGTCCTGAAAAGACAAAATGAGAGATGAAAATCACTTAATTATCAACAGTACAACTTTATAATAATTACACCTTAATTTGCTGTAAGAAAGCATAAATAATACGTAATTCAGAGTGAAAAATGTGTTTATTGAGCATGATTCAGACATAGTAACTACTTAATTAAAGTTAGGGTTAAGGTTAGGTTGAGGAATTCGGTTTAGATTGTTAGTTAAGCAGTTACTAAGTCTAAGTCTGAATCGTTCTCAATAAACTATTTGTTCACTATGACTTAAAGTGTGTATGAGGTTTTTATAGTTTTTAAATTTAGACTTTATTCAGTGTATTAATACCTGCTGTAAATATAAATTATAGTTTTAAATCAATCAAGTAGCCATTTGTGGAGAAAAATGGAAAAATCAGTAGAAAGTTACAGGATAAAGACAAACTAATGACATCACACTAGAGCGACAAAGGTTATGCATAAATTACACAAAATAAACTACTTTTTTGACCTTTTAAACATGAATTCAACAAAATATAGGTGTTCACGGGTAAATTAAAGTGCCCATGACTTGGACTTTAACTAGGTTCCATTTAACTAGGATGCAGGTAAGATACTTGTATTTAAAATTTGTCTAAAAATATACAAATTATATCCCAGTTTAGCTATTTGTTTTAGCTTTGTAATTTTACTTCCTGGTTTTAAATGATGACATCACATTAGGAAATTACCATATCAACCACTCTGTACACCGGGCTTAAACTTTTTATTTGTTTTAGTTGACAAATAAAAATACATTTGAACAGTTTTATTTTGTTGAATTGATGTTTAAAGGGTTTTATTTTGTGTAAATTATTTATAAGTGAGTGAGTCTGAGTCTCCCTAGTGTGATGTCATCAATTTGTTTTTACTTCCTGTAATTTTCAACAGATTTTTACACTTTTCTCCTCAAACAGCCACTTGACTGGTGTAAAACTATAATTTATATTAACAACAGGTACTAATACACCAAATAAAGTCAAAATTTGAAAATCATAAAAACCTGTCATACTCACTTTAAGGCAGGAACAAGTGTAGTTATTTTAAAGCGTCACCTTAACCAGAATAATAATCACATTGAATAAGCACATCACAATCAGTTTATTTTCTATATGCTCCTTGTAAAGTATTTTATATCACTATATTGAAAGAACACATCCATCTATTGTCGTGTGCTTTATCCAGGGCCGGGTCGCAGAGGCAGCAGCCTGAGCAGAAGCCCAGGCTTCTCTTCCACACACACCTCCTCCAGCTCTTCCCGAGGATCTCCAGGCATTCCCAGACCACAGAGAGATATAGTCCGTCCAGACTTGATCAGAAATCATTTTCCAGGACTTTTCCAGGTCATTTTTTGTTTTTCAATGACGCACAGTTTTTTTAAATAAAGATGTTGCGTAAGGCTCTACCTGAAGTTCATAATGACACACAGCGAGGCAAAAACGCTATATTTAGTGTTATATATAGAACACCACAAATATTTTAGCTCAAATTAGACGGAAAACACATGAACCCAAACATATTGAACACACATTCGTCTCATGGTACTGGTAGTGCACTTCTAAAACGGGAAAATAAGGGACGCATGTGTGACACCGAGGCCATGTCAGGTAAGATAAAGAGCTGAAGGACAGACATTTTGTCCCTAAAAAAATGCCATTTCCTGCATGTTGGTGGGTTTCAGAGGAAAAAAAAAAAAACAACAACTACTCCTCTCACTGTGATGATGGCAGCAGTAGTCTCTATTCACTTGGTATTCAATAATCCATTGATCCATGTCTGAAAACAGGCCAATTATTTTTCCAGGTTTTTCAGAATTTCCAGGACATGTGGGAACCCTGATAAGGACTCCCCACCCACCTGAACAGGGCAAGCCACCCTTTTCCTGTCGGTGGTGCTGATTTTCACTCAAAACACATACATCTGTTACTATAAAGGCCAAAAACTGATGTCATTAACAACTCATATACACTTAAGCATCAAGAAATTCAAATCTACACTATCCTTTTCCCATCTTTGTTGCGAGAAACTTTCAGCACTAAAACTTATATCGATTGAAATAACAATAAGAGCCCCAATTATTTCTCCCTCGCAGACGACAGGCCCGTGATAGAGAGCAGATTTGTAGCGGGCCCCGATCATCTGCTGTATCTGTCACATCCACAGTTGCACTAGCACTGTTCCTCTGGTGTCAAAGCTCTCCAAACCAAGCAGATGGAGCAGGCTGGCAACAGAAGGCCCCACAATCATGGATCATTTGATTGGAGATCTGATTTAATTATTCAACCAAGTGGCTTGTCTTGGAGAGCAGTCAATCCGCGCGGCCTACTGTACAATATGTGTAAGCAACTGTTACAATGGTCTGTTAATAAAGAGATGAGACGACGAGAGGAGAGCGCCGCAAGGAAGGCACTCTGGGTG
Organism: Rhinogobius similis; assembly: GCA_019453435.1. Lineage (NCBI taxonomy): Eukaryota > Metazoa > Chordata > Actinopteri > Gobiiformes > Gobiidae > Rhinogobius > Rhinogobius similis. The sequence continues at coordinate 28,860,178 of CM033633.1, read as the reverse complement.
GGGGAAAGACAGAAAGAAAATGAAAGAAGAGTAAATAAATACATGATAACACCCATCAAGATTTTTTTTTTTTTTGCTGAACAAGTGAGTTGCTTTATAGATTGATTAGTTTTATTTTGATTATAAATAACAAAACGTGAAATATTAATAAAAATGCAGAATATAAGAGAAGAGACATGTTGACAACTTTACGCCAAACAGCACCGATGTGAGATTTAAGTTCTGGATAATAAAGGGTATAAAGGTGTTTTACCAGATTGTAAAAGAAAATCAAATTAAAAGCTTTGTTATGCTGAAGGAATCCTTTGACTTAGAAAAAAAAAGACAAATAAGGAGTTATTACAACCAAGAAAAGAAAACAAAGAAAACAAAACAATGACCACTACAACAATCTGATTGACATTTTTATTAAGGCATATAAATTAGAACTTTCAAGGGGAATAAATCTGAATGAATGTATTAACTATTAAGAAAGTCACTTGACTAAATATGTTAAAAATAAATGGGAAGAAAGAGGGTAGTTTTGTTTTGACAGATGAACAGTAGGAAAGTATGTAAATCCCAATGGGGGACCACAAAATCACATATAAGGAAAGAATTTTGTTGGAAAAGTTTGCCCCTTTTCTTTTTCTTATAATACCATGTCAAAGTGCTCTCTACTCACAGGGAAATGGTAACAGCTGGAGAAACTGTGGTTGCCAAGCTGCTCATCATTATCACGTGTTTTGGACTAAAATCAACAAAGCATAACGAAATGTCTTTTCCACTTGCATCCTTTCAGAACTATGTATCTGGACCTCAAAGCTCCAGGCATTAACATGGTTAATAGATATCTTTGGCGCATACTTTTGGCAGCGGTGAAAAAGGCCATTACCAAAAAAAATGATGACATAAACTGGATCAACGGTCAAAGACAGAGTAATGGGCATAAGACAAATAGCAAAAAATTACATTTGGATTTAATTGAAATTGGACATACAGTATTTGGAAGTCACTGGACTAAATGGGACTAGCATACAGTATAAACGGAGCCATCCCATCCACCATATATTTTGACCCATTCCTCCAACCGTAAGACTAGAGAATTGCCCCATAATTTGAAACTACCATTTACACTAATTCAAGCACTTTTCAAGCACCTTCCTGGTATACCTGCAAGTTATTTCCAGCACCTTTATTCGCAACTAGGGCTTAATGCACCGATGTTTTGATTTTTTGCATTCAGACAGTAACAAACCTGTAACTCAACTGCAGTTTCTGAAATTAACAAAACAATGTAATGCTTTTCTCACAATATGCACTTTAAGAATGCGAGAAAAAGTATCACAAGAATGGTTGGAAATTTAGGGCAAATCTGAATTTCCTGCATTTTAGAGATTTGTACAAAATGGCATAAATATTAGCGTGCAACTCAGTATGAATTCAGAAACACATTCGCAGGACTTACACTCGATCAAAGTCAGCCACCAACTTTCAGCGACAAACAAACCCCAATGTTGTGCGGAAAAGCGCTGCCTCTGTTCAGGTAAACTGCCGTGCCGCGGAGTACACCGAAATTATTTAGAAGGGTGCTGCTGTTGTATAATGTTACAACAGCAGCACAAAGTTGACATATCCGACGTTTTAGAGTACTTCCAAAGAACAAACTGAAGGCCATTGGCGCTCTTTACTGTCAAAATACGTCAGATACAGCCAACCTTGAAAACAGAAACTTGAAAGAAGAAAAATTCAAGCGTCTTCAGCGATTTCAACCAAGCACGTGTGGGAAAATCCCCCCAGAATGTGAACTGACTTATCCCACCCCGTACATAGACGCGCCTATTTTTGAAGAAGGTATACTGAACCGTCCCACAAAACATATTAATTGACCCACCCCGTTCACCCTACATACAGACACACCCAACAAAGCGCAAGAACAGACAAATACTTCCAGAATTTTCACTCCCTTTTCCTATCCAGCACATACCCAGTCGTACCCATCTCACCCAGTGTATAGTATAAATTGATCAATCCTATCCATCACGTTAAATGACCCATCCCACCTACCATATATTTTGACCCATTCCACCAACAAGATTAGAGAATTGTCTCCATCATTTGAACTGACTCATCCCGTCCAGCACATACACACAATTTCAAACACTGCACCGTCGCATCCAACAAATGTAATGACCCATCCCACCTACCATATATATTTTATACCCGTCCGACCTGACATGAATGTACAAAATTATTTACAACTTATTTTTCAAGCAGATAAACTCAATCGTCCCACACAATTTATCAATTGACCCAACACACCCACCTTACTCAACAAACAACAACAATAGACATATGCCCCCCAGAATTTTTACTGACCCATCCCACCCAGCACGTATTCTACCTTATCAGGCCTATCCAGCGTCTAGTATAAATGGACCCATCCTATCCATCACATTACATGACCCATCCTTATTTTGACCCATTCCACCAACAAGACTAGAGAACTGTTTGCATAATGTTAACTGACCCATCCCACCCAGCACATTCCTACAATTTCCAAAACTGCACCGCCCCATCCAAGAAAAGAAATGACCCATCCCACCCACCATATACAGTATTTTAACCCATTCCACCAACTGCAAGACTTGAATATGTGATTTGAACTGACCCATCCCGCTCAGCACATACCCACAATTTCACAAACTGAACAGCCCCATCCAACAAATGAAATGACCCATCCCACCTAGCATATATTTTGACCCATTCCTCCGTTTACAAGACTAAAGAATTGTCTCTATAATTCGAACTGACCCAGCCCACCCAGCACATACCCACAACCAATTTCAAACTCTTCACCGCCCCATCCAACAAATGAAATGACCCATCCCACCTACCATGTGTATTTTGACCCATCTGATCTGACATGAATGTACAAATCCCCCCAGAACGTAAACGGACCCATCCTACCCAGCACATACACGCACTTATTTTCAAGCAGGTAAACTCAACCGCCCCATCCAACAAATTACATGACCCGTCCCACCTACCATGCATATTTTGACCCATCCGACCTGACATGAATGTTCAAATCCCACCAGAATGTAAACGAACCCATCCCACCCAGCACATACATGCACTTACTTTCAAGCAGGTACTTGACACATCCTACTTGGCGTATAATGTAAATGGTCCCATCCAACAAATTCAAAAACCCATTCCACCCGCCTTACATCACCCCGCACACAAATGGACAATCCCGGATGTGACCAATCCCACCCAGCACATACATTTACCTATCCTACCCTGCACACAAACTGATCCACTCACCCACACTAACTTGTAGCATTTTGGGTCTAAAACATCTTGATTTGTGAGCTTTGAACGTAACGACAAATCCTCTGTGCTTCATCAAACTCTTTTGTTTTCAGATTTACTAAATATGAAGTTAAGAAGTAATTAAGAGACTAAAAAACACAGTTAATTTATTGTGTAAAATATCTGAAACTGAAATTACAAGTTGTGATTTTCATTTGTGCCATTGCAGAACGCTCACACGGGTACAACAAAGGCAGCAGGACAATGAGCCAAAATTACAATCATGTCCGATTCCGCTCTGTGATTTGAAGAAGTAAATTAAACGGCGTTGTCGGCACTAGTTTGCAGTGTGAAAAAAACAAAAAAACAACAAAATGAGACGTATTTAACATTCACGGACAAAGCTGAAAAAGTGACAATCGTCCGTCTCCATGGAGATCGGTAATGTCCGCGGATCATTGTGTAGACTAGTGTGGGCAGGCTTAATGCAGATAGGATGCCATTATTATTTTCTGTATCCTAATGACCATCATTATGCATGGACACTGATTGAATTCCATTTGTTACCTGCGTTTGAGCCTGAGTGGAATAATTACCATTTAAGTATCGCTATTAAAATTCATGCACGGATGTTCGGCTTCCTTTAAAAATAACTACTCTTTGAAAAGAAAAGTGGCTGTAATGCGACAAGTCTAATTATATATGGTGCTTATTGTGGCTTTTTAAGTTTGTCTGTAAATGGAAGAGATAGAAAAGGAAACGGTTCCGTTTCTATCAATGCAGCAGGCGCTTAATATTTAATTAAAATAGATCGGCGGCTAAGCGTGATCAATACAGCAGCTGCTCTATAGGGGTTTTTCAACCTCTACTGTCACATACAGTGGCGGACCAAGGAATTTGGGGGTCCAAGGCAAAATTAAGAACAGGCCCCTCCTCATCAAGTGAGATTGTTGTGTCTCATGAATTGTTATTGAAGGGAGCTTTTAGTTTTTGTTATTTTGTCTTTGTTTTTTAACATGCGGCGGCTGGTTCATACATTTGGAGTGGTAAGTGAACTATAAGAAAATCAATTATATGTGCTATAGTTTATGTTCTAAATAGTTTTAAACAGGGGGGTTTGGAGGCCCCCAATATTGAAAAATATTCAAGAAATTAGACTACATTTCTTGTATGTCTTGTATTTTAACACGTTTCAGCTGATTTAAATACATGATTTTCATTTGTAATTTTATAATGTTATGTTTTATTTACTATTTAGCTTTATTGAGTTGAATAATTTGGGTAGAATTAATTAATTTGACAATCTCAGACTATTTCATTGGTCTTTTTCTTGTTTAAAAGTACACTGTACTATTTTACTGTGATAATGAGAGAACTGTTTCAGAGCTGTGCGGTCCGGGGGCATCTTATTGGGGGCCCCTTCAGGTTGCCTAATGGTAAGTCTGCCACTGGTCACATACAAAATATACATCTTAATGTTCTGCAGTGTTTTTGTATTTACACAAAATTCATACGAGTGTTAAATCATAATGTCACGTAGAAGTATAATAATCTGTATAAACCCATTTTCATTGCAATTTTATACATTTTTTTATTGATTATTGTAAACTTCAACTGCAAATTTAGCCAGTATGGGTTGGTGGTGATGGGGTTGACAATAATAATGGCTAAGTCGAGGTGCAAAGATGGGAAGTGGGTGGACAAGAGTTTTTGAGGTGCTAATGTGGCAATAAGAAAAGTTCTTTAAGAGAGGAGCTGAGAATTGTGCTTTGGTTGACATTATGATGCTTGAAAAGGGATTGTATGACTGTTGTGGTGATGATGTAAGAGTAATTCATTTTTTTCTTTGCTTTATTATTATCTTTTATGTACAAAAAGAAGAAAGAAACAGGACCGGAGTGAAAAAAAGTTAACAAATGCAACAAAAGTATCAACACAATGTCTGCCATTTGTTGCTTAAACCAGTGTTTGTCAAACGCGTCCATTTTCAAATTAAGGCAAATGTTATTTTCTCAATTTTACAAATATCCATTGCTAATTGTGCCCAGATCTTGACATTTGGCCAAGTTAGTCAGTGTCCTCCATTTCTTCCTGATAGCTTTTTGTCCCACAGCCTAAAGTACATTCCACATATATCCATCGATGGGTTTCATCGTAGGGGTTTTTAGTCCCAATTCCATAGTTTTAAAGTCAAGTGGAATGTTGGTGATGATGATAATTTTTGGCATTTTATTAGTCACAATCCAATACTTATAAACAGTCGGACAGTCCCAAAATACATGATAATGATGGGACAGCCACATATTCCTTGTGAATAGTGCGCGGAGGTGGGGTTATAAAGGACAATTGTTGCCTCTTTAAGGTGTAATTCAGGTGGAGAGTTGTCTTGCATTGTTTTGGGAGACTAGTTTGTCTTTCTATCTGCGTACGTGGCGACGAACTGAAGAGGCATTGTTGTACTTTGGAGGTTCTGATGGCTTTTCACTGATGGGTTACATATGTTTGTTTTAAAGGTCCCATATTCTGCTATTTTCCCCTTTACACAGTCTATTCTAAGGGCTTTGTTGATAAAATTTTGCGTTGTGCGATATCCATAACATAACAGTTTCCAAAAAACACCCATTTCTTGGACTGGCCCCCCTCCTTGCAAAAGCAAACGGCTCAGTCTGACATCCGACCCCCCCGAACAGAGAGCAGGCTGCCTCCCCCGCCCAACTTGCGCGCCTCCCCCGCCCAACCCGCGCGCCCCCCCCTCCCAATCCGTGACAAAGCCTAGAGCGGAGATAGTGCACATGCGCCGTGTGCTCCGGTAAACAGCGATACACAAACACAGGAATAAACCTTTTATCCGTCCTGACGGTCCTACGTCCTGGATCTGACCTGGAGTTTGACGTGCTCCAGTACCTCGACGACGCACGCTTCCGTTTGGTAAATAACAAGCTAACTCTTCGATCTGTCGTATCCATTGTGTAATTACTGTGTAGCATTAGCATTAGCTGTTTTTATTCTTGCGGCTGCGCGCTTCCCGGAGGCGTGGCTTAAACACCGCGTCATCCTTGTGAAGCGCGTCATCCATGTGAGGAGCCCCCGTCTGCCTGCTCAGCCGAGGGGGACGGAAAAGACAGTTCTCTAGCGAAAGCATGCGGGAATCAATCAAAAAACCACTTTGGGCACAACATACGAGGCCCAAATAGCACTGTAGGAAGGTTAAAACCTCTGAAAAGTCGATTTTGCATGTTATGGGACCTTTAAAGCTATGGTCAAGACGGAGTTGTGTTCTTTGGCTGAGGTGGTGATGGGTTTAGGAAAATCTCCATTCATACTGTCTTAGTGGATGTCCAGAGATCAGTTTTGCAGTTTTGAGTGAACTAATCCACTAGTTTGAGTCATGGTAGATTTTTTTGGGTGAATCACACCTTTTATGAAGGGAAAAGTAGAATATAATGTAGCAAATATTGTTCATGACACTAAATTTGGCAAGTTTTGCTTTCATTTTTGGATTAGAAGTTGGTTCAGGGCACTCCAAAATGGTAAATTATCAAGTATTATTCACATCCATTTCCAAGATTAGTGAGATTAGTCACTAGTGTTCCTCAGCAAACGGGTTGAAAATCAATGGACTAATCAATTGTCAAATTATTATATATTGTGGAACATTTGCTCAACATGACACCATCATGCAATCTTGTATGTCAAGTTTTTTTTCCATAAAAAAAATAACACAGAACAGAACAAGACCAGAAAGAGAATAGGTAAAAAAAAGACAACAAGACATCTTAAAAATAATCCATACAAATATAGTCCAAAGTAAATGTCTGATTTCGTCCAGAGTCTCTCAAATATAGCCCTAATTTGTAATTTTTTGTATGCCGATGATAATCCTTGGTCGTTGGTGCTGTTAATGTCATCCATCTTTTTGTAAGGACCTTTATACCTGTCGCTAAAAGTATCCTCCAAAGGTATCCGTTTATGGTGTCCAGGGCATGTGTCTTCAGACCCAAATACTGCATAGTCTCTAACGCTTTGCCGATTTCAATCCAATATTCCTGAACAACTGGACAGTCAAAAAACATGGTAATAGTGTGCCATCTGACAACCACAGTTTCTCCAACAGCAAGCAGTCAAAGTTCTTTTTTCAATCTTCTACAGACCACAAAGTTGTACAATCCACTTTAAACCTTAACCACACTTTGCTTCCTTGTACAAGTGTTTTGGTCTGGGGTAAATAAGACTTTGTGCTAGGCTAATACAGCCATCTCTGTCTCCACTCCTCCACTATGGCGCTTGTGAACGGATCCGGCTAAGCTAATCCATCAATGACAGATTAGCGCTATGGCCACTTCCACACACATTAAAGGCGGACAAATGCAGAATTGCCGGTGAACAAGACGGAATTTTGAAGCCAAGAGTGGGACTTCTGGGTGATTTATCAAAGTCAGGGCCAGTGAGGGGAGAGCCGCTGTGAGTGTACGCCTCTCAGCCAAGCCAGCACGCCGAGTTTACTGTAAATCAGACAGGTTTTATTGCTGGATTCAGTGGCTTATCCTCCGCGGACACTACTCACTTTAACACCGAGCCTATAAGGATTTGAGTCAGACCGCAACGGGATTGGATACACAATAAATCAAGGCAATAATTTCTCAGTTTGGTGCTTGTTTCTTTATAGGAGGTAATGCTTTGCCGTAGTAAAATGTTACAGTGCGTGAAATGACCGAGCTTAACTAGTACCGTAGAAATGATTTGATTCAGTCTAGGGATAACAAAGAATATAAAAAACATTCTAGGATGAGTGAACACAGTAATTGGTGCGCCTGATCACTCTGTAATGCATGAGTCAAGATGTTGACCCTGTCCTGCAACTGCACCAGACTTAAAGTGGACATATCATGCTTTTATTTTCACCTTTTGAACATTTAAAACATTTACCTGGGGTCTAAATAAACTATACCTGCAATCTACAGTCTGAATTCCTCCTAATTTTCTTTCTACATGCCTCTCTTTTACCCCTTTTGTAAGGAGCGCTTTTGAGCGCCTTGTTTTGGCACTGTCTCTTTAAATGCAAATGAGTTAGTTCGCACCCCACCCCCTCCCATGCGCATTGCATGCAGACTCCGCCCCGTTCAGCCATTGTTGTAGTCCCAAACACAGTCCGTCTGTCGGATCCAAAACTTCTCCAGAGTTAGAAAAAAACGTAATGACAATCGAAAAATGGAAACAAGCGAAGACATCAACATCCAGCCTTACATGTACGAGCCAGAGTCTGACACAGACCAAGAGGAAATCGAAGAAGACAATCCTCCGCAGCAAAGACTTCAAATGGCTGCATCTCAATGGTTTGTTTACTACTATGTAATTCGCTACGCGCTCCGTTAGCTTAACCGTGTGTGAAAGATATTAGCAGGTTGTCTAATGGACCCTCACTTTACCATCTTACTACAACAACAGTCCGGGGGAAAAGGCTACTGTCAAGTCAGTCAGCGTGAATTCACGGTGCTGCGGGCTACGCTTGCTCTTGGCGCTAATGCTAGCGACATGCTAACGTCAGCTACGAGCAGTCTGATGTGAGTTCTGCCTTATGAAAACCTCAAAAATAAATGTATTATATGTGTATATAAAGACATGTGCCCTAAGCAGCTGGAAAACAGCCGAGTAAAAGATGGGCAGCTACAGGTGTAATGCTAATCCCTCACAAACGGCCAGAACACAGGTAGAGAATGACGGGATAAAAAATAGGTCTAATAAACAGTGTTTCAGCGTTTCTTGACTTAACGCTCCAGTATATCGTCATCTCCATAGACCGAAGGAACTGACCCTTCGATCAAATGCAATCTTTGAGCAAATCCCTCGTTGTACTGGCGGAGGTTACTGAAGCACTCCTCTTTGAAGTGCTTAGCACACAAACTAAACTTTCCCCACTGTCGGTGGTACATTACCACGAAAAATAAAACGTAACCATGCCGATCTCAGTTGTTCGGATGCAGGCGGTCGGTGTAATGAGTTGTGCTGGTAACACAACCAAGAACAGAGCATTTTAACTTGTCTACTCGCACCTTTGACATCTTTGCGCTTGGACTACAAAATCGCTACAAGGAAAATAAAGATGGCGGTCTCTACCGGAAGCTCTTGACCTTGTTTAGTAGTTCCGCTGTGACGTGATAGACAAAAATACGTAACAGATAATGCGGAAATTCGAACGAACTGAGAAATATGTTGCAAAATTTATATAAATATATCTCTGCAGCTACTTAAGTGATTAATTTCAACTTTTAGCCACTACCAGACACCCACAGTACACAATAAAAGGTATCTAAGGGCCAAAAAAGTAGATTTTGCATGATATGTCCCCTTTAAAGCCTCTTTTGTCCAGGCAGTGAATCATCAGAAAATGAAAGACAAATTACAGCCCAACCCAATTTGTCCAAAGTTTATCAAATTGGTTCCTTTTCAAATTAAAGGCCCTGTATCTGATTTTTCTTGTTTTTAAATGTGAAAAACTGAACTAGTTGACGTTATACTCTTAACAGTAATCATATCTGTCTCTCATCTCACTTTCCTAAGGCAGTCCCAGCATTCTAAATATTCATATTATGTGATGAGTTTATAAGCACTTTTCGCAAGTCACTGAGCCCAGAGCATCACAGACTGTCCCAGGTAAAGCTAACAAATATTAGCATGCTAACGGTGCACTTCCTGCACTATCATTGTGCTGGAGCAACACAAATTTTACTTTATACATGCAAAAAAATTTGGAACATGGTCAAGTTCTGTTTTTTCCATTTCACAACAGTAAAAATCAGGTACAGGCCCTTTAAGTCTGTAATGTAATGTAATGTAATTTATTATTATTTATTTATTTTTAAATATCATCTCACAATTGCAGTCCAGTCCTTGATAGTCGGTTCTGTTGGCGTCATCCATTTCTTCGCAATGGCCTTGTTTCCTTCCAGGAGGATTACCATTTGAAATGAATACATTAGCACTATTGTATGTTTGCGTGTCTAATTACATCAACTAAATATGTATGTCCGCTGTATGATTTTTAGCTATCTGCGGTGAAAAATTATTGATTGAGAAGAAAAACTTTTATCACAGTCCTAAAATTTGTCATATACCTTACAATGAGACAAGTTAAACTTAGAACATTTAACCACCAAAGGCGATCTGTCATCGATTGCAGGTATTTAGTCAAAATAACAACAGTTTCTCTCTATCTCCTTTATTCAATGACTTTCCCAAGCGCAAAAACAGCTTGTAGTGCTAGCCAAAGCTAATCGGCATGACGACGAGGATGATACCATGCGGCGTCCTGAACACACACATCTGACCGTGTTAGTCATCGCACACTGTGAATGTGGACATCTATACCATTTGAGATTCCCTGTGTCCTTTGCTGCGGATCCGTGGCAAAAAGAAACAAAAGTGGGCAGGACGGAATAAGGCGAATAGTATGAAAAAAGAATGCACTGGACACCCTGCTTATAAAAACAGAAATCAGTAATTATCTGAATGACTTCTTTTCATTTCTACAGTTTAGTTGTGTGCGTGGTCAGTGATGTAAGTGCAGCGGCAGAATGGACACCGCTGAGCAAAATCATTCGGTTGTCCTGTCGTCCTGCTGACACAAGGACAGAGCAGAGGAGGCCCGTATGTGAGACAGATACACTGGACACACCACTCTGACCTCTATAGGTGCGGCTATTTCTGTTGTTTCACGGTAAATATCTGCTGTCGGACGTGTTATTATAAAAACAGTGGAGGTGCACTGTGTGACTTTTCTCTTGGACGGTCCGCCACCATCTTGTCTCTATGTGTGTTATTGTCCGGAATGTTCCACAGTATGGCATTAACCCATTCCTGAGCGGCTGCATTTATTCCGATGTCTGCTAATGTGGATTTAACAATAAACAGCGTCCACTTGTTGACCAGATGAAGTCCAAAGAAACCACTCATTCATTGTTGGAATGAAGAACTAGTGTTTTCATGTTTTGTATTGTTTTTTTGTGTGTTTTTTTTCCATGTCATTTTTTAATTGAACCAATGCAGTTTTAGAAAATGTGACCTAACGCAGCTTTGAGAAATTGAACTCGCTGCAGTTTTTCAATTGACCCAGTATGTGTGTGTTTTTTGTTTTGTTTTTTTAATTGACCATACCCTTTTTATTTATTTATTTATGTAAAATTGACCCAATGTAGTTTTGTAAGATTTAATTCAATACAATTTAATAAACTGTAATGTATTTTTTATTGACCCGATGCAGTTTTGAAGACTTTGACCCCAATAGATTTTATATTGACCCAATGCAGTTTTGTAAAATTTAACCCTACGTAGTTTTTATTGACCCAATGCAGTTTTGTAAAATGTAACCCTACGTAGTTTTTATTGACCCAGTGCAGTTTTGTAAAATGTAACCCAATGTTGTTGTTGTTTTTTTATTGACTCAATGCAGTTTTTTAATGACCCAATGTATTTTTATTGACCCAATGTCTTTTTTTTTTTGTAAAAATGACCCAATACAGATAATTAAATTGACATAATGCAGTTTTTTAATTGACCCACCGTATTTCTGAAACTTTTGACCAAATGCAGTTTTTTTTTATTCACCCAGTGTAGTTTTTTATTTAAATGGTCAGTAAATCGGGAAACATTTATAGTGTGACCGTGGACTCCTGCTATAACTGCTCACGTGCTACAGTTGAACGTCCCCTCTGTGTCCTGCCTGATGGGAAGGATTTCTCCAAAGAGCTCATGTCAGTGGAATTAGCATGTTTCAGAGCGAGAGAGAGCGAGAGACGGGGGGGACGGGTGAAGGCTGAGTCCATGCATCAGTGTGGGCCCACCCTGCTCTGAATACGAGCCAAAGTCCCTGTATCGCGTCCTGCCCGGAAGATACCAGCCCTGTGCCTCAAGGCTGGACACATAATGCAGAGGAAATCCTACTAAAGTGTGTGTCAGACTGGACTAGGCACGTGTGTGATTGATTATAAATAAGATGGGGAGAGAAGAGAGGGACTGATAGCGTACTACCAGAGTCTTTTGTCAAATGTCAGGCAAAGAAATAGTTGGCATACTTTAAAGGACTTTTCAATCATTTTTAGATATTAGATTAACTTGTTTTACTTCAAACTGTGAACACTGAATTGCTTTAAGGGGACATGTGCTTTAAGGGGACATATGCTTTAAGGGGACATATGCATAATCAACCTTTCGAGCTTTTAGCCATGATCGTTAGTGTATAAGAGTTGTATTATAAGAATTTGTGACTATATCAGACCGCTGCAGGCCGTGTGCATTGAATTCTACAGAGCCTTGTGCGTCGCTGAAAAACATTTTGGGATGAGAGCGTTGGCGATCCATCCCTGCTTCATTTCTCTGTCTGAAAAAAGCTGTTCAAAAGTATGCACGAAAATGTATTCTTGAATAGCGACGTACCAAAGGGTTTGTCAGAAAGAGGAACGAGCTGGATGGAATTAAATACTTTTACAGTTTTGAAAATCAGGTACCCCATCTTGAACCAAATATTGTAAGGGTGTAGGAATTTTGGTGTGCGTCTCTCAGCTGTGGCTCCAGAAGTAGCTCATCAACTTGTGTGAAGTTGAATGAATAATGCATTGTATAGAATCCAAAAGTGTCCAAAATAGCACTTTATAAATCATACGCATATTGTTAGGATTAAATAGTTTATAGTCGATATTGGGTGAAGACTAGAGCCTTGATTTACAACCAGTGTGTTGCAGAACACCAGTGTGCCTTGAAAAAATGTACAATTTGCGTTAACAGAATCACAAATGCTACCGTAATTAACTAATTTACTAACTAATTGAGCAACTTCTGCACGCAAAACTATCACTATTGCCAAATTCTGACAATATTGACAGTGGCACAGACATTATTTACCATATTTTTGTTTTGTTGATGTGCCGTGGTATCGTCTAAACCCAAAAACTCAGAGATGGTTGAAAAACACTGGAGTAGAGGATACTGACCAAGACGTTTGGAGAATTGAATAAAGAATATTCAAATGAGATCTTGGACTTGAACAATCTATCATCCATCAGCTCTATCATCATTTGTAATTAGTCAGTTTTTTCCATTATAAAACTGCTGTTACCTGTGCAGTCTTCTTGAGTTTGACTCCAGCTGCAGGGTGCATGCGCAGTCCTGCAGTCTGCCTCTGGTCACGCAGCCGTTTCAACATGGCAGAGGCAGTGCTCATTTCCTCCCTCCAATTACTACTTGGACCGGTTTCAAATGACAAGCAGCTTTTACGCTAAATTCTTGGTCGTTTAAATAAAATGTAGTGAACATAATTAGGGCTAAATTTAAGATTTACTTAAGCCATTTTGATTAAGTTTATAATTGTAATTCCTGTTTGGACATGGGCAGCAGATGTAACATAGGAAGAGGTCATTTCTGTTACCTAGCAACAATATTGTAAACAAGGGCCAACAGCCATATAAATTACACACACTAGTTATGATTTGTCAAAAATATTACCTGATAACATATTTTGTTTATACTGTCAGAAAAAGGTGTCATTTGAGTGTAAGTTGTCCCTGCAGCTTAATTTTTTTCCAACCCACTTATGTCACAGACTGTCACTTTGAATTGGTGGCTATGCTAGCCAAAGTTGATTTTTTTAAATATATTTCACAAGTTTAGGGTTATGATAAGGGTTAGGTTTAGGAACAGGTCATTTGGTTGGGGCAGGTAAGCTAACTGGGTCTCAGTAGAACTGGGTTGGAGAAAAAAAGGACGGATCCCTGCATTTTTAATGGAACGTCGCTTATTGATGACATCACACAGAGATTCCGTTTTAGAGCTCCACGCAACTACCTGTAATTTTCAACATTTTTCAAAATGTTCTTCACAAACTGCAACTTGACTGATGTAAAACTACGCCAAATATTTACCACACAGACTATTCCACCAAACAAAGCCATAATTAGAAAAACACCAGACGCTCTTTAACCACAACCGTCTCCCTTACAACTCGCAAGAACAGTTGACGCAGGCATCGACAATTTTTATTCACCAACAAATCGATATGAATACTCATCATCCATTATGTTTACATCCGGAACAACCACTCGACTCAACAAATCACCCCGAATTTCTGGCAGCAGCCCCTTAAATAACACCCCCCTCTTGGCGAAGTTTCCGCCGCATAAAAGTTGACCCCAGGCGGGCGCTTAATAGACAGATCGCCTTGACATTGGGGCGAGTAATCTATTTGGAAAAGTGGAGAGGAGGGAGAGAGGAAAGAACGAGGGGGAGCGCACACACTTACACACTCACGTACGCGCCACGCTGCTTTCGCCTCTTCCTCTAATGGGGCCGCGTGCACAATGTGTGTTTTATGTCATCCGCGGTGGCTAATATCGCACGCTTCGTATCATCCGCTCGCGAAAGAAGTATAGTGACAAGCTCCGGCCGCGCAGCCTGGTTGGTGGACGAAGACGGCGCGTAAAAAAAAAAAAAAAAAAAAAAAAAAAAAATACAGCAGCAGTGGTGTTCCGTACGGACTCTCCTCTCCCAGCGTCCAGACGAGCTGCTCTCCTCCAGTTCCTTTCCTCTTCCTCCTCCCGCTTCGTTCGTCGTACGTACGTAACAATTGCACGACGATACTTGGGGACGCGGCACGAGACCGAAAGCGGGACGTCTAGTTAGTTTTGCCCCGAAAAGTTGTGTGAAATTGGACATGTGAGAAGAAGCGAGGACGCGAGAAGTGGGCTGTGACGAGGTGGCGAGCTGTGGAATTCCGCCTCGTGAAAATTCCTCGTGTGTCTTCTGCCACTCTGCTCGTGTTTTTACGCGTGAAGACATGATCACGAGCAGCGCGATTTATGGTACGTGCAGGATTTTGTTTGGTGTTTTTACGCATTGGTTACGGTTGTTTTTTTTTAAAATTGGTGGTATTGTAGGATTTAGGATTCGTTCTGATTTTTTTTTTTTTTTTTTTACGTGTGTTGTGATGTGTTTTGTGCGTGCACGTGTAGCTCGGAAAGTTTATTATGATTTTCTTACGAAGCACATTTCAAATTGTTAATCAGTGTTATTTGCGCATTTTTAGATTATTTACAACAATAATTACTCTAAAACTTTGGCTTGTTTGTGAAATATTCTGATATTAGGTGTTGTACGACATGTTAGATTTGTACTTTAATACAATTAAATACTTTTATTTGCCAGTTATATAAACTCACAATGTTGCCTAAAACATAGATTTTAGATGCAAATCAGTATTATATTTATATTATGATTATATACCTTTACAGCTCTAAAACAAAGAAATGTGTTGTCTCCTCATAGTGCAGTAATAAAAAAATTAATGCACAACTATTGAATTCCATTGTTTGCTAGAGTGTGAAATACATGTACATTTTTAATATCCTTATTGAATATTTTGATGTTTTTTGTACAGTTTGGTGTCTAATGTTGGACAGAAAAACAAGATGTATATAAAAAAATGCAGTCCTTTTAATGCGAGCCGTTTGGAGTTATAGCAGGACTATTACTCTATTAATAAGATTGCACATAAAATGCCACATAAGCTGAATTCACAGTGTTTAAAATCTGTGCTTGGACATTTTGGTTTTATGATGGATGATAAAGATGACGTTAAAATTTATTGTCAGCTGTAATATCTTATAGTGCTGGCGTAAAGTGCAGTTCTCTTCGTGTTATTACATTACTTTGCACTGCTGGCAAAAGAGTTCTCAAGATTTAACATTTTTATTACAAGATTATGGTTAAAAGTTGAATCATGTTAAAACAGGACTTGAGCTCTTCTGTCTCTGCCTGAAAATGTTTGTTGCTGTTATTATTATTGAGCCATTTAAAAAATATATACATTTGAATTTGCTATTTGACTTTTTTACCCAAATCTTTACGTCTGACATTTAATTTAAATTTGAGATGAACAATATAAGAGCAACTGTGACAAAGACATTGTATATTTGCCAGTACAATTTCATTAAAAACCACTTTATGATTTGTATTGTGTGTGTTTAAACAGCACAATGCATAACGTTTAGTAAATTATAGTCAGTATTTTAAATTGTTAGCAAATTATGGAGACTTCTTTACACCAAAAGCATTTGTAATTGTGAATTACTTAAAACATGTCAGTTCTGTTTAATTGTAAATCATGTTCACTCATATAATACACGCTTACATTTACTTACTTGCAATAATAACACATTATAATCCTCGTGATAGTCATATTTATCCCACATATAGTCTTTGTGACACGTTGAAATCTCTTTATAGTAATAGATTTCTGTCCTTTCTGTTATATGCAATAGTGTTTGTTTGTTTATCATTATGACATAATTATGTTGAGAAAAGTACAAGTATGTGTACGATATTGGACATAAAGGGCAGGTAGTTTCTGCTTTGAGAGTGTTGGACTGTGAAAAAACTGCATACTTTTAGTAAAACGACAACAAGAGATGAACGATACAACAGGAGGAGTTTAGCATAACATTGTTTTAAGTGCCTTTTTACAAAGCTTGAATTTGGGTCTTTAAACAACACTGTATTAGGGCTTTAGAACATTCTTGGTGATGATTAGATTGACTACATATTTAAAAATTTGAAAAACATTATTGACGTGGTAAAAAAGATATATTTCCATTCTTGTAAAACATTCATATGAGTATAGTATAAAGTTTTGGATGTCTTAAATGAAGCTGTACTTATGCTAAAATTCCCGGTCACGTTACACATTTCTTTACAATTATGAGTTGGTGTTTTGTTGCACTTCAAAAATAATTGAGTTTTGTCAACATTTAGCTTTTGTTCCAACTATACCACCTCCAGACTGTTTAGGCGTGTGCTCTGAAAGGAAATTAAACATCATCCTGCTCAAGTGTGTTTCCAGCGCTCTCCGTAAAATAATAATAAATAAAACGTATTATATGCATGGAAAAAAATCTTCTAGGCATGTTTGTTGGATGTTGTGGGAGGGAGGTTGCATTCGCGTGTGAAATGTTCCTACTTTCATTTAGAGAAAGCACTTTTGTTTATCTAACGTGGGCATACATGACATTGAATCACTGAAGCGTAAATGCATGCAGTTTCAGAGTTTAAAATGTGGGCAAAAAAGCGTCAATATTTGAATTTGAATACAAAACCGTGCTCTAAATATTACAATTTTGTTTTATTCTGACACTGAACATGCCAAAAAAATAAATTTTCTCATTAAAAACCGGTTATATGTGTGTATAGTGTATTTGAAATTTACATTAAAGCACTGTTTGAGTTATTGTGCGGCAAAAAAATGCAGTTTTTATTGTGTAATAGCGACACCACGTCCGCTTAGAATTATAGGGTTCTAACTGATGTTTTTGTCAAATTTGAGTTATTTATACATTCTTGTCCCTAAATACCTTCCGTACACTTTATTTACTACATAGCGTTTGGTGCATTTTTTAGGTTTATATGAGCAAAAACACATTTCTCCGTTCGATTATGGTTTATTACTGATCAGAACTTTAAATTTTTCAACATTTCAGAACGACGCAGATATAACTGACAAAATAACTTGTAATATTGCACTTTAAATTTGTTACATAGTCGTTCAGTTGTGTGTGACTCGATTTGAAGTTAGCATTCAACTTCCAGTGCACTTCTTATTCCACATTACAATGAAATCTGATGGTATGAAAAGTAGAATCATTTTTAGCTTTATAGTTTAACACAGCTTCATACATTACCAAAACGATACAGTTATTAAGATCGGATTAATGCATGAACAAATATGTAAAGGCTTCAAAATGCACCATTTTTTATTCAATTCAATTATTTCTTGTATATCCGATATTTTTAAACATTGGTTGCTTCCTGTTCCTCGCTTTTTTAATCTGATCAAACTTACTTTACCGTATTTTGTTTGAATACATGCAAATACAATGCAATTAGTAACGTTAAATAATGTCGTTTCCTTCCGATCCTCTCTGACGTTTATCTTGCTGATGTTAATTAACACGTCATTTGAGGTTATTTATCGGTTGCGCGCGCGTGTGTGTGTGAGTGTGTGTGTGGGTGTGTGTGTGTGTGAGTGTGTGTGGGTGTGTGTGTGGGTGTCGGGGCACAGAAGAGGGAGAGACAGAGGGGAGGGGGTGTCTGAGGTGGTCCCTGTTTAACCCCGCGCACCTCTGTTCACACTTGTCCTGGTTTGGTGCCGGTTCATTCCTACTTTAGACTTCTTTTTTTTTTTTATTAAAGGTTTGCTCTTGTTGTAGTCCGGGTTTAGTTCCGAGTTTAATCCCAGTTCCCTGAAAACAACTGTTCAGGCGCAAGTTTAACACCAGAAAAAATAAACAAATCATCGCCTCGAATAATATTCCGAATATTTTCACTCATTTCTGATATACTTGATGCAAAAGGATCCATTTCAAACTGTCAAATTTGAGCCGAATTTCCGTTTTTACACATGTAAATTGTCATAGACGCTGTACTTTATAATATGTACATAGCAAAATGATCATGATTTACTCGACATGTAGTTTATATTTATGATTTGCTCATATATTTTGGTTCTTATCTGCGCACAAAAACGTCCAAAAAATCAAAAAGTACGTCATGGTTTGCACACAACCAAACCGTTGACTCCCATAATCTAATCCTAAAATTATTTGCATAGTCTCTGTAACGCTTTATAACAATTACATTTCAATTTGCCTCAATAAAGCATGAACAACTGCTCAATTCACAATGAAGGACCCGTTTATTAAGAACGATTCAAGCTTAGTAGCTACTTAGTTATAGCCCAAACTCTTAATTATGTGTTACAAAGCCTGAATCATTCTTAATAAACTGTATTTGTTCATGCTTTATTAAGGTGTCATTATTATAAAGTGATACCTAAGTCTTAATTAGTTCATTTCAAATAGCAGTTATGAATGACTAACGTGGCAAAAAGGTCAAAATTTATTGTTGACATTTTATCATTTCTGAGTCGTTTTAAAAATCTGTGAATAGTGTAATCTTATATAACGTTAATGGACAAAGAAAATCAATGTATTTCATTTCAAAACATGACCAAACATGACAACATCTTACTCTAAGCAGTGTGTCAATATCTGTTATAAACCATCAATTCTCGACAGTCGACAGGTTTCTCCTCGTCGTCGTTTTCTTCTCAGCGAACTTGGCAGCGGAGTGGAGTTTTTTAACGACGACTCTGTGCACACGCCCTCGGGAATTGGGTCTTTGTCGATTCAATATCTATTACTGCGAGAACTAAAAGGCGATTAGTGTGGACCGTCCCTGTCTTTGTTTTCTCTCGTAAGTTTCTTCTTTGATTCGACGACGTGCTAATATTAATATCGGCCGACATGCGGGGTCTTTTCGGTCGCGTTTGAGTCATATTTTGTGATATCTAAGGACTTTTTTTCCTCCAGTCTGCTCAAGTCTCCGTGTGTCGTTTTCCAGTTTGTCCTCAGTGCGTCGTATTTGTCCTTTTTAAACAGAATAGTGTGTAATAATTGAAAGAATCTCCATAAAAATGCAACCAATTATGTTATATCGCCGATGCATACATTTCGGAGCAATTTTTGAACTTACTTTTTGAACTTTACTCGAAGTTTACTACAATATCTGGGCCCTGCTGTAGCTTTAAAATGTTGGTTTAGGAAAATGTCGGTTAAAACACTAAGACAAATGTCGGATATCGGTATTGACGGACAAAATTTGAAAAATAAAAGTGCATACTGCATCTAAAAAGTTAAACAAGTCAGCGCGTTTACAGCAGAGAGAAACTGAAACATGAACTGCAAAACGAATCCAAGAATCATTTCAGAATATGATTGCAGCGGGCTAAACTACAGCGTTTGCAGGTTTTATGCTGAAAAAAATGCTTCGTATTTTGTCATTTGCAGATTATAATCACGTAAATAGTCGCCGCGTTTGCCAATTCCGACGATTCAAACAGCGTAACTCCAGCGGGCCTTGTGCATGAGCGACAGGTTTGGCCGGGCTGCGTTTGAGATGAAGGACCGTGAATCCTTGACCCTCCTCCTCCTCTGCCAGCCTTCCCTCTCCCCCGCCGCTTCCCCCCTCCCTCCGTCTCATTTAGACACTGTCTGCTCACAGGTTTTTTCCTCGGTCTGAGTGACAGCATATGGCACAGAGGAGAGGATCGGCCGCTCACGCCAGACGTAGACTGTGTGTGTGTGTTCTGCGCGCTGGTTTTTACACGCCTTTTCTGTGATTTCATTTTGTCATGTGTTTATTTGTCTAGCTGCAATTTTAAACGCTTCAAATTTCTTTAAAGCGTTTGAATATATACAAAGACTACGCATTGGGCTTTAAAAGTGCCACGTTTTCTCTTCTCAAAACAAATCACATTAGTGTATTATTATTTTACGACGTATATTTTTCGCAGCAGATTTTTAAAAATAAAAATACTCATCATTTTAAAGGACAAATATTATGCATTATTTGTATTGTTATAGGCCTTTAGGCATGCTTTTGATTACTTTTATTTGGCATGTCTTGTTTTAGAAATTTTTTTTAAAAATCCATTACAAAACCTTTTGCTCCATCTACTGGCTGCAGAGGTAATTGCATAGGTGAGATAAACAATTGCTAGCTTACTTCCGACATGTTAATGCAGGTTTAATGACAGTGATTTGAATTGACTGCAGAAATGCTCAGATGAAGAGATTCTGGAGATGACTTGTGGACTAAAAACAGTGCAGAATATCTGGAGCTCAACCTATGACACACAGATTCAGAATGGGCTCGGAGCGTTTGCGTAATATGTGTTGAAACAGCATTGTGAGCCGGACTGTAATGCCTGAAATAGTTGCCTGACCAGCAATACACATTTCTCCAATACTTTACACAGAGTCTGGTCACCGGTTTCATCTCCCAGAGTTCAGATGGCCATGATTGACAGGTGGACAGAGACACACATGGTCCGTCTGTATCAAAACAAACATGGCTGCTTACTAAAAGAAAATACATTCTTTATGTAGAATCAGTGTGTGAAGAAGCTTTAAAAATGTTAATCTATTTTAAGAGAAGTTTGATTTTGTTCAAAGTGATGTGTGACCAATGAGCTCATTCATTTTCCCATGTGTTACTGAAATAAACAAATCTGATTGCACGGTGGCAGAGCGGCTAGAGCTTCTGCCTCTCAATAAAGAGATCGTGGGTTCGAATCCCGGACCACCCCAACATCGTGGTTTCGAATTCTGAACCACCCTAACATCACACGCTCTCTCTGGGTGGAGTCTGCATGTCCTCCCCGTGTTACCGTGGGTTCTCTCCGGGTTCTCTGGCTCCTCCCACCGTCCAAAGACATGACTGTGTAGGTTAATTGACAACTCTAAATTGTCCCTA
This sequence comes from Rhinogobius similis, assembly GCA_019453435.1. Classification (NCBI taxonomy): domain Eukaryota; kingdom Metazoa; phylum Chordata; class Actinopteri; order Gobiiformes; family Gobiidae; genus Rhinogobius; species Rhinogobius similis. The sequence goes on along the minus strand of CM033633.1, from coordinate 28,838,530 downwards.
GTGAATGAACGTGAGAGTGAATGGCTGTTAGTCCTTGTCCGTCTCTCTGTGTCAGCCCTGCGACGAGTTGGCCACTGTCCAGGGTGTACCCCGCCTAAGGCCCAAAGTCACTGGGATAGGCTCCAGTCACCCGCGACCCCTAACGGGAATAAGCGGTAGAAAATGAATGAATGAATGATTGCACAGTTCTGTTTGAGTTTGGCTTGAGACGCAGCAGAGGTGACGACCAGACTGTGATCTTCAGTATACAATATACAGTCTGGACTGAACTAACTGAAATAGCGGGTCACAAACAAAAACAGAAGGCACCTGTTAGTTTGGCAATTTGTCATGACCCTAATGTAGCTGTATCTACTCCTATAGTTAAAGCAATGCCATAATACTTGAGTTGATAATGTTCTCTACCAGGGACTGTCCCCACATGTACAGTGCCATTTGCCTAAGAATCACATACACTTCTGATTCATGATTGATTATATAACTTCCAATTTATAGGCTTCAGAAATACCTTGTTTATAATATGAACAATATTATTTTAAATACCTACGTTTTTTTTATCATCTGGAGACACTAAACCAAATACATTACATTACATATGTTAAAAGGACAACTATTGTCTAAAATATGCAATGTTATAACATTGTACTCATCAAAAACTGGAGTTGTAGCTTGTAGCTTCATTCATGCTTGTTTCGTTATGATAAATTTTTCTAATTTTTAAATTTTCTAATTTTGACTTTATTCAGTGTATTAATACCTGTTGTAAATATACATTTTAGTTTCACACTAATCAGGTAGCTGTTGTGGAGAAAAGTTTTAAATATTATTATATATTGATAAAACAAAGGTGTTCATATGTATTTTTCTTTGTGAAATGAAAAAAGTTTGAGTTTTGGCTCAGTGTACAGGATGGTTTCTTGGTAGTGTGGTGTTATCACTTACAACCAAGAAGTAAAATTAATAAATATATTAAAAATAATAATCATAAATAAATGGCTGGGGTAAAATTTGTAAGATTTTAGCAGAATTTGAAATATAGTTATCTTATCTGCATTTTAGTTAAACGAGTAGTCCAAGCTGTCATTTACTGTTCTTTAATCTCAGTTATGAGGTCATCTTCACAAAGCCTCACAAAAACACAGTTTCAAATTTCCCAGATTTTTTACAACAGATGCAGAGGTCCGAGATTTTTTTAAGTACATAAATCAGACTCGTTCTGAGCATTTCTTCCTAAAATCAGTGTGCGTGCATGAGCATGTCGGGGGCAAGCTAGCTTTTGTTTATTTCCCAGGAAATGGAATTCTGCTAACACCAAATCCTAATGAGGGAATGCCAGACTGACAGAAGTGTATGTGTCAGTTTTCTATACGTACATGATTTTAAGTTCAAATCATGAATAATTAAAAAAACATTTTTATGCTATAACTGAAAAATAACTTTGTATAGCAAAATACAAATACCCACAAGGTATTAAAAAAAATATATATATATATACACACACACACACACACACACACACACACACACACACACACACACACACACACACACACATATATATATATACCAAGAAGAATACCAGAAGAATACATTTTTCCCAATACCACACATCTTTAAATGCACCCACACAGCACGACTCACAGGCCGCCGCTAACATGCTAAATTTATTGAAATCATTAATATTTCACCAACATAGTCAGTTTTTATGTCTTTTACACACTCTAAACTGCCTCAAACCTACTTTCTAATACACCACATACTTCACCAACCCCTCCCATAAGTCTTGTTGGAAGTCCTTTGTTTTCAGCCCATATATGTCAGAGGCATTATTTACATTTGTGGCCGTAAACTCAAACTCATTCTCCACGTTGTATACATGCGGCCATTGTTCCTCCGCGCTTATAGGAGGACGAGGCAGCGAGCGCAGACCCGTTGGGGATTGTCTATTCTAGCCTATCCCCAGGTGGACTGGAGCAGGTTTAGTGCTAAGGTTTATAATATGTGCTGCTGTAGGAGATTCATGTGCACTCATACATGTGTAATTACGGTACTGAGGCGAAGAGAAAAGAGCACACGTCTAAATAACGGCCTTGTCACAATGTTTATGTGTCAGTTAGGTGTGCAGTGTAGGTTTGTTGATAGGGATGCTCGGTTCGGGAGAAGTACTGCGATTAGGTGTGCAATTTTTGCTTAAATAATAGGATTCTGTTCAAAGTTCACATTTTAAACGCACCCAAGAGAACTAACATACTAATAACTTTTACTTTTACCTCAATTTAGGGTTGCAATAACGATAATATGATTTAATAATGACAATACAGCAATTACTATATTACATTTTTGGGGGGAAATTATATTCAAAGTTCTTTACCAACATGGAAAACGTTCAAAATTGCCAATCCAGTACTAAGCCAGAATTAAACTAGGACTGAACCAGGATCAACCCAGAATGAAATTGGTTTAAACAAGGACCAAACCAGGTGTAAACTAGGACTAACTAAACCAGTATTAAACCCGTACACAAGAGAAAGTATATATTTTTTCATATTGGAAAATGGTTTTGGGCTGGATTTGAATGTTTTGAGGGCCTGATCCGGCTCCCGGGCCTTACGTTTAATTGGCCTGATCTACACTACAGGTTCAGCAGTTTTTATGTAGAATAAAGCAGGATATTTTGTAGTTTGTTGAGGAAATTGGAGAGATTATGGGGAAAAATAAGAATGAAAAATAGCGTCAACTGTACAGTTATAATTTGTAGATGATTACAGCAACATAAAAAATCGTGGATGCTTCTGTGTCCATAAGAGATAAACTGCAAAGCTTGTCATAAACATGCAATTGTTTTGTCTGTAACTGATTTCATCTAATGCCTTGTTTCTATTTTTGCTCCATGATGGTTGTCACTACAAAGATACATGTCCAAGTCTGTCGTTTACAACTTATAACTTGACCCTATCCTGCAGTGCCATTAATATAGCACATTGGCAAAAGAAGTTGAAGTGTAAACTCTGTATTTTAGTCCACATTTCCATCCCTCTTGAACTATAATCAGCAGAGGCCTCAGCCCCCTCAACCTCTCCATCTCCTCTTCTTCACCTCACCTTCTACCGTCAGATCTTTCCTCCCCTGAATGCGTCTTTGATATATGTACCTGCTAATGCTGCACAGTTAATCACAATCAAATCGGAATTGCAATTTGAATGGTCCCAATTTGCAAATCACAAACATGGCAATAGATCCCTCCAGCGTTTGTAAACAGAACGTCTGCATTCTACAAGCTGGTGCCGTTCCATGAGTTAGCTTTTTGAGAGTAAGCATGACAGCTAACCGCACTGAAACTAACTCTACCCCACAACAGACTTTTTACTGTAAACAATTTGGATGTGTTAGTTTGAGTGTAGTTAGCTCCTCCCTTCAGACAGATATATGGGGAAGTGACTCAACAGAACCGTGTCAGAGGAAGTTAAGAAGCTGCTTAGATGAGCAGCAAAATGTATTCACTGCTAATGATTAGAGCAGGGAATCATCTCACTATACAATAAACTCAGCGTATTGCAGTATTCCACGAGTTATACTTATTTTTGAGGAACCCAATCAATTTTAACAACATTTTTCTTTGTTAATCTATGATTTGTGCAAACTTAAAATGAATGACACCCATTAAAAAAAACAAAAAACTGTAAATATGTCAAATGTTTCCTTTCTGTAAACAAACAAGAATTGTAGTGCTGCCACAAACTAATTAGGCAAAGTTTACCGTAAATTACTCATGGTGATACAGCAGCTCACAGTATAGATACTGTATCACCAAATTTAGTATCATGATATTTTGACATTTTGACTTTTTTTTTTTTTTTTCACGATGCACCACAAATCCTACATTAATTAGTGAACTTCACAAACACATAAACAACAACCATTTGTCTGCACCATCTACAAACACCAAATTCCCATTTTGTTTTGTCGCCTGTTTTAAACAACTTAACTCCATGATATCCAACCGGGGAACACTGGTGTGCCTTGAAAAATGCCAGATCCATGGATTTAAATGAACAATTAACCATTTTAGAGTGCTCTGAGCAACTTCTTCACAAAAAATGAAAGATAAACAGCCACCATTGCCAAATTTAAAGAACCAGTATATATTTTCATCTAAAAAAGTGTGCCATGACTCCCAAAAAGTTGAAAAACACTGATTTAACTGACATAATATCCATTGCAAACAGACAAATATTCTGTCTTTTTATGGCATAAACTTAAACCAGTCGTTTAAATGCATGTGATCCTTGTATTTGCAGTTTAAATGCAGTGTATCCCATTAATAGAGGAGACTACGGTGGCCCCCATGGTCTAATTTTATCCCCCACAGTCTTAAAACAAGCTAAACATTAAACTGACACGACAGATATCACTTTTTGTCTGTTTTATTAGCGTAAAAACATGAAAAAACAAACTACCCCGTGGAAAGGAACGGTTTAAAGTGCGTATGACAGGTTTTTAACATTTTCTAATTTTAACTTTATTTGGTGTATTAATAGCTGTTGTAAATATAAATGATAGTTTTACATCAATCAAGTAGCTGTTTGTAGAGAAAATGGAAAAATATGTTGAAAATTACAGGAAGTAAACAAATTGATGACATCACACTAGGGAGACAAGGTTATGCATAATTTTCGTAAAAGAGACTACTTTTTTGACCCTTTAAACATTAATTCAACGAAATAAAGGCATCCGTGTGTATTTTTATTTGTCAAATTAAAAAAATCTCTAACATTAGATCAGGTTTTGCCCAATGTACTTTCTAATTTCCTAGTGTGATGTCATCATTCACAACCAGGAAGTGAAATTAAAACCTGAAAGATTGCTTAATTGGGATAAAATTTGAACAGCATTTTAGCAAACATTGAAATATATTTATCTTAACTACATTTTAGTGCTTTTTAGTGTAGTCCAACCTGTCATAGGCCCTTTAAAGATCGAACAGTGGCAATAAGTGACATTTATGCTCCAACATTTGTCTCAGCAGACTCTACGGCCCACACTGCGAATCTGAACCCGAACCGCTTAATCACAACCCCGACTAAACCGGAGCGGAATCGACGCCAAACACCGAGGCGTTTCTTTGTTCGGAACATATCTGAGGACAAGCGCGGCTCGCACGTTCACAATCAAACACGTTCTCCACAGCGTTTTGCCGTCTCCATTATCCGCGCAGAATTCACCGGGGATCTGGCGTACATACACAGGCTACGGCGCGTGACAGAAACCTCTTCATTAGCGGCGCTCGGATTATTTACCGCGCCTGTCTGCCGAATCTCCTCCCCACGGGCCCTGCGCGTTTAACCGGCGCACAATGGAGTGACTGGAGAGCGGCTGCACTCCGGAGCGTCTTTGTGCGGCGCGGCGGGCGGATAACCTTGGTGAGGAGAGGAGCGCGCTGTCCGTTTTCAAGGTGCTTTTGTCACGCCGGTGTCGGGAAAAGAGTCTTTCGGCGCGCAAAGAGGAGGGGGGGAAACTTCATTTAAATATGGACTGTGTGGTGATTGAATGCGAGATGGGAAAATGGCGTTTGATTAATGCGGTGATCAGAGCCGGGCCAATGAGAGATGGGAATGGAGGGCTGTACTGTATGATACTGTTTTTATGAGAGATTACAAGCAAAACTCACTTTTTTGTTTTTTTTTGGTCAAATTGCCCTCAGACCAAACGTTACTGTCCAATCTGCACCTAAAGATGTTTTATCCAACTTCTCAAAAAATTTTTCTTATATAAACTCTTTTTTTTTCTATTATATGTTTTTTAGTCAGTTTGCGCTCTCAACCTTTTACCAACATCATTGACCTTTCTGCACCTTAATATGTTTTATTGTTTCTATTTTATTTAACTTTAACTTTATTAACTTTAAAAGGCCATTTTCTAAAAAAAAAAAAAAAATGTGTCAGCTTGCACTCTCAGCGTTTCACTTCGAACCAGTATTTTTGTCCAATCTGCTCCTAAAGATGTTTTATTGTTTCATTTAATCAACTTGCATCCATCATTTTTCATGGATAAAATATTTATTTTTACTTCAAAAGAACGTTTTCTCAAAAAGAAAAGAAAAAAATGCATTTTCACACATAGAGACATAAAGAGCAGCCCTTAAAGTAGCACATATAGACACCAAACCTTCCAGTCTGATACTTAACAAAACAAGATTTCGATAGATTGTGCAGATGGATGGATTTGTTATCTAATTGCAACCTGATTTATTAGACTTTTGAATCAAAAAATGGAAACAAACTTTTCAGTTACTTTTCAACCTTATTTGTATCTAAGCAAACTACAGAAGAAGTTTCAAATTGATACGTCTAAATTTAAGATTTTTTCCTCTTCACCTACAGGGTCTCGCCTTAAAACTAATGAATTAATCCTTGAAGCTCAATTTAGATTGAATTTTTCCTCTCATTAAATGGATTGTTAACCCTTATTAACATGACTGCACCAATTTATAATGGAAAGTTTGTTCACTGAGAATAAGTGATGGGACAGATGTGAGTTGTGTGTAAAAGTCTATGATCTGCGTTGTTTGTGCCAGTGTCTGTGGATGTTCTGAGGAGAAAAAGTGAGAAACTGAGGTAAGTGGCTGCGTACCATTTCCCTTCACTTGTCTCCTCGCTCCTTCTGTATTCCTTGATTCCTCAGCTGTCAATCACGTCCACTGCGAGCGAGCCAATTGGCAATAACCTGTCCCCTTGTCTAGTGGGCGGGGCGTGCTACCGAGAAGTCAAGGAGTGGAGGAGGCGCGTGAACAGGAATGGGCTGCGGCCAGAGCGACCTTTTCGTCGACTCCAAAAGCTGCGATCACAAAAACTGGAGTGGATTTTAGGATACGCGCACTTTATTGTCTTTTAGGAAGGTTTGTCCTCTGCATTTGACCCGTTCTTCAGTGCTGCGGGGGCTGGAGCAGTGGCCACAGAGGACCCATCTCCAGATCTTGGTCATAGTCGGAGGAAGTGCGTGTTTTGGGTTGATGGGGAAACTGGAGTGCCCAAGGAAACAACAAGCCACTCAGCAATTTAGCTTTTTGTGTATTATTTAACATGTCCTTCTTAATTGCAAATTCCTTTCAAATAACTGCATCTTTTTTTTTTCATCTACTGCTTCTTCTTGTTTTATTTTCATTTTGTCTGTGAGCTGTGAAGTGCCTTTGAGTGTCATGGAAAGCACAATACAAAAGTAATTACTATTATTATTACGCTAAATCAACTTTTAAGAACTTTCGACCATGTTATCACCGTTTTCCCGTCTCATTTAACTTCACAGACAAAGTAGCGCCACAGTTTTGACCAGAAGTTTTGAATATGTTCTTTTAGTCGATTCATCCGTCGATGGTGTCTTGGTCGACCAAAATGTTATTAGCCGAAGGTCAACAACAGAAAGGAGTGAGTTCTCTTGAGATTTTAAAGTGGACTGTGAGCTTAATCTGCCTTTTTACTGATTAATACAGAGTTTACTTGTGGCTGTCTTTATAAATATTTGTGATTGCGTGATCTTCTGTAACCTTGTGGTCCTGTCGGTGCACGTTTGCTCAGCTACGTGGACTTATAGGGGTCGGGGGACCACACCAGGCCCGTCTTTAGTCGCCCAATCATGTCTTTAGTCGACTACAGCTCTAGTTTTGGATCAATGTAAAATCATGGATTCTAACTATATAGCAGATAAAAGCACAATTCGTCTACTTTTATGTCAGAAAACATAGAAGTAATATTCTGTCTCAATGTCAACAGTTAGACTTTATATTTAATCCTCTTCATTGTGATGTGTTAGCCTCTTGTCAGCTTTTATCACATCTTTTCACATCCTTTCTGTCAGTCCAGCAGAAAAACTATTCATCTAACGCAAGGCTATTCAACTTATGGCCCGGGGCCAAATGAGGCCCTCCAAGGGATCTGATCCGGCCCTCAACCCATCTGCCAAAAATATAGAAAATATCTTATGACTTGGTTTAGACCTGGTTTAGTCACGGTTTGGACCTGGTTTAGTCCTAGTTAAGTTCTGGTTTAGACCTGGTTTAGACCTGGTTTAGTCCTGGTTTAGACCTGGTTTAGGCCTGATTTGGACCTGGTTTAGTTCTGGTTTGAACCTGGTTTAGGCCTTGTTTAGGCCTTGTTTAGTCCTGGTTTAGATGTGGTTTAGTCCTGGTTTGGACCTGGTTTAGTCCTGGTTTAGATGTGGTTTAGTCCTGGTTTAGACCTGGTTTAGTCTTGGTTTATACCTGGTTTAGTCCTGTTTATACCTGGTTTAAACTTGGTTTATACCTGGTTTAGACCTGGTTTAATCCTGATTCAGTCTTGGTTTATACCTGGTTAATCTTAGTTTAGATCTGGTTAAGTCCTGGTTATGTTCTTGTTCAGACCTGGTTAAGTCCTTGTTTAGTCCTGGTTAAGTCCTTGTCTAGTCCTGGTTCAGTCCTGGTTTAGTCCTGGTTCAGTCCTGGTTAAGTCCTTGTTTAGTCCTGGTTAAGTCCTTGTCTAGTCCTGGTTCAGTCCTGGTTTAGTCCTGGTTCAGTCCTGGTTCAGTCTTGGTTTAGTCCTGGTTCAGTCCTGGTTCAGTCCTGGTTTAGTCCTGGTCTAGTCCTGGTTCAGTCCTGGTTCAGTCCTGCTTCAGTCCTGGTTTAGTCCTGGTCTAGTCCTGGTCTAGTCCTGGTTCAGTCCTGCTTCAGTCCTGGTTTAGTCCGGCTTCAGTCCTTGTTTAGTCCTGGTTCAGTCCTGGTTCAGTCCTGCTTCAGTCCTGCTTCGGTCCTGGTTTAGTCCTTGTCTAGTCCTGGTTAAGTCCTTGTCTAGTCCTGGTTTAGTCCGGCTTCAGTCCTGCTTCAGTCCTGGTTTAGTCCTGGTCTAGTCCTGGTCTAGTCCTGGTTCAGTCCTGGTTCAGTCCTGGTGCAGTCCTGCAGATGTTGTGAAAGATTTTCATATGACTTTGTTTTATATTTTCCAAGTGTCGGGCACATTTCCCGTCCCCGAGGACAAAACCATCCGTAAAATGTGTTGAAAACTAAAGCTGCCCGGTCCAGTGTAAGCAGCAGCACCAGAGAGTGACCAGTGCAGACGTCCGGCCCGGTACAGCCGTCTAATCTTCTGACACCTTGGCTGTTCATTATCAGAGCTCACCCCGGGGGACGCCTGTTGACTCTACATGCTCCGAAATGAGCTGTTCCACTGGACCGGCCCACATCGCCAAACCCAATTCCGCTGCTCCGTCAGGGGAACTCAGGCTCATTTAAGGCTTATTTTAGAATTGTAAATGAAACTGGTTTGTATCGCCCGGCTCCGAGAGTGTTTTGGCACATTGTACAAGTTCACCGAGAGTTCAGGCGTCTCCATTATCACATTTGCAGAAACAATCAGAACGAGCAACAATGTCAAGTTTTCGTGAAGGTTGTGCCGCTTTAATTTGCAGATTTGTTGGATCACATTTTCAAATAATTAGTTGCGATATTTAACAGTACAAGCACCACAAAACAATTCGTGGCTGATGCCAAATCCAAGGACTTGTTTACAAATGTGGACGATTTGGGAAAAATATCTAATTGTGATTTTTACCAGTATTACAATTCAATGTGCAATTTATGTTTTCCTAGTAGGATTTTGTTCAAAGTTTAAGCTGCATTTTTGTTTGTCACTCTTAATCATGTTTTAGTCAGTATTAGCTGCGTTTTTGTCACTTGTTTTTGATGCTTTTACACACATTTTTTCCCCACTGTTTTGACGTTTTTAGATGCGTTTTGTCGCTCTTAGTCTTGTTTTTGATGCTTTTACCTGCTTTTTTGTCCCTTTTAGTCACAGTTTTGTCCTTTTTAGATTCGTTTTGTCAGTTTCAGTTACGTTTTTGTCACTTTAGTTTTGTTTGTGTTAATATTAGTTGCATTTGGGTTGCTTTAAGTCATGTTTTTGTCAATTATAATTGCGTTTTTGTCACTTTTAGTTGCGTTTTTGTCACTTTTAGTTGCGTTTTTGTCACATTTAGTCATGCTTTAGTCACTAGTAGTTGTGTTTTTGTCACTTTCAGTTGTGATTTTGCCACTGCAATTGTGTTTTTGACGCTTTTAAGCGCATTTTGTCCCTTATAGTTTTTTGTCACTTTTTGTCCTGTTTTGATGCTTTTACATGCATTTTTGTCCCTTTTAGTCACAGTTTTGTTATTTTTAAATGCGTTTCTGCCGCTTTTAATTGCGTTTTTGTCACTTTCAATCACATTTTAGTTACTAGTAGTTGCATTTTTGTTATGTTTAGTTGCGTTTTTGCAACTTTTATTTGTGTTTTTGATGCTTTTAGGCGAGTTTTGTAGTTTTTTATGCTTTTTGTCACTTTTTCCGTTTTTATGCAGAATAAAACAAGATATTTTGTTGTTTGTGGAGGGTATTGTTGCACTTCAAAAATTGCAGCCTTGGCAATTTAATAATTGCGTCCACTCAAATTTTGATTTTGATGAATTGTGCAGCCCTAGTGAACCGTGTCCTATGGCTGAAATGTTTGCGGTTCTTATCACATTTTATTTAGCACTGTCACCGTGCCCTTGAGCAAAACCTTTTACTTGTGTCTGTACATGTTAGTGTCACTGTGTGTTAATTTTTTCCAAAGATGCTATGGCAAATCTTAAGAACGCGCCAAAGGGTTTGTGGGAGCGAGGGACTTAGACACATTTAAATACCTACTTCCAGTTTTGCTGTGTGAAAATTAGCTTTACATTTCAATCCGAGGGATAATCAGTACCAATTTTGATCAGAATCAGAAAACGGTTTATTGCCATTATCAGTGATCAAAATTCACAAACATAGGAACTTGCTTCGACGTAAGGTGCAACATAAAACAATTAATAAAATATATAAAAGAGGCATGCATAAGATTAAGAATAAAATAAAATAAAATATAATACAATAGACTAAGACTATATACAGAAATGTACAGTTGGCTGCAATGTGCAAATGTAGCAGTGCAAATAGATAGCTCTTATATAATATATTGTTAAAGTGGCAGGTGTTACAGAGTGTTCATGAGTCCAACGGCAGAGGGAAAGAAACTGATGCCACATACACATACACATCATTATAATTAACACTTTTTTACACAATAGAATGTCATTTTTAACTGTAAATTTGAGTGACTCATTCAAGGGTCTTTAAAGTTCTTATATTCACCTTATTCCTGAAGTTGCCTTACGCGCCGCCGTCTTGTTTCCGTTGTATTAGTTTACATGGAGCAGACGAGCTCAACAGAAAATAAGTTCTACATGGACTAAAAAGCCGTTTTCAGACTGACCAGGAAATCGGTGCGTTGTGACTTGTTGTTGCTCGTGTTCATTAAACATTTTACACAAATCAACCTACTTTATATAACATTTTAGCGGCGAGACTTTTCCCTCGTTCATCATTAGCTTTAACGGAGTTCTCGTCAAACGGAAGTGTGTTTACAGACGGAAGTGCAGAAAACGGCAAAAGTGGGCGGGGCAGAATAAGGTCAATACAGTAGATCAAGATCTTCCTTAACTATTCAACAAAAGTAAATATTTATCCTAATGGTTGGATTTTTTTCAGTATTGATACTTGATTAATTTCGATGCTTACTGTACTTATCCTTTACTAAACCAAGAATCTCCAACTCAGATTTGTAAATCTAATTTTCCGGGAGTCCTGGTCCCATAGAGGGGACAGTTATGAACACACCTTCTCACCACTCTTTCTCAGTGCTGCCTGTGCTGCAGATTTCTAAAAAGCGAACTTTCCTCTGTCTTGGTAAAGATTTTTACAGTAGCTCAGTTAACCAGGAGGCGAGTGGTTCCATCCTCTACTTGCACTGAAGACGTGCACAGGACATCTCTCATCTTATCTCTACATGTCATCTATGCACAGTGTTTTCTTTAACCGATCGTTGGAGCCCTTACAGTAACAATCAGTTAACCGCTTGCCTCAACACAGCGCTTTTTTGTTGTACTTTTTGTTACTGAACGAGTTATCTTAGACGTTGGTGCATTACGAGAGCAAACGCAGAGCAGCACGACAGCAACAGCACAACACAACTGAATGAAAGCTACAATAAACACTGTTTTGATGCACTGTTGTAGTAATAATGAATAGAGCACTCTTTTTTAAGAGTCACGTTGTGAAGTCGCCAACGTTAGCCGCTTACCAAAGCTTGTGCAGGTAAAAGACTGATAGTTTGTGAGTGTTATGACCCGGAACGAGACAAACACATTTAAAGGACACGTGAGACCAGAATAAAAGTTCGAATGTTTTTATTGTCAACTTTTCGTAGTTACTTGCTTGTTTCGTTGAGTTTAAATATAAACATTATTTTAAGGTCGAACCCTTACCCAATCCCGTGCCCAAAAAAAAAGAACTAAAAGTAATAAACAGAAAGGTGGACCTGGTGAGCCGGCCAAACAGAACAAACAGGTGCGGCACCGGGCCAACCCTGTGTAGGGCCGTAGAAGCCGGTGCCGACACCTCTAACTGAAAAAAGACAAAAAAGAACTAACCTGAACCCCAAAGAAAACCGAAAATAGGACCACCGTGCCCACCAGGTCAAACAAAAGCTAAGCTAACAAAAAGCTACAAAAAACGCCAGCGTGCCAACAGGGAGCAGCAGCGCAGCCTGCCGGATCGCGCGGTGGACGTGCGCGCTCTGACGCACGAGGGGCTGGAGCCGCAGCAGAGAGAGAGCGCGCACGCAGCGGCTCGCTCCATTTAAAGGCTCCAGCGCGCGAAAAGAAAAAAAAGAGCGTGGAGCCAAGACTAACAAAAATATAATTTTAAAGATACAAAAACATACAATAAAGCAAATATCAATACTACTACAAAAAAGGGAAAAATATACCAAAAAACTAATCCAAGAAAAAATACTAGAAAAAAATATGGAAGAAAAATGGTGCACAAACCTAACAGTGAGGCAAAAAGCTGTCTGTTTTCTGTGTGAAATCCAAGTTAAATAAAGCATGCAATATAAATATTATTCATAAATACTGCAGTGTCTCAGGCTTGCTCCGTCTTTATGAGATAAATCCACTATTTTGAAGTTATTAGCGCACTTGTCTTCGCTCAGATGCTTTACAATCGCATGAGGTGCTCTCTCGGGCGCCCTCTGGTGTACACACACAACTGTGTATTACAACATATTAAACAAGGCATAAACTGAAACATGCCAGTCACTCGGTGAAACGTGTAATTACATTTAATTGGCTAATCAGTTATTTATATTTTAAGTTTGTAGATTTAGATTTAGGACTTCTTTCAAGTTTGCCATTTTTTCATCTAGTTAGATTTTTGGACGGATCCATTCTTTTTACCAAAAACAGAATGAAACAAATCCAAAAATCTTTCTTGACCCAATAAAAATGGTCAAAGCATACTCAAAACACAGATACAGTGCAGCGCTCGTGCACACTTGAGTAATAAAGTGTGAGTGTGAAACACCAGTAACATTTGATCTTAACTCGCAGATTCTACACAAAACATGTTATCACGACGCCTCGAACCACTCGTCCAGCCCTCAGGCCCAACTTTACTCTCATTTTCCTCGTCCACTGTCAGTTTTGACGTTCATCAGCCCCTCACGTCCTCTTAAACTCCTCTGGTCGTCCATATGCAGCAGTGTGGGCTTCACATGTGTAAGTTCATGGTGTTTGCGAGCGCTGCCTCTCCCACATCTTTAAATGGATCCCGCGGGTGCTCTGCTGTTGTTTCCATTATTCATCTCCAAAACCGCGTACAGCGAGGGGCCGGGGCCGAGGCTGGAGGGGCCAGGAACGTTTTTTTTGGTCAGAAGAATGGACGGGAGCGTATGCAAAGTGCGGTCATGCCCCGGGAGCATGTGTTTGCAGAGCGAGGGAAGGAAGCGCGGAGCTGCGAAAGGAGACGTCGGAGAAAATCTGTTAATTTCAGAACATCGAACGCACTTTTTCAGCGTTTTGTGAGATGCAATTGTCTGGAAATAAGTCACGTTCCAGTGGTGGATTGTTAGATATTCGAATGTCTGTTTCATGGGTTTGCGTTTGCCATTATGGACGCCATTTTGGAAACTTCTGATCGTTCAAAAGAAGCATTATTTTGCTTTTTTGCCATGGCAACTGTTCTAATTTTTCATCACTCAGAAATCTATGTATTAGAGATTTGAGATATAGTGAAAATTTGATAATATTGCGATTGTTTTGGTGATTAGAGAGTGCAAAATTAAAATATCAAGTGTGTAATGTCTATAATGAAAGCTAGAGAGATAAAGAGATATAAACGTCTAATGTAATCATCCACAGTTGGAATAGTTCTGTGCTTTTTTTTTTTTTTTTTTGTAATTTTAAGGTTCTATCACATTTTGTTTGATACTTGAACCCCAACCAACACATTTACAGGCACATTTTAGCACATTCCTGATGCACTGTTAAAGTATCCTCTGAATATAATTGTTGGAATAATGCAAAGAAATATTGAGACAGTTATTTTTCTCATATTGCCCGCCTCTGCTATGTATATTTAGACATTTTCATGCTTTTTAAAGTACTTCTAGACTGTTCTCTTCTACATTGTACTTACAAAAAAAAAGTAGAACTGCCTAACTTTTGCCTACGTTTGGCGAATTGTGACTAGTCGAGTCTAAAAATAATTGACTATAATAAATGATAATCGACTGATCGTTAACTGAACTATATAGACTGACAAAGACTGTGACATTAACATTTTAAAAAAGAATAGATTTTTGCTGATTTTCGTCAATAAATATAAATATTCTCTATCTAGAAGTCTGTAGTCGCCATATTTCAATCTTTATTCGGCTGACAATGTATACAAAAGTTTAAATTTACAATAGAAATAATAACTGACTTCTAAAATAATCGTTAGTGACAGCCCTAATTGTAAACAGTATTGCGGTTATTGTTTCGGTTGAAGAAGCTACTTATGGGTTTTAGGCAAATTATTCTTTCCAGATTTTTACGTTTTTCTGTCAAGACCTTTTAAGGATATAATATTCTGATTTAAAGGACACATACTGTATTATATATTGTTTGTTTTGTTTACTGTCCTGTAAACTTGCTCTTGAGATACTACGCATAACTTTCCAACAGTCAGGCGTTCCTTATGATTGATGTTACTGGCAGCAGAAGGGAATTACCATGGGGGAAATAAAGAAAAGCTAGCTTGCCCCCGAAATGCTAAGCTAAATGTAAGCACGCAGATGTAAGAGGCGTGATTTGATTTCAGAAACGCTCAGAGGAAGTCTGGCAATGATTTACAGAGTCCTCCCTTTGTCGATTTTATGATTCTGGGGAATTGAAACTGAGCGGAGAGGACCTCGTAAACAGGATAAACGAAACAAGCGCGAATGTAGCAAATTACGACTGAAGGTATGTTTTTGATGAAGGAATAATGATAATACATGGTTGAAATAAAATAAAGTTTGCATAACGTGTCTTTGAATTGATGGTTGCTATGGCGATGGAAGGAAAAGTCCTCGGAAAAGCTGAGGCAAAGCGAAAATGAGACAAATGTAAAGTGCTTGGCGAAGCTGTAAAAGAATCAATGATATTTAGTGACGACGTCGTGACAAGTTGGTCCTCGTAAAGTTCCAGAAAACCAAAGTAACCCCCGTGCTACCGGGGTAGAGCTCGTACTAAAACGAGTTCCTACCGCTGCGAGCTCTTATTTGCACACGCCTCTGATAAAAGCGGACTTTACGTGCATTTGTCATCCTCGAAATGACGCGAGAATGCATGTACGCGGGAGTCGGGCGAAGACATGTCATCCTGTCAGCTCGGCCTAACGCTGCTCCCCAGAGGCACCTGAGGGAGACCCGGCTGGCGCGCACCCACACCCCCACCCATACGCGCGCCCCCCCCCCCCCCCCCCCTCCTCAGCCGCTTCTGGAGGACGGGTGACAGCGCGCTCCGCAGAGAACAGTGTCAGCGCTTGTATGTAGAGCGCTGACAGATGACTGCAGACGTGTGGCCTACAGACACCGCTCGCCTCGACGACTACTGAGAACACAACGACAGGGAGGGGAAAAACATACAGAATGAGCCTCTGTGTTATCCTAGTGGCATTTTCACTTGGATTTTTGATTGGACTTACAGAAAGTTAGAAAATCAAACAGCGAAACAGTCCTTAGTCAATAAAAGACAAGCAGATAAAGGGTGATTAATCCAAAATTTAAATAAAACATGGACAACGAAAGCTTTATCTTGTATTTATGGTCAAAAGAATACAGGCTAGATCTTTTAATTTCCAGGTGTGCCTCGAAAAAACACCCAATTTTCACTCTCACGTTGATTTAATTCATTCACTTACCTTTTCGGAGTGTCCTGAACCAACATTTGTACCAGAAAAATAAAGCAAAATCATCACAATTGCCACATTTAAAGAACTAGATAGTGGTACAGACATGGTTTGATACATTAAAACATTTATTTTAACCAAAACTAAAAGCAGGTCTTGTGCCGTGGTGTATTTTCAACCATAACAGTGTGCCATGACTCAAAAAAGGTTGAAAAACACTCAAATTTGACCAATATCAAACCAAGACAAAAACACGCCAAGACAAAATGAAAGGTTTGGTATGTAGAATTTTGATTTCACATTTCACAAACATGACCTCTGTGTGTCCCCTGATACTGGGTAAACATGTTCAAATACTGCTTTAACTGAGAACAATTATAATTATGATTCTTACTTACAAATACATCAAACATGATGGCCCAACTGTTTATGTTTTCATTCTGTCATTCAAGATATTATCCAATCAGAGAGCAGAATGAGCCTCTCTTGTGTTGCCAGTTTCAAAGCTGAAATGCTGTGACAATAAACTAATGGGTACAATAACACAATAAACTAATCAAAGAAACAACGTTAAACCTAATTGAACTTGTTTTGACATACTATTCAGTTTTGTTTTGCAGGTTAATAAATGGTCAATAAAATAATAAAAGATGATATTGCTTTGCTGTGATAGGTGTGTACACTAATGACATCTTTAATAAAGTGCATATCAAATATTTGTTAAATGTGATTTGATGTTACCATTGTTAATGGTGCGTAACCCCAGCCATTAATGTGTATTTATAAGTACACATTCATTTCTAACTTTTGGAAACTTCATCTGTGAATCTATTTCAATTCATTCTGGGCATTTTTTGCTTTTATTGAAACCTAAAATTAAGTGAACTGGGTCTAAAAGTGGCAAAAACATGACTAAAAGCATAAAAAATGCCAATTCAAAGTGTCAAAAATGTGTCTAAAAGCAACAAAAACGTGACTAAAAGCGACAATAACGACACTAAAAGCATCAGACGTGACAAAAGCAACAAAAACCTTGACCAAAAGTGACAAAAACACAACCAAATCAAATTTTTCCCAAATCGTGCAGCTCTACAATGTATCATGATTGTATTGTATTGTGACTAAAGCGTATCGTCCCAGCCCTTATTGGTATTATTCACAATTTATAAATAAATAAAACAATCCTAAAAATCTATGGGTGTGGAAAACAACATTCAAATAAAGCTGGTAAAATTGGTAGAGCTAAAAGGATCGAAGTGAAATATTAAGTATAGTATTATGTTAATTTGAATGCAACTGGATAATAATGTCGTGCATATGCAGAAACTTGATCGTTTGCGTGTAATTTTAGATAGTCCAGTTGACCAAAACAATAAATCTATCCAATTGCCATGCATTAAGTTCAAACAGTTGACATTGCAATCCCCGAAATTGCGATAACAATCATTTCCGAAACCTCGCACGTTTTTTCTCTTCCACATCCTCTCCTACCCACCGGAGACATCCAAACACCACCGAAAACACCGACAACAACTGCAAGGCGCTTTAAACGGATGCAAATGATCTGGCACGAGAAGACAGGCCCGGCGCGGTGCGGAGGTCGACTTTGTCTTTCTGAAGGTTTAAAGTCGTCGGTGCGCTCCGGGCTGCGTCCGGGGCCACGTGCGGGTCACTCGGGTCACTGTGTCACTCCCCGCGGCCTCGACTCACCCCTCCGCAAATAGAAGTGCAGCGTCACCCAGCCAAGAGGAGGGGGAGAGAGAGCGCACCCAAGGGCCCCGCACATGTGGATTCTGCTCCAGCGTTTGACCTACAAGAGATGCTATTTCATGCATACCCGAACGGAATCTTCAGCAACGCGCAGGAGTGGGCCGTCGGCGGCGTCTTCCACAGGCCGTTCGCGATCCGTCCGGGGAGAGCGGGGCCCGAGGCGTGTGTTTTTAACTGTATGCATACAACCTGCAACAGAGGAACTGTTCAACTGTGCAAGAGCCGTTTGTGTGGCCAAGTCCAGCCAGCAGGCAAAACCCGGGATTTTCGTGCCTGTTTTGACAGTAAAACATACAGAAGCGTACGACGTTTAAATAGGGTGCGCCCGAAGGGGTTTGGTATAGATTTTCTTTAATACCCTTTGACAGCGCTCCAGTTAGATTTCATATTTGCAAGTTATATGTTGAACATTTTTTCAATTTTATTACAATTAACAAACATAAGCGGAGAAATAACATAGACTGCAGAAAGGATGAAAAACTACATTTGAACACAAGACATCCAAAGAAAATTAAGGTAAAGTAATTGTGGCAGTTGGTCATTTAAAAGCATATTTAATGTTTTAAAAAACATCAAAAACCTGAAATAATGTCATGTTCTTTTCTTTTTGGCATTTTTCCATAGATGTATTTATATCTTTATTATAAGTTTTCTTAATTAATTCTTAATTTTAATGTTTAAAAAAAAAAGTGTAAAGAAAAATGAGAGAGAACAAAAATATTGGCAAAAGATTTTTTTTTTTTTTTTTAGAAAACAACATAAATTGTGTTTTCTACATTTTATTATGTTTTATTATATATATTCACTTTCTAAACTCTAAAATAATAGTTTTATAATTATATTTTTAAACATTTCAATAAATCAATCTCATTACAAGCAGTCCAGTGTGGAGCTATTGCAGATGAATTTGAATATATTGAATATATACTTGAATATACAGCTCTTTGGGAAGTGGAAAGTGTATTTTAAAGGTGCTATGTACATAGACCTTGACCCTGAAAACTGGTTGAAATTGAACTGAGTACACAAAGAGTTCAAACTGTAGTATCAGTTAACAAGGTGCAATCCGCATATTCAGTGCAGGAATATCTCGTAGTCTAATGTATATCCAATGGCCTTTCTTTGATAAATACCTTGAAATCATAACTGGATTTGAATTGTATAGATTGTATGCCAAGTAGTACAAAATAATTGAGTCTGGCTTACTCAAACGTACAAGTAGCCAGAGGTTATTTTGGAGTGGTGTAAATCCAAATCGGAATCATGTGCGCAGAGCCGAGGTTTGGCAGACAGCTGGTTCTGTGAGGCGGCTGCAGGGAGGGTTTTAGCCTGTGCAGCATTTAACATGAACTGCAATAGTGGAACGTGGATTTGTAATACAATAAAAATGTACAGTATCTTGGGGTATAAAAACTTTTATGTTGGCAAGTTTCCTGGAAGAAATGTAAACAACAAGGAATAATTGAATAAAAACATATTTAAAGTCTAAAAGGTTTTGTTTCTATCTTGACCTGAGTTTAAAAAAAAACATATGCAATGCAAGTGATAAATATTTTTGTGACCTTTATTTATTTTTAAAAGACACTGTGCAAGTTTTTAAAAGACATTTGTCCAAGTTTACACATGAAATTTGTACAAATGTATAAACACATTTGCACAAGTTTATAAAAGACCAAGTTTATAAACGAAAGGTGTACACGTTTATAAAAGACATTTGTCCAAGTTTATAAACAAAATGTCTACAAGTTTATAATAGACATTTGTCCAAGTTTACAAACAAAATGTCTAGAAGTTTATAATAGACATTTGTCCAAGTTTATAAACACAATGTCTACAAGTTTATAATAGACATTTGTCCAAGTTTACAAACAAAATGTCTACAAGTTTATAATAGACATTTGTCCAAGTTTACAAACAAAATGTCTACAAGTTTATAATAGACATTTGTCCAAGTTTACAAACAAAATTTGAAGACGTTTTTAAAAGACATCTCTACAAGTTTATACACAAAATGTGCACAAGTTTATAAAAGACATTTGTACAAGTAAAAAAAAAAAATGTGTATAGGATTATAAAATATATTTTTAACGCTTGTGGTGTTAAGGATATTATTGTTTCTATAAAGATGTATTGTTTCTAACTGTTGAATTGTCTATTTAAGTTTTTATTTTTTAAGCTTAGTTACGCTTGCTGTGTCCTCCTAAGTTCCTTAAATGCTGATGCCACTCATTAAAGTTTATCCAAAGTTTACTATCAAATATGCGTCGGTCAGTGATGCATTCAGGTTCCAGTGGGAAATCAGATCCATGCGCTCTGATGAGTTCGTGATCCATTGACTGTATCCATTCCAAAGTGCTATTGTCCAAAGAGCAGTGCGCACTTGAACAACGACCGACCCGCGCTTGTGTGTATTGATGAATGGGATTTGTTTCCTAATAGAATTGTGTCTCATTAATTAGCTTTTAATTGGGTGAGCTGCGAACATGCAAATGCAGCACAATGTGGAACAAGTTTAAATAGAAAAGAGCTGAATGATTAGCTTATGGAAATGTGTTTGTTATGGTACATTTAGCCATCAGTTAATCGCGTGTTTGAACGGAGCGATGTGTATTTGACACAGCTGTTGGCCAAATTTAAAAACCTTGCCTGGGGTTGAGTAAATTGTTGAAAAAGCAGTTTCTTGTCAGTTTGCATAGCACGATCCATAGTATTAAACGCATCTATCTTGCACTTATTCAGTCACAGATGTTTTTATTGCTCAAAAACGACTTTCTGTGAGCGTCGTTGAACCTCATCGTGCACACTGGGGCGCTTTGTGCGGACAGGAAACATGTCTGTGCTCTTCTCTCAACTGGACTTAACACTGTTTTTCGGTATCTTCGACTGTTGTGACGCTTCGAATCAGCGTCGCGGTTGCTTTCAGCGAGCGCCTCTCCAGACTGATTCATGCGTAGAGCTCTCTTCGGAGTGCCACGCGGGTCATTCTGGTGTCAGCCGGGTTACAGCGGAGTTGCCGCTCCACTGATCTGATCTGTCTTCAAGATATGTTTGCTGCCTTACCGTGAAATATTCCAGGCAAAGCTATTCATCTCCATGGAGACGAGCAGGTGACCCTCTACTAGAAACAATGTTTGCAAGGCCTGTACCTGACTTTTTCCTGTTCTAGTACAGGAAAACTTTTTTACCAAACACAGTACAATGTAAGAGCAGTAATTTGTGAAAGGCATATGGGTGAAAGAAGCAATCTATAACTTCTTTTACTTCCAATACAATAAGAGTTTAGTGCTTCGCTCGTTGATTCAGCTTACATCAGGGCTCTCTCTTGATTCTCTCTGTTTTGTTTCGTTTTTTTCTTTCCTTTGCACTCGTAAGATGCTTGTTTTGACACAAACAGACCTTGTGTTTCTCTGATTGGTTAATCCAACTGTCACTCATGCTCATTGGAAGTTGGGTAGACCGAGAAACAATTCCAGACCATAAAATATCGTAAAAAGCATTTGGTCTTGGCTGGCCATGCAAACATTTTTTTCCAGTCAAACTTCCCCTATAGTTTACTCACATAAATGTCAGAAAAATTGTATTACAACTTTTTACTCATGTCATGTTTTCATATTGAAATAAGGCATTTTATGTGTAAAAATGGCCAAAAATACACATATTTGGGACATTTAAATCTGAAAAATGGACAGAACCAGGTTTAAATTTCTTGGTTCATTTTGTACACGTATTAGTTACAAAAAATGTACAGAAGGGATTTTGGATTTCTTATTTAGTTTTTAAATAAACTAGTTTTGACTGAAAATTGTCCTAAAAATTCAAATTTCCCCTAATTTTTTTTAATTTAAAACTTCAATAAATCAGTTTTAGAATTAGATATCAAAAAATCCTTCTGTACGTTTCTTCAAAATCTTGTTGAGTCCAAGATTATAAAGTTTGGTTGGTGTAAGAGCTGCTTTAAGTGGTGATCCGTATGTCCCGAGGAGAGAAAATAGCATTTTAAGAAAACTGCCTTTTTAAGCTACAATGTCCCATAGATGAAGTGGATTGAATTAAATAATAAAACATCTTTAGGAGCAGATTGGACAAGTTTATTGTTTCCACACGAAAGCCAATATGTTGAGAGAGAAAACTGACCAAAAAAAGAAAAAAAAAGAGTTTTGCCTATAGTGTCTCGCCTTAAAAATAAAAATAGAAAAGGGCTATGTGCATTCAATCCACATTATTTTCTCAACAAACAAAGCAAACATTGAATTTTCTTGGAGTCCCAAAATTTCACACATAAAATTATTCTGATCATCAACGATAATTTCTCAAAAACGTTCCAGTAAATATATTGACTCTTTTTTTTTTATCACCTCTTAAGTTGGTAACATCGTCGTCCGCATCAAAGTCTTTACAAACCGTCCTGCTCTGACTGAAGACCGCAATCGTGCTTCCTGCTCTCGTTGTTTCCTCGTGGGCGAACCAATCCGGCGATAGGCCTTTCCTCGTAAAAGTTCCATTGTTGCGGCCCACTTCACTCCAGTAACTTTATTACTGTCCAGCTGAGAGATTTCTATTTGCCGCTGACCCCGGAGTGCTGGAGTGGTCTCATTTCACCTCGTGCGCGGGCCGAGTTTGAGCGCTGACCTGTGGAGTGGCCGGTGGACAGCGCACGGGCTGCCGCTGCGGAGACGGCCAAACGCTCTCTCTTTGTGAGCAGGTAACTTCAATTAGAATGGCTCTGATGGATCGGAAACAACACAGGAGAAGCCCGTGCGTCTGGGTAAAAACTTTTCGCTTTTGAACTTTGCGAGACTGGAGCAGAGACGTGTTTTTGTGGGATTGATGAAATGGCAGCTTTGGCGCAGTGAAAAGAAACGGACATTTGCTGAATTGAATTGATTTCAGTTGTAGTGTTTTTCCGCCTAAAATTTTTCTGTTCAGCGTCAGCGTTTAGGCTTTCTCCACACTTGCAGGGGCGTCAAGCTGTTGGGGGGATAAAGGGTACTGGTTTGGGGTCCGAGCAATGCAGGGTCCTCAGGTGATGTTTTTTTTTTTTTTTTTCCTCAATTGTTTTTTAGCTTAAATCTATTTTTCTTGTAATTAAATGCACTGTGGTTGGGTAAAGTCCTTGAGAGAGTAAATACAATTATGCATCACATTTGAAGGCCCCACCCCCTTTTTAAAAAAGAAGAAACTCATTGTTTAGCACTGAAAATCAGGGACTGGACCGATATTGTGGTGGACATTTGGACTTATTTTGATGGAGGGATCTTTATGACAGACTTTGGACAAAATGTGACTTTATTGGATGTTGTATGTTACGTGTGGATTTTTTCTTGTCTTTTTTTTCTCTGTGCTGTGTTCTATGTGTTCCATGTTATGTGTTTAAATCTTAAAAACTGAAAAAACGGAAAGAAAATCATTGTTCACATTTTAGCCAAGTTGTTAACAAAGAAAACATGATTATAATTTGCAGTGTGTGTATTTTCTTATTAGGTTTTGAGATGTTTGGGAAATTGATCTGGTGGTTATTGCAAAAACAAACAGTGCCGTATCATAATATAAGCCGGTAGCTACAGGACATCTTTAAATTACCTAATAAAAAAGGATGTATTAGGGGCCCACCAAGAAGGTTTATACCTGGGGCCCAGAATTTGTTGCTACGCCCCTGAACATTTGCCTCTGTTTCTCTGTTTCTGTTGCTCTGTTTCTTCATTTATTCCCTTTTGTAAACCATCTGCTAAAAGGGAACTATCAAGCTCCTGGACGCATAAAAACAAAAAGGAAACGCTATAACCCACTCATTTCCTTTCAAATGAACCATTCTGGGATGAATCAGGAACAGTTTTCACACCAAAAAAGATCAAATTTAACTACATTTTAAAAGGACTTTAATAGGAATTCCACCTACTTTTTATACTCTAAATCTCATTTTTAGCAATATTGGCTTCAACATTGAAACTGGAATCGTCAAACCCAACAAACGCTCAACTGACAGTCAGTCCATTCCTCATAACAGCGGCTTTCCTCCTTATATTTACCCCCAAAAATTCTAATCTTCCTTCGTGCATAGTTTGTAAATGAGGCATCAGAGGCCAAAACTGCAGTGTCAGCTTCGTTTGTTTGTACTCCAAAAGGTTTAGGTTTTTTTATTACTAACAGAACAAAGATAAAACCAAAAGGAAACCGAGTAGCCCAGAGAATAAAACAGAAAATAAAAAGCTCAGGTGTGGCATGTGTCCCATCTGTCCCAGTGTCTGTTGAATTTTAAGCTCAGTCCAGTCCTTGACCGTCGGCTCCATCCCTGTCATCCGTTTCCTTGTTATTGCTTTTTTTTTTTTTTTTTTTTTTGCATCTAAAAGCACATTCCACAGGTATCCATCCATCGCTTCCATTGTTGGAGTTTTACATCAGAGATACTTTGTTTTAAAGTTAAGTGGAATATTGTTGTTTAATACAGTCTGCATATTATATAAGAGCAAGTATTATGAGCTTTTAACCCTGTATTAACAGTGTCAACTATCATACTCAGAGTTGTATTTCGATCTGATTCTGTTTAGCATACGGTAAACTTATCAAATCAAATCAAATCTATTTATTTTTATAATGCCCAAAATCACAACAACAGTTGCCTCGATGGGCCACAGGTAAAAGCAGTTCAGATAACTGTCCCAGAATGCCCCTGTCCTGTGACCCTCCTTCGCGGCGAGGAAAAACTACAAAAAACCCCATGGGAAAAAGTAGAAACCTCGGGGAGAACCACAGTGAAGGAGAGATCCTACTCCCACGGACGGACAGGCTGCAGATGAACTAGGACTGACATCCACTTGGACTGTGGAGCCAGAACCACTCAAGAGGGAGGTGGCTTTAAAGAGTTCCTCCAGGCGGACGAGGAGCAGTCCACCCAGTGTAGAGAGATCCTCCAGCATAAAGGCTTATCATTTCTTTCGTTTTGAACAGGAAGTTAATGGACCTGTTTCTATTGTTAAGTCGTTTTAGATCAACGTTGTGTTTTAACAATGAACATCTTCTTTAAGGTACTTATAACACATTTTTTTCTTAGTCACTCTACAAGTAATACCTAAAATAAATTTGTTGTGTTTTTTTTTTTCAGGCAAAGTATAAAATAGAATAAGTTTGCACCAAAGCGATAACTCTGTAAAATATGATAAACATACAGTGCAACTATTTGCTATTTGACCATTTTGTTGTTTACATAGTAGCACATAATGTAAAAGAGAAGTAAAAAGTGTGCCAGGTCTTCGTCTGGGCAACAGGACTTTAGAGGACCACAGTGTGAACTATAGGGGCTTCTGGTCAATGGGCTTTTATGTCCAGGGTCACTCCGGTCCCTCCTCTGCTCAAGTGTGTAAATGATCCCAAGAGGAACCAGGCCAAGTCCAGCCTACTGCCAGAGCCCTCTACTGCAGGGCTCTGTGAAGCTTCTACAATGAAACGACTTCCACTTTCAATTTAGAAGAGTCATCATTTGGAAAATGTTGGGGATGAATGAAAGTATAGACAAGTGTGGACAATACGTACAATTGTGCAGTCTGTTACGTCTGAAGTACTTACACAATACTATACACTGGTCAGATTTGTTTTCACTTTCATATAATATTTTCAAGTTTCAAGTCAAATTCAGTTTCAGTGTTCAACTTTTTATTCTGTTGCCACAGGAGGCATTGGACTAGGTATGTAATTTGTCTGGAGTCAGTTTGTCTGGACTCAGTTTGTCTGGACTCAGTTTGTCTGGACTTAGTTTGTCTGGACTTAGTTTGTCTGGACTTAGTTTGTATGAACTCAGTTTGTCTGGACTCAGTTTGTCTGGACTCAGTTTGTGTGGATTTAGTTTGTCTGGACTTAGTTTGTCTGGACTCAGTTTGTCTGGACTTAGTTTGTCTGGACTTAGTTTGTCTGGACTTAGTTTGTCTGGACTCAGTTTGTCTGGACTTAGTTTGTCTGGACTCAGTTTGTCTGGACTTAGTTTGTCTGGACTCAGTTTGTCTGGACTCAGTTTGTCTGGACTTAGTTTGTCTGGACTTAGTTTGTCTGGACTTAGTTTGTCTGGACTTAGTTTGTCTGGACTTAGTTTGTCTGGACTCAGTTTGTCTGGACTTAGTTTGTCTGGACTCAGTTTGTCTGGACTTAGTTTGTCTGGACTTAGTTTGTCTGGACTCAGTTTGTCTGGACTTAGTTTGTCTGGACTTAGTTTGTCTGGACTCAGTTTGTCTGGACTTAGTTTGTCTGGACTCATTTTGTCTGGACTTAGCTTTGTGGTCTTATTTTGTCTGGACTTAATTTGTCTAAACTTAGTTTGGACCATGTTTGCATTTGGTTTGGACTTTGGTCCTAAATCTGGACTTGGTTGTACTTAAGTCCTGGCTCTGGATTTGACTTGAAACTTGAAAATTGTGAAGATAAAATACAAAATTCTAACTTGGAAACACACTTTAGGAAATAATTCGACATTAAAACATGTTTTTGTTTTTAAGTTTCAAAGCGTATTGACCTATTTTGACTCCATAATGCACCTTTAACTTGGGTGTACGTCAGTGGCGGCTGGTGGTATACTTTTTGAGTTGCACCGTTATAAAACTTAAATTTAGCAGATTGACTGTAAAAGTGAACAAAAAATATAGAGCCTTCAGTAGCATCACTTCACTGCTCCATCTAGATCTGCCACAATGTGATTAAATGATTTCTGTGTTTTCCATTTGTACACATTGTACACATTGTACACACTGTACACACTGTCTGTAGTTTGCTCAGTGGGTGAGTAAAGGCAGGTCAAAGCTCCCAACAGGACAAACATGTGACCCATCACTGGGAAAGCACTTGAGGTGCTCTTCTGCTGCCAACCAGGGAGGGACGGGCAGAAGCACCAGAGGGACGTCACATTTCAGTATTTTTTTTAAACCAAAAAAAAAAAAGTATGATATAGAACAATATAGAACAATTTTGTTTGTCTGTTTTGACTAATGAGTAAAATTGGAAATAAAATGGCAATTAGGCTAAAAATATGGCTGTATGTTTACACAATAATACAACAAATCATTTTATATTCTACGTAAATTTGCTGTTATTCATTTATAAGTGAAACGTTCATATGTGAGTTTTACTTCAACTCAAAATAGATGTGTAGGCCTTACTAGGGATTTTAAAATCTAAATATCCCCCAATATCGGCTATTGGCAACAACAACAAGACAAATATCGGATATCGGTATCAGTAAAAAAGAAAATAAATAAATCTATATCTGCCCCTCCCTAAAAAGATCACCAGCTTTGTTTCCGAATTTCAAATGCAACTTGAATTCTGACACATTTTTGGAACATTTTTGTGGTGTTTTTCTCATTTTTGCACATCTATTGATATATTTTCCACATTGAACTGTTTTGTTTTTTTCTTCATTCCCAAAGGCACGCTTGTGTGGAAGTTCTTTTCTCTTGAAAGTCTCTTAAACATGGATCAGACCAGTGAACGCGCTGAACTCACATTTAGTTCTTCGGCGCTAAACATATCCGAGCGCTGTCTAATTACTTGAGTGTCGGGTATAGAAATCACACGGGCTTTTCAAAGACAGTTTAGAACCATCGTTTATATCAATAGCGCCATTTGTGGGAGTTAAAGTGATGTATTCAGAGTATGGCATTTACATCTGCTCATTACAGATCAGAGGATTATTCAGACGCTGCTGGCGCTCACCGAAAACACACAAAAGTCTCGGAACGGCTTTGAAACGCTGATGAAACACTCGCTGGAAAGTGTGGCTGTAGAAGTGTTTAAGAGTTGGGAACATGTGCTTTTTGGGCGCTTTTCTTTGTTCTGTGTTGATCTTGTATTAAGGAAAGGTGAATTTAATGGGTTTAATAGTCAGAATAATAGAAACTGGTGTCAGCTTTATGCATTTACATTGACTTTTTGCATGTAAATTTGCCTTTCCCATCGTTGACCCATTGACCTTTCTACTTTAAAAGTCTGAAGAAATATAATTGTTCCCATTTTGTCTATGTACCTTTCCTTCATTTTCAATTTAAAATGGAAAAAGTATTTGGGACTAAACAAATCAGTGTAGCTTTCTTTAGTTTTTCCTTTTTTTTTTAAATCCAAAAAAAAAAAAAAAAGATAGAAACAACCCAATATTCTTATTTTTTTCGTTTCTTCGTATTTTCGTTAATCAAAATTACAGAAAAATTACATTAAACAATTCTGTTCTGTAACAATATTGTCCCATTGGCAGTATCAGCAAAAGGAATTAGCATGGGGGAAATAAACGAATGCTAGCTGTCCTCAACATGCTAACATGATTAATCCAAATCAAATCAAAATTGCAATTTGAATGGACACAATTAGCAAATTGTAAAGGCTGTAACTTTTGAAATGCGATAATTTCCTCCACAAACAGCAAAATATCCTGTTTTATTCTGCATAAAAACGGATAACCCTGTAGTTTAGATTTGTACAATCAAGTGACAAAACACGTGTCTAAAAGCGACAAAAACTTGACCTAAAGTGACATGAACTTGACTGAAAGCAACAAAAATGCGACTAAAAGCAACAAAAAGCAAAAAAAAAGACCAAAATTCAACTAAATGTGACTAAAACACGACTTAAAGCGACAAAAGTTTGACTAAAAGTGACAAAAATGCTCTGAAACACGTGTTTTCTTTTTTTTTTTTTTTTGTCGTTCATATTTCCGTTTGTTTTGTCAATTTTCCTGGTTGTCTCTAAAAGGTGAGCTTTGAACACAATCCCATTATTAAAACATACATCTCAAATCTAATAGCAATCGCAATTAGATACTTTCCCCAAATTGTACAGCTATTTCTTGAAGGAAAAATGCATTTTTTTGTATTTTTATTAGCTTTTTAACCAGCTCTTTAATTTTCATCTCATGTTTTGAAACAAAGAAAAAAAGTTTATTATGAGCCAAATGAACATTAATACTTAATACATGAAATGCTAATGCAGCGTAGCAGTTGCAGTGAACGTGTTTATACGGCAGAAATGCTCAGAACAAGTCTTTCAATTAAGGACTTAAAACAGCCGAAGATTCCCGAATAAGTGACGACTAAAATCTGAAAAAACGTCAGCGATCAAGGAAGTTCAGCAGGAAGTGTTTTTGAGAGTAGAGAATTTTCTAACCAGCATTCCACAAAATAGCGTAAATGCAGCTAAATGCATCTCCAGGTATGTTTTTGATGACGGAACACTGTTAGAACATGGTTAAAAGCTCCAAAAGACACTGTAGCGGAATACATTATTATAAATTTCTATCTCTCGTGTCACAAATCTGTGTCTTCGTGAGGCTCACAGAAGACACCTATTAGAGGACCTTGTAAACAGGATTAATGAAACAAGTGTCATTGGAGCTAAATCTAAAGCTAAATGGTTCAAAGCTCTAAAAAGTCTATTTTGCTTAACGTGTGTTCTTTAAAAACATAGAGCAGCACTTCCTGGATTACCTTTAATGACATCACAAGGTGTCACTACGTGTTTTAGCTCAGGAGAGGGTCTGATCGACTTATTCTGCAGTATTATAACTCCCGGTACGCGGGAAAAAACATGGCAAAACACTTCAAAAAATGACTTGGATTCCCACCGCTTGCTCCACACTTTGTTGAAAACCACCACTCGATTTATGTTGTTTTTATTTATAAACGTAATTACAATCTGCGGGCCATATTTGCACGCTTGTCAGCTTGAGTAGTGGCAGCGCGTGGAATAAAAGTTAAAGCTGCTATAATTATGTTTACGTTTGACTCTGAAAATCCACAGTATAATGATCCGTAATTAGAAATACTTTTCAGCCCGTGCTCTGGCTCAGCTGGAGCTATTGTGTGCGCGCAAGTCAACCACTGCAGCTTCATTACCGCGCTAAATGCTGAGCGCCAAAGAATTCAGTTACAAAAAAAAAAAAAAGATTAATTTGCTGGTATGATCATAGCCCAGTCTGACTTTAAAGAGCTTGTTACGGCCATTTTTCTAAAGAACAGCTTAGTGTTTTTGGAGGGGCAGGATTTGTAAAAGTGGTAATGAGTCTGATTAGGCTGTGTTTCAATTTAAAAAAGCTTTGCTCCCAGACTCCCCTTAAATTGTAAGTCCACACTGCAAAAACAATATAGTTATATGCAGTTAAATATTTATTTGCGTTGTCACCAGATTTATTTGACTTACATTCTTTCTTGGACGGTTTCAGCACCAGTCACAAGATTCTAGTATTTTCTTTATTTATTTATTGACTTGGTCGGGACAGTGCATGTTAATGAACATACATGATACACATGCTGTAAACACATGGGACTGTAGCCCTGGGCTCATTTCCATCTGTTGTCCCCCATTCACTCTCACAACACACTCTCATTCACACACCTGAACACTATTGTACATGTTTTTAGTGGAAGGGAAACTGGAGCAGCTGAAGGAAATGCAAGGACATGCAAACTCCACACAGAAAGGCCCTGAGCGCTTTACAAGACGGCCTAAAATGTGATCATTAATTCTTTAATAAATATAATGTTTTATGGTTAAGGTTCACTTGTAAAAATGTTTAGTAACAATTGTCAACGAGTAAAGTTTTATTACCCTGACCAAAGTCTTAAAGGTGGAGTTCATGACTTTTGTTTTGTACATTAGAAAATGTCGTATCGAGTAAATCGTCAAAGCAGCACTTTGTGACAAAATGAGACCACTGTGCACTGCAGCTAATAATAACGTGTTTTATTTCTTGTCAGCCCAGAAATAAGAGCCAAAGTCATTGCCCCAGCTTTAATTCATAATGAACAAATAGTAGTGTTGTGGGTTCAAATCCGGCTCCGACCATTTGCTGCATGTCCTTCCCAGTGTCGTCCCCAATTTGCGCTCCACTGTCCTGTACAACAAAGCCTGTGGACAAAAAACAAAAAGGAAAAAAACTGGTGGTTTTACGTTTGAAAAGTGGCTATATGACATTTTAGAACTGTCAAATAATCACAAGCACAGGGATG
This sequence comes from Rhinogobius similis, assembly GCA_019453435.1. Taxonomy (NCBI): domain Eukaryota; kingdom Metazoa; phylum Chordata; class Actinopteri; order Gobiiformes; family Gobiidae; genus Rhinogobius; species Rhinogobius similis. The sequence goes on along the minus strand of CM033633.1, from coordinate 28,807,492 downwards.
TGGGCGGGGATAGGGGGTAGGTAAACACTTCACTCAAGCTTCAGTTTCAGTACAAGATTACGCAAACGCACAAGAATCAATCAAAATATAACTTTGGGTACAATAATGATCAGAAAACACTGTTGTAACAAGATTTAAAATGTTGCGTAATACAGTATGTCCCCTTTAAAATTCCAAGCTGCCCATTTAGTAAAATTGTTACTCCTTTTATAAGCACAATTTTGCTACACTTGCTTCTAAAACAAGTCAAAAATCCAATACCTCTACAAAAAAAAAAACCCTCCTCCTCCAATCAAGATAAATATCATTAATTCAGGCCGATTGTGCTTTAGCACACAACACTTTGCACCACTCCTCGCCTCCTGCTCCCCGGGTCTCGCTCAGCTCGCTCACATCCATGCACAAATAACTGGAAAAGGGAAACTGCTCTCCTTCCTCCGCGCTTTCCTCCCTGTAATGAATACAGAATTGTACTTGCGGCGGTCCAATTTAGGCGGCGGGAGATTGGCTGGTCCGATGTGGAGGAGGAGAATCGCTCTTGTTTGCTTAAAAGTGGACCCAGGCTTCCAGATTAATAGTCCCCAAAAAGGTCATCGTCTGTGTTCCAGAGGATGAAGAGCAGTGGAGCAGAAATGAAAACATCGCAGAACACAATCCCCGCTCCTGCAAGTCAATACGAGATGTTTTTGTCTCTAATTGGTGCTATTATATGGTATGAAATGATTTAGATATCATGGAGTAAAATGTGAAGCTGTAAAGTCAGTTAAAGGAGGATTTTAACAGGGTGTTTGCAAAAAAATATACAAAAAAAATTGGTATAATAGCTACACCTTAATTAACGTTAATAAAGCATGAGCAAAGACTTGATTCAAAATGAACAAAGAGTTAATTCAGCATGATTCAGGCCTAGTAATTACTTAAATCAAGGTTAGGGTTATAAATTAGGGCCGGAATTATTCTTGATAAAACGATTTGTTCCTATGAATTAAGTCTTTGTTCATGCTTTAGTAAGGCAGGAATAAGTATAGTTTTTTATAAATTGTAGCCAGTAAATGTTCTGAGTGTGTTATAGACCCTTAAATGTCATCAGAATGTTAAAAATCCGAAATGGAGGCAAAGTGAAGCAGACAATAACACATTTCCACTGATTGACTGACATAAGAGCTAAATGCTAATGGTGTATGTCTTTATATATATATATTTTTTTTTAAACGATGCAATTTTGAATTTCCAGGGTAGAAAAGATAGCTAGCCTTTAATTTGTATTTGATTTTCGGAAAAGAATAATTTGAGGTGAAATATGAAATATAAACTGGTGGATAAAATGAAGAACTATTGTGTGGTCAACATTTCTGTAGTATATGTCCAGTAAATCCTACAAATCCAGATTTAACCTTCAGCAAAAACGTGTCTGTCACAATCTCCAATTAAATAAACAAACCATATAAAATACAAAAGTAATTATCTTTAAGCTAGTCTCTGATACCGCTCAAATGTATGGTAGAGATCTTCATGTGTTAAAACCATTTTGATTTGTCATATACACTTTTTAGCTCGGCCTGTCACGATAACAAATTCTGGAGCGCAATATATTGTTGAAGAAAATGCAGACGATAAACAATAAAATAATAAAAACTAATTCTATGCCACTGACACAATAACCCAAAAGCTGGATTATTCCAAAACAATTCTAAATGTACAATATCACAAAAAACATGAGCTGCTATAAATTAATACCAAAATTATGCACTTTAGTAGGTATTTTGTATCTATAAGAGCCATTAAAGTTATTTACTCAACTGTCTATAGCTCAAATTATATATATATATATATATATATATATATATATATATATATATATATATATATATATATATATATATATATATATATATATATATATATATATAAAATAACAAAAGTTCCACACTAGTACAAAGAAAAAGTACCCACGATAAATACTGACTTCCAAAAATGATTGTTCTTTCTATCAGTTATTGAGCGATAAGTTGCTAGTAATTATCGTGACAGGTCTATTTTCAGCCCGGCAGTTTTCCTCTGTTTTTAAAGTCTATAAATCTTCACCAGACTCAACGCTCATGTCGGTGTTTGGGTGGCAGTACCTCATTTGGTAGAAAACTTGGTAGAAAAGTGAGCCAGCCCCCTAAGGAGTTATTTTTGCTACCTTTATTTGTTATTAGTGTATACCAGGGCTATTCAGCTTATTTTTTCCGAGGGCCGTGGCCTATGGGACGAAGGGTTGACAAAATTTGGGGTTGCACAAGTTGCACCTTCCTACTCGTGTGCCCTTGTGCAGAGAGCGGAGGGTCATTTCAACCTGAGCTCACGTGATATGTTTAGCTTGTCTGTTCCACGTGTAAGAACTGACTGGGGAAAGAGGGCTTTTTCATATGCTGCTCCCACAGCCTGGAATTCCCTCCAATCGAAGTGGACGTGAATTGGTCTCAGTTAGGCGTTTTCGCACAAGTCTGAAAACAAAGAGCATGAATCTTTCAAAAATTGTCACTGCCTTTGAATGTTTTTGTCTTAATTTCTTAAAGTTCTCTTAAAATGTAAATATGCTTTTGTAATTTGTGTTATGCTGTTATATTTTTCTCTTTGCCCGAGGTCACCTTGGACAAAGAGGTTTCGCTCTCGATGGGTTTTTACCTGGTTAAATATACAACGTTAAATCTGTCTAAATAATGATGAAATAAATACACTATACTATAAATAAATAAATACTATATTAGATATGTATGGAAAAGCAAATAAATGCCAATCCATAACTGAACCAGAATTAAACTAGGGCCAGATATGAACTGGGTCTGAACCAGGACTAACCCAGAATAAAATCTAGACTAACCCAAGATCAAACCAGGTTTAAAGAATTAAATGACCTAAAATTATGCTTTTCTGAAAATCAAATACAAATTGAAGACTAGAAATGTCTATTTTTTATATATATATATCTGGAGGCTGGGCTGTGGGCCAGATCAGATCATTTGGAGGGCCTGATCTGGCCCCTGTGCCACAAGTTGAATAGCCCTGGTGTATACAGTGTCTTGGGTGTTTTGTTTCAACTCGGCCCCGTTTGGTCCACAAACTCAAATCCGCTTCACAAACAGTTCCACTGTGACCCCACAGCTTTGCATTACTGTCCCATGTGTAAACAGAAAGCATCTCCAACTCATCAGCTTCAAAATGAGCCCAAGATGAGCTCTGTGTCGCAAATGGTTCACCTCATGTAGCAGAAGTCAGATTTCTTTCTTCTCATTCTCATGCATTTGTCTGTAGAAAAACTATATGGAAAGTTGCAATTTCAAGAAAATAATTCCACCTAACCTTTGCACAGCTGATGTTGATACACTAAATATTATCTGAGTGAAATTTAAGTCTTGTATCTTTTGTAATCTCAGAGATTTGGGGGGTTTGAAATGGGAGTTTAGTCAAATGATCAGTTAGGAGAAAAAGTTCCTTTAGTCATATACTTTGGGCTGTTTGGGAAGGTTATATCTTATCGTACAGTGTCAAGTCATTTTTGCCGAAATGACTTCACATTGTAAGATATAATGTGTGTAGAATATTTGCTTTTTTGCCTCAATTCCAAATGGTCTCAGCTTCTTCCTACACGCTCTATACAGTTACTTCGTATAATTCTTGCTATTACTTGAGGGCTTTTACCATCTATTCTATACAGTCTTGTTATTACTGCACAACTTTCATGTATGGAACACTTTTCAGAATCCTGTGGTGATTATAATTGAAGGTGCTTGGCCTGTAGAATAAAGAAGAATACAGAACCGTGAAGCACTTGATAGAACCTGATGCTGGAGTGTGCTGCTGTCTGTAGATAATCTTCTTGGATGGTTTTCATTTGAACTGATCGCACAAATCTCAAGTACACTCTGCAGTAGTACTTTGATTGTCCAAAGTGGCCCATTGTTCAGCGTGGATTAGGCGCAATAAAAGAATCTCTCTCAATAAGCCGTGTGCAATTTTGTTATTGACAAAATGTGCTCGGAGTGTTAAAGAAGTGTGTGAATGGTTTTACAAGAGCCATTCTGGGCTCCTCTTGTGTGCACACAGCCCTCAGACTGTCAGAGTCTCTCACCACGTACAAGGAGAGATTTGTGCTGCCGTCGGCACGGAAACTGTCAATCACTGCGGGCTCTACAGTAGGAACACTGCAGTTTAGTCCCTTTGTTTTGGTTTTATTCTGTGAGCTGTGTGTTTTTTCTTTCTTCATTTGTGTATAATGTATTTGGATGATTTAAACATTCATTCATTCTTGTTAGAAGTGCATGGTATTGACCTTTTGCATTGTCTTAAAAACTATATTCAGACAATATTTTTGCAATGCATCAGGATTGTGCTAAAATGTGTCTGTAAATGTCTATATTGAGGTTCAAGTAAAGCATACAATGTTTCAAATCAAGCACAAAACAAAAGGGCATATAAAGAAATATCACTTTATACCGATTTCTGTCTCTTTTTAAGGTCTATTTTGTACGTTTTAATTATAAACGATCAAATCACCAAAACAACAGTTGCTCTTATAGAACTCATAACCTTTTCTGTTCTAAATGATGAGGACAATACCCCACCATGTGTTATGAAAGACAACTTTTCTGCTTTCTTTTTGCCGTTTGGTAATACACACATTATTTATCAAAAAAGACAAATCAGTAGTAACATTTCTTTGGGTTCAAAACTGCAAAACTGATACTAGAATTTCACCGTATCAAACTGTAGATATTCATTTACGTGTTTTATTGTGGAAAATGCTTGAACCTTGAATGCAGGCATGGGTTTAGCGAAATGCAACCCCAAGGAAGCGTAATCATGAGCGAACGTCGTTAAAACATGCTCAAAAGCTCATAAAAGTCAACTTAGCATGATATGTCTGCTTTAAACTGCAGTACACCAACCTGTCCAGTAAGCGGTGCTATGTCCCCCCACTGTACTTTGCACTACACAGTAAATTAAGACTGATTAAGACTTGGGTAAGAGCCATGGATGTATTAAAAGAACTGGATAAGGTACGCCCCCTCTGTCTGTGGTCCCAGATTGATTAGTGGCCGTGCGAGGTACTGCAGCCTCTTGGAACCAGCCTTTTTCTAAAATTGCTCATTATAATTGCAGACAGTACTGAATTATTATCGGTATTTAAATAAAATAGAAGGAAATGTTCTTTTCTACCGTTTCTAAAATCACAGAAATTACCGTTTTTATATGAAGTGGGAGATTGTCGTCACGTGGCGCCCTAAAGCAAAGATGGCAGCCTCCGTATCAGGAAGTAAAACAAAGATGTCAGCCTCTATATCAGGAAGTAAAACAAAGATGTCAGCCCCCGTATCAGGAAGTAAAGCAAAGATGGCCGCCTCCGTATCAGGAAGTAAAACAAAGATGTCAGCCTCCGTATCAGGAAGTAAAGCAAAGATGGCAGCCTCCGTATCAGGAAGTAAAGCAAAGATGGCAGCCTCCGTATCAGGAAGTAAAACAAAGATGTCAGCCTCCATATCAGGAAGTAAATGCGGAAGTAAGAAACTTTTTTGGGGTCATGCGCCAATGAGCACTCTCCATAGGGATAAACAGGGCGGCCATTTTGGATTCTTCTTCCAGGTTTTGTTATAGTTCTATGGTAAGAGCTGAAACGTGTTGTGAAGCTAGCACGCTCGGCAACCTGGAAAAACACCAGATTTTTGCAATTGCTCCTAGAGAGGTTTCTCAGTAAACAAGCAACTTCTGTATAGGTTTTCCATATTTGTATTGCATATTTTAGGCCGATAGAATGTGATGTCATCTGAAACCAAGCGATTATGTTCAAAAGCCCTTTTCTCTTGATGAAAAATACATAGTTTATCATTACGTGCGCTGTTGGATGTGGTTGTCTTTATGAGCTAATGAACCCTGCAAACGTTTGGATCCAAAGAGAAAATTCTTCCCCAATTACCAAAAAACTGCAGCCACATTTTGGACATGCTTGTCAGGATTGTCCGAGACTAAACCAGGGCCATGAATGACAATTTAACCGCGATCAGATCAATCCTGGAGCTGGACTGTGGCGCTCTATCTGTTTTTTTACCGTCTAAAAATGTGTCGAACAGAACTAGTTCATTTTCAAAGGTTTGCAGCAGTCTGAAATTACTCCTCACTTTCTTGATGCATTCGTAACGTCCCAGTTACGTTGAGTTTATAAGCGCTTCTTAACTAACTTTCAAAAGACCAGCCCAGAGTTTTGCCATCACGCTAATGCTAACAACAACTAGCATGCTAACAGTGCACTTCCTGTTTTGCGGAGAATAAAATGCTCTATAATTAGACACAGACAGAACATAGTGGTCTACAGGAGGAAAAGTGGGGTACAGTTGTTTTAACGGTGCATGATGTATACTTTTTGGATATAATGTTCAACAGTAAACAATCAAAGAATCAAGAGCTTTTCAAAAACTAGCTTTCTGCCTGTTTTTCTGCATTTGGTATGTAATCCATGCCCACTTCTAAGCGTGCCACGGCTGCAGAAGTAAATTTCTCATTCATTTTTGCCATAGACTTTCAGAAAAATTCAAATGTCAAGAGTTTAAATTGCCTATGACAGGTTGGACTACCCATTTGACAAAAATGCAGTTCAGGTAAATGTATTTCAAATTTTGTTCAAATGTTTAACAAATTTGATCACGGTTTAGCTATTTTTTTTTAGGTTTTTTTGTTGTTACTTCCTGTTGTAAGTGATGACATCACACCAGGAAATCTCCAAGCAACCACACTGTACACTGGGCCAAACCTCATCTAATGTCACTGATTATTTTTATTTTACAAATAAGAATGCATGCGAACACCTTTAGTTTGTTGAATCAATGTTTAACGGATCAAAAAAAGTTTGTTTTGTGTAAATTATGCGTAACCTTAGTCTCCTTAGTGTGATGTCATCTATGTGTTTACTTCCTGCAATTTTCAACTTATTTTTCAACTTTTCTCCACAAATCGCTGCTTGATTGGTGTAAAACTAAAATTTATATTTACAACTGGTATTAATACACCAAATAAAGTCAAAATTTAATGTCCATAACAGTTTTTTTTTCAGCCCAAAAACAAATGTAAAACTTAAAACTCATCAAAATGTTTTAATAACTGAGCGGTCAATATAGTTTCAGTAACATATTTATGAATAAAATGATCGGTCTTGTGCTCATTACTCACCACATAGCCGATTAAACCCAACAAACTTTCAAACATTTAACGTACATGTTACATTCAATATACATTTTTCAGAACCCCTATGAGGAAAATAAATGGAAATATAATAGTATTAATATATATAATAGAAATATAACACGCAAAACAAAGAACAAGCCACCGAGAAGTAAAGGGCACAATACATCCACGTAGAGTCCTAAGAATGTTGTCCCGTATAATAATTGCAATTAGTTCAAAGTGTATCCAGTCTATCTATCCAGTCCTTCATTGTTTGTCATCCACTTTTTTGTGAAGGCCTTTTTCCTTGCTCCAAAGGTATCCATGTATTGTGCCCACGGCAGGACTTTTGAGGCCCAAATACATAATTCAAGTGGGTCGTCGATGTCAAAAACAGTTTGCAGTGTTAATCTCAGTCCAATATTTCCGCACAGTCCCAAATGACATGAAAATGGGCCACTTGGCAACCACAATTTCCATCTATATTTCCTTGTGAATAGTGAGCGCTTTGACAAAATACCGCGATACGTTTTTCCAACAGAACTCTTTCCAAACATGTAATTTTTTTTTTTTGATACAGCATTTCCAATTCACGTTGTAACTATCAATCTAATAAACACAGCCAGTTTTACATCTGTTTTTTACAATTCCCTCTCTGATATGGCACCATTCCTTCCTATATGCTGACATGCTTCTCTGTTCCAGCTCAGTATGACTACCATATTCCTGGGCGTCTTGCCTCGGGCTTTTCTCTGTTTCCTTTTTTTTCTTAATCATTAGCTTGGATGCTTGTCAAGCGTGTGAGCCATAGCATGGATCTCTTTGACTAAAACCTTGTAAATTAACACAATTAGTGCAGCATCATCCCGCTAATTAGCTGGCGGCGTGGTGTGTGGCGGCGCGCTAACGGCTGGGAGGCAGTCAGAAGGGAGTCCAGGGCTTTTGAGGAGAGCTGGGTTTGTAATGGGCCCGTGGACAATAGCTGTTTGTTGCTTAAAGCCCGTCACTGAGACTTAACCCGCTGGAACAGAGACAATGGAGAAGAGCAATGGCCGCCGGGCAGAGCAGCACTGATTCAACCGACGAGGAGAGTTTGAGGCGGGAAATGGTGGGGCTAAACGAGCACTGGGGATTCGATATCGGTAACAACGCATTGATATATCGATACTGACTCGTTACAATACAATTATGCTAATATCAAGAGGAATTAACGTGCACATTTCAAAGTCTAGCATCAGTTTTAGACGTTAGGTCCGTGTCTTGTTCATTGTTTTGTTTGAAAACACTTCCAGCACCTGCCGACTGGACCGATCCATCTGTGTCAGGTGTTCCGCTTGTCATTTACAGTCTATTTTTATTTATGTATTTATTGAAAACCCTTCACCCATAGGTTAGACCAGTATCGAGTATTGGTATAGAAAAAAAAGACCCTTAAAGTACTTGGTATCGTATCAATGCCACAAATTCCTGATGAGCATATCAGTATTTATCAGAAAACCGCCGAAGCAAGTTCCTATGTTTGTGAATTTCACTGACAATGGCAATAAACGGTTTTCTGATTCTGAGTATTTATGTTTTATTTATGTGTCTATGTGATCTGAAGGTCGATGATTTGAATACTGCTCTCGACATGAACATCCTGGTTTAGCCGTCAGATCCACTGGCCCACAGGTTGGCGGTGCGATTCCAGCTCCCTCAGGTGCATACTGCCGTTATGTGATTGGGCAAGACACTTAACCTGCCTCCCCCCGTGTCTGCGTAGTTTGTGTATGAATGTGTGTGTAAATGGATGAGTGGTTACTTGATGTTAAGCGCTTTGGGTGCCTTGAAGGTGGATATATTTTAATTGAAGAGACAAGATATTTTGTCCCATATCGTGTACTGTAAGCATATCTGGTCGACGTAATCCATTTGTCCAGGAGTGCTCTACAATTACCATATCTACCTAAAAGATAATAGGCTCAAACAAAAGATTTAAGAAAACATTTAAAGCTGTAAAATACGGTGAACATCAGTGGTGTAGTGCGTCAGTGAAAACCATGAATGTGCGATCTGAGACAAAAAGACAAACCCAAACTACATGTGCAGAGATGGTGGAGGAGCAGATCCGGCAGCAGAGAGGCGAGGCAGGGGGTGGCAGGCCTGGCGGGAGTGCGGAGAGAGTGCTTTTATAGACAGACGTCATGAGGAGGTGGAGAGGCAGGCAGGGCATCTGGAGTGCGCAGGTGAGGAGACCTGCAGAGGAGAGGCGGCAGAGCAGTGAACGGGACAACACGGAGCCCATCCAGACCTGGCCTGTAACAAAAGGAAAGGAAAAATGACAGTGAATAGTTAGTTACAAGTGAAGTCCAAAGCAGCCATTCGCCTACTTGGTTGTTGTATACAAGACACGAAACTCATCTAAGCTAAACTAAACTATTAAGTGTGCATACGTTTTTGCACAGTTGCAGTTTGTGTTCTATAATGTCATCTATGGTATATTCATTCACCTATAATTAATGCTGTCAAAGTTAGCGCTTTAACTCACAGACTGACGTAAACATACCCTTTCAGATTCCTTGTTTGGTCATGTGAATTTACATGAAACATGTGACCTCACAGATTTATTATGAAACAGACTTAAATTATAGCCAATAGGGCTTTTAAATAGGCAAACTTATTTAGATTTGTTCAATAATTAAAATATTCAAAAATAAAATGAAAGAAAAAGTATTTAATACAAATAAATAAGGGTTGATGCTACATTTAAATAGTGACATTGACATAATTGCGCTGTGCGATTAATCATGACTAATCGTATTTCAAAAGTAGATCAATCTGATTTTTTCACTTAATTGACAGCACTACTTATGAGCCTTATTCACACATAATATCTGTCTTGAATTCCCTTTAGCAACTGTAGCTGCTAAAAGACCAGTGTATCCCTCTCCCTCTCTCTCTCTCTCTCTCTCTCTCTCTCTCCCTCTCCCTCTCCCTCTCTCTCTCTCACTCTCTCTCTCTCTGCAGTGGCAGTGGACTGTGCAGGATGTAATTCATGCTGGGCTCAGACGCTGGTGTGATGAAGGCACCGGAGCACTGCCAGGAAGATTGCTTTGGCTGTCTCTTACGCTGTGAGAGAGAGAGAGACAGAGAGAGTGAGAGAGAGAGAAAGAGAAGAGTGGGAGAGAGAGAGAAGAGAGAGAGAGCAGGATTATAGAGTGACCCACCATGCCTGTGTCACTCCGATCAGCACTGGAGAATTACAGCCTAACCAGGTGTAGCTTTCACTGCCCACTGTACAGAGCGGTTAGTATGTGTGCAGGACGTGCTGTGCTGTGGTGTGTGTAGGCTGTTAGGTTACATATTTGGATGCGTCTATGGATGACAATGTTGTAGAGACAAGAGTAAATTGTATTGTACATGGACAATATCCACTTTATTGAGATGCACGTACAAATGGGGCTGGGCGATCAAAGGGGGAAAAAAGAATTGTAATATTTTCCCTTTTTCCCTCATATTGATCATCCTAGTTTTCTATTTTATTTCTATTTTGTCTAATTAAAAATATATTTTAAAAATCATCATTGTCATTTGACTCACAAAATTGTCAGATTTCATCCTCCAAAGTCTGAGCACCAGACAACATGGTTTTACTGACAGAGGAGCTTGAACTTTCTATTAAAAAAGACCCAGATCATTGACAATAAGAACTGACAGACTCTCGATCAGTTTTCAATTAAAATTGTTCAATCCAAAAATTTAAATATTGCCAATTACCAATTCCAAAAAAACATTTTTAAATGTATAATAATAATAAATAACAATTCTTTGGTACCCAATGGTACTATGAATACCCAAAAAAAAGCATATTTTAGGTGGTAGCTACCAACAAATGATTTATTGATTTATAAATCTCAAATCACTGAGGAGAACCCTGCAAAAGCTTGACTTGACTGTCAAATACCAGTGTCATGTGAAGTGTGATTTCACCTTGAATTATTAAATACCACTTGATAACTTTAGTTTTGACACTAGCCCAGTATGAAACCTTATGTGTTTTGTGATGCTAATTCCATGTGTAATAACATGCTGACTGTTGCTAACGTGTGCTTTTCTCTGTGACTCAGGTGTGAAGATGCAGTGGACCCCAGAGCACACACAATGGGCAGAGCAGCACTTCGACATCTCCTCCACCACCCGCTCTCCAGCGCACAAAGTGGAGTCGTACCGTGGACACCTGCAGAGGACGTATCAATACGCCTGGGCCAACGACGACATCTCCGCTCTGACTGCCTCCAACCTGCTCAAGAAGTACGCCGAGAAGTACTCCGGCATCCTGGAGGGCCCCGGAGAGAGGGCCCTGCTGTGCTCCTACTCTGAGAGCTCCACTGGGCTCATGAATGGACGCAAGGCCGAGAATGAGTCCTGGCAGGAGGGGATTTACCCAATGAACTGTGCTCCAGATGTTATATCTGTGAGCAAAGCCGGAATGACAGCTGGCCTGCCTCCTACTGAAGCGTCTGCGAGCATCGGCAGCTCCCCAGGGGTGGCAAGCAGCCTGTCGGAGCCCTGCTACTCCAGCAGTAACTGTGGGAGCCACACGGCCACCACTCTGCACTCGGGCCTGGCCTCTCAGGAATACACCTCTAGCTATAGCGGCTCTTACCTCCACTCGTACAGCGGGCAGAGTACGCCTGCGCTGCCCTCCCCACACCCCTCTCCTCTGCACAGCGCTGGCCTGCTCCAGCCTCCTCCCCCCTCTTTAGTGCCCAGCTACAACGCTGGCTCTCCAAACCTTCCCAACTACAATTATCCTTCAACAGGCTATTCCTCTCAGAGTGCAGTGGGTCCCGGTTATAGCCCCGGGGGTGCCCCTCCTCCTTCTGCTTATCTGCCGTCCGGTTTAGCAGCCCCAACACCCATCCCTCCCTCCACACTGCCCGGCTACACCTACCCCTCCCACAACCACACTCCCATCACACCCACCCCTCTGAACGGCAGCATGTCGGGCTCATTAAAGCGAAAGGCTTTCTACATGAGCGGACATGGAGATGTGGACTCCAGCTACGGTCATTTCAACTACAGCCAACAGCGCTCAGCACACAGCCCCATGTACAGGACCCCTGACAGCAGCGTGCCCGACTCCACTCGAGCTAACGCTTTTGACAGGAACACAGACGCTTATAAAACAAGCAAACAGCCAGTGTCCTCTGACGCACAGAGGAAGTTCAGTGTACCTCCAGGCAGAGCACTGACTCCCCCTTCTTATGGATGCACTAAAGACTCCGGCTCGGACCATAGATCTGAGGCCTATAGCACTGACCTGGGATCAGCTGCCTCCTCCATCCACGCAGCAGAGGAGCAGCTGAAGAACAGTGACTCCAGCCTGGTGGAGCTGGTGAGCACAGAGGTGCTACAGCCAGGGCCCCCAGTGGACTGGAGTGATATCGCTGGTCTGGAGATGGTCAAAGCCACAATCAAAGAGGAGATCATGTGGCCTCTGCTGAGGCCGGACATGTTCAGTGGACTGACCACATTACCTCGCAGCCTGCTGCTGTTTGGACCTCGTGGAACAGGGAGGACTCTTCTGGCCCGCTGCATGGCCACTCAGCTGGGAGCAGTGTTCCTGCGCCTCAGTGGCTCTGCTCTGGTCACTAAGTGGTTAAGTGAAGGGGAGAAGATAATCCAGGCCTCCTTCCTGATGGCACGATGTCGGCAGCCGTCCGTGCTCTTCATCAGTGACATCGAGCTGCTGTTGTCGGCTCAGCTCAGTGAGGACAGTCCGGTCAAGTGTCTGAAGGCTGAGCTGCTCATGCAGCTGGACAGTGTGCTGAGCTCTGCAGAAGACCATGTTCTGGTGGTGTGCTCCTCCAGTAAACCGGAGGAGATCCCTGAGGCTCTGCGCCGATACTTCACTAAGAGACTGCTGGTGCCTCTGCCCGATGGAGGCGCTCGACACCAGATCATCAGCACACTACTGGCTCAGCACAACTACTGCCTGAGCGACAAGGAGCAGGCACTGCTGGTGCAGAGGACAGAGGGCTTCTCTGGGCTGGATGTGGCCCAGCTCTGTCATGAGGCTGTGGTCGCTCCACTCCACGGCATCCCTGCGTCTGAACTGTCCAACATGCACCCCAGCCAAATGAGACCCGTCGCTTACCAAGACTTTGAAAATGTCTTTTGCAAATTTCAACCCAACATATCACAGAAAGAACTAGACATGTACACGGAGTGGAACAAAATGTTTGGTTGTAGTCAATGAAAAACACAAAAAACCACGAGTAATGTAAATCTGTTTATGAATACAGACACTGGTCCCATGGACAGTACAGCAAAGTGAATGTTGGCATTGGCTTTAGTCAAAGAACAGTATTAAACTCTGATATCGGTAAATATTAAATGCTTTATGTGGCTGTGGCCATACGATGAAATGGCTTGTTGATTACACACCTGTTTTGTAGATATTATTATAAATAGAATCATATATATAATTCTGCTGATTTTGAGATTTGGAGGCGAACAAGTGCCTAAGGTGGTGCTGATTTGTGATATTTTATAATACAAAGCTTTAAAATAACTTAAAAAGTTGTTTCCCCCATTGGACCAGTGTTCTACAGTCTGTTTAGTGCTCTGTCCACAGTTGTGTTTTTGATTTGTTTTAAAATAACACTAATTCATTTGAACATCATTATTATTAACTTAACATGTTACAAATAGATTTACCGTGACACTGGTGTCTACACTCTATGTTGACAGTCTCTGCCAAAAGGACTTAAAACAACACAATCTCCAAAATCAAAATCAAACTCCAACGATGTGCCATCAGAATATCTCCTAGATCATCATCATTGTTTTTTGATATGTGAGAACTCAGGTAAGCAGCGTGTCCAATGCCACATGAGTCACATCAGAGCACTGAGGTGTTTGACTTAAGAAGGCATCTCAAACTGTGGTTGCCGTACAGTAATACCTCAATAGTTCACAGTGAAATGAAAGAGAAATGTAGGAGAACATTTGGATTAGACTTACAGATGAGAGATTTGTCCATATCTTAAATTGTATCCTGGGGGCTGTTGTGTGCTGTAATTCCCCACAAACCCTTTCCACCCAGAGTACAGTGTCACGGCAGCTTTAGCGCGCAGACCGCAGAGCTCAGCCCGGCCAAAGGTGCAGACAAACATCTGGTGTGGAGGCAGAAGTGGCTGCGAGCGCTGTCCTTCTGCCGCGCTCTGTTTTATCACTAATGAAAGCACAGGATTACAGCGCTCTCCTCCTGCATCTGTGAATTATCTCCAAAAGACAAATTTACACAGAGTCAAATGTCAGCCCGTCCCCGGTGTGTTTATGAGGACACAGAACTTACACACACTCTGTATTTGACGGCGCCACTGCAGCGACTGACCAGAGTACGTTTCTAAACACAGATTAGTAGCGATGGGCTATACCGCATTTTGGAGTTTCTTAATTGACACCGATACAGAGTGCTTTGGGGGTAATATTTGGGGGATATCGATACTTGATACTGGTTTAACCTCATGGGTAAAGAATGTCAATAAATATCTGGAGTACCACATCTCGTTATTTTACATTATTAATGAAAATATCAAAATAGTCCGCAGGCACGCAAACATGGCAAAGATATCGATAGTACAGAAGCGTATTGTTGCCAACTGATTCGTAACAAAATCTGGGCTGTGTCACTTTTAATTCAATTATCCTGTCACTTTTTTATGCTACTGATGTACCCTGAATCTACTGAAAATACTGCTTGGCCTGTGGGTTTCAGCTTCCTGGTAGAAAAGGTTTCAAAGGTCTTTACACTGTTTTAGAAGATGTTTTCGACTTCCAGCAAAAGAAAGTCCTTTTCAATCTGATGGAATTGGTTTGAGCGGCAGTTTTCATACTCTCCTGGGCTCTGATTGGTCCTGCCCAAACGGAGGAGTTTTAACTGAAACCTGCCCTGCCCTCTTTTACAAGTCAGACAGGCCAATTGAGGTCTGGTCACCTCCGCCTCAGAGCTGTCAAGCACCTCATTAGCATTTGACTGGTTTGATTTCTGCCAGGCTCTTGTGAAGCTATTGTAGACTGAAGGATGATAGTACCTCACACCACCATTTCTAATTAAAGAAGTAATTGTAAAGTAAAAGTAGTGTTTTCTGTGGTAATCCAGTCATTTGTTCAGTCGTGTGTGATCGTGTATCAAATGGCCAGTGCAGCCTTCTTCATTTCAGTGGATTTTAATTTAGTTGCCATGAAGAAGGCTGCTGACCATTTCTAAATAAATAAGGGATTACATCGACTTGTTTCAGATTCCTGTTACAGGCAACTTTTCACAATATTTCTCATTTTATATTGTCACTTATTATGGCAATGGCCCTATTTTTTAAGAATTGTGAAACCCATGGATGTCATTTTTTATGATACAGTTGACTAATACATTTCTTCATAAAACTATTGTATTTAAAGTTGTCTCTCGCAGCCGTAGCATCGTCAAACTATTCAAGGCTGAACTTCTATTCCTACCACAAAGCACCACTATATGAATGTATAGTACATAAGCCCAGCATTCGTACATGCAGAGCACACACAAGGAGGAGCCACTAAAGGTCCTTCAACAATAATTTCACAAGGCGCAAGGTACATGTTTGGGCCCATTGTACCAGTTTAAAAACAGGTACAAAACCAGTCAAATTGAGCGTGACCAGTAGGTTTACTTTTTATATCATTTAGCACTTATCAACCCAAAGCTGTAACACAGTGTAGAGGTTATGCACTGATCTTTCGCGTTCAAAAAATGCTCCTCAACGTTCCCATCGATTTTTTTGCTTTATTCTTGTCCATGGCGCTATTGCTTCACGCACATTAACGTTATAATGCAAAACGTAGTCTCTCCCTTGTTGTTTCGACGGTGCAGAGCATAGCTAATTTGTATGCTAAGATTAGGGGGGAGATAAAGGACACTTCCTCAACACACTGACTCAGAAACTGTTTATTTAAGTAGGGAAAGATAATCAGTCAGTATCAGTGATAAATGTGAGTGTAGCTGCAGTGTTCCTGTTGTTTAGCTGGTTTTCTACAACTGACATTTATATTTGTTGTTAGATGTTTTTGCAGCTTTTTCACATTTTAGTTATGTTTTGAGCTTTTACAGGAGTAAATTTCAATAAGCATAATTGACAATGCAAAAATTGTGAATGTTGTGATGTCATCTGCATAACCTCTATAGAAACAACGTAGCAGCATTAAAACCACAACTACCAAGCCAGAAGCAGTATTCTCCCCAATTGTGCGCCATAAAATATTTGAATTACCTCTTCTCTATTTTCTGTGTAAAATATGAATTTTTACAAATACTTGTGTGATTTCTCGAGTCATGTTTTAATGAAGTTTGATCAAGAACATATTCAAAGTTCACGCTCCACATTCAAATGTATTGTAAGTACTGTAGCTGCATAATGGAAAAGGTTTCTGTCCTTAGAAATCGTAAATTAACTGAAGTTTAAGAATCAGAACTATTGGGAGAATATTTTGCACTTTTTGATTGAAATCCAAAGTGAAGTGGTTTTCATTGAATATGTATTACATGAGGTGGGGAATGTTAATGTGCTCACGGCTCTAAAGCACGCTGCCGACCTTGTTAATGGCAAATTAAAAGTACTACAGTGGACATAAGATTTTTTTTTTTTTTTTACTGAAATGTTCAAACTTTACTTTTGTCTTTTGCGATGGATGTCTTGTAAAAATGTCAAATGGTTATGTGAAGATGGAGAAGATAAACAATGACCCAAGAATCTACTTTTCACATGGAAGTACAAAGGCAAGCCAAGTTAAATGTAAATTCTTGCTCATTCATTCACAGTAAGTAAAAGGTTAGCATCTGGACAGGTCGAAAACTATTCATTTTACAAATAGATGATTTTGCCGAGTTATTAATAATATGAATAGAAAATTGTCTGTTTTTGTCCTCTTTCTATCAGTGAAGGCCTAGAAATTTTGACCTTTGTTTTGTTTGTTCCTAAGCACAATACCACATCTTATAAACAACTTTTAAGCAGTAACAATACAATCGCTTCAGTCAGTATGAATAGTAATTGTATTTGTGTCAGTGGGCTCTATGCACTAGCTCAGTATTGTGCTACGTTCCAGATGCCCTCGGCAGTTGGAATTTCCAAGTTCCAACTTGTAAATTCACACTGATACACTCATATATTTCTTTTTTTGAAACTCGAGCAACATTTCAGAACCCTGAGTTTTTCTAAATTAGTCAATCCAACGTATCTTTAACATTCAACAGCTAAAACATTTATAGCTTTTGTGCTAGTTTAACTTTAGTGTCTCTCTGTTGTTTGTAAATCTTCTCATGCACTGCCATTGAGCAGCATTAGCACATCAATGCAACATTAAAGCCTTTGTGACGCTAATGTTGCTAACGTGTACACAGAGTTTATGTCAACAAAAGCAAAAATGTACTCTCAGACAAAACTTAATAAACTATAACATTGTCTAGGTTGATAAATTAACTTAATTGGATCCATGTTTTGCCTGATTTGAGTATACTTTTTTGGTTTGTATTGCATGTCTGGAGTTGTTAATATACATAAACCGTAACCGACATGACAAACTCTGAGAAAACGTCTCTGCAAGGTCCGAGTTCTGACCTCAATGGACAACTGGAACGCAGCATTAGCACCACTACTTCCCCAGCAACACTTCTGTGCTGATAAACTGAGGTGTTTGTGGCTCAATGCTAACGCTAAAGCTAATTCTGAAGCAAAATCCATATAAAAATAAAGCAAATAAAACAAAAAAATAATCTAAATATAAAAAACAATAAAGTAGTATTTACTTTGAATCTTCAATTTGTTATTGCTTTAGTATATATTTTATGTTCTAATAAAAGTTAGCCTAAGCTGTAAGAAGCCAACTGCTGCTGTGCACATAGCCCACTGCATTAATGTATATTTTCTTTCTTTTTTATATGGATACAGACAAGAACAGTACAATTATGGCAAGTGAGATGTGACTGTACAAGTTTTGCATTCAACATAAATTTACATTAAGTCTGGTACATTATATGTTTTTTTTCCATCACAAATTGCTTGCCCTTTGTTTAAGTGTTTAAGGCCCAAAACACAATGAAAGCACATATACAATTACTGCGATGCCAACTCTGTCAAGTCCTCTTTTTACATCTAACTGCATTGTGTTAAAAGTCGTTTTTGAATCCATGCTTATAACCATTTCTACCTCATTGATTGTACAGTAAGTTCTGTCATTTTGAATGTGCTCAGTTTATGAATAAAAAGTTTGAAAATGAAAAAAGTAACAATGAGAGGTTTGCCCTTGGATCGGAGCGGCGGTCTACCTCAAAAAGACTGTCTTGACACTGGCAGTTAGTCACACAAATGAAAAGAAGGAGAAGTGCGCGATAGTTCAATACACTTAAAGGTGGAATGGAGGATTTCGGGCAACAAATCAGAATCTCATTTCCTCGTGGGTAGCACAAATAACTGGTCCGCTCAGGTGTCAATCATTCTCTGCGTGCTAGTGCACGCCGGCAGGCTCGTCCAGGGAAACGCCGCTCCCCTGGTCGCGCATGCGTGGTTGATATGCTAGTGTGTTTATGTAGCAGGTTAGCGGCGAGTTCGTCATTGTAAGTCTAAACTTTCATCCGCGAAGTACCGAAATGGCTGAGGGACGAAGAGAAAGACTGTTTTCGAGCTTTCACAGAAGAGACGAAAGTCTGCAGAGGAAAGAAACAAAACGCGTGTTATTCTGGGGGAATGGTTTACGGCTGGCGAGCATTGAAAGCGCAAAACAGGCTGATGCCTCCGCTGCAAACTTTCTGCTGGACAGGTAACTGTTTATCTGACTTTTTTTTTTAGCTTATTGTATGTGGAGTGTATTATTAAATCTTCTTCGCGGAGGTTGTCGTGAGAAAGCGACACCAATCGTATTGTAAACAAATGCGCATGGGCAGTGCTGCTGGGCGTGCTCGTTCTCGAGGTTTGCTAGGCGTTCAGTCAGGAGAAACGGGGCGGGAGGGAGGGGGAACCTGCGCATGCGCTTTTTCAAAAAAAGGACCAACAGTCGCAGATTTTCAAATCGGCGAGAAATCCTCCATTCCACCTTTAATTCACAAAGCCACGCTCTCATACAACGGCTCTGGACTGCTGCAAGGTCTCCAACATAACCTGTACAAAAGTCGCTTTAATATTCCAAGGAATCCTCATATCAATGTGGATGTATACGCCCATTGTATTCCCATGCAAGTCAGAGGGCACAGGAACTTATCGTAATTTGTACTTTTTCATAACACATGTAAAAAGGTCCAACCTGCACATAGCTGTAAGTATTGTACATCTGTTAATGCTATACAGCGGCCGTCGAAAGCACCACGTTTTTATGTGTGTATATGTATCGCCAAACAGTACGGTCAGTTAATGTATTTTAATTTTACGCTACAGAAAAAAAAAAACATTATGGAAATTCTGGAATAAAGATGTTTTTGGATGCATTTTGTACTTGATTAAATTTGCAATGGTGTGACTAAAGTCTGGAGAATCTTTCTTATACAGAAAATTGCTAATCCCTTTTATTAGATAACTATTTGACATTTTTTAATTGGCTCCATCAATTATTCAGAATACCTTGTAATAAAATAAAATGGAGGTTAATGAAGTTGTTCTACGTTATGTAGTCGGTTGTATTTCATTTGAGAAGGTGTACATTCTTAAAATACACTATTTAATGATTAATTATGTCCACATTAACCTGGAACCTCAATGATCAAAAACTGTGCTTGAAGATGAACAATACTGAATACTCAGAATAGTTCATTGTAACTTATTTTTTGATTATAATTCAGTCCAATCTATTGCATTTATTTATTTTGTATCACAGATGTGTTTCCATATAAACGAAGCTGTTGGTGTTTTTATGGCATAGAATATTCACAAACCCCTATGCTTAAAGCAAAACTGTTTATGTAAAGAGAAATCATTTAAAACATTCAGACATGGGGATGGGTGAATCTGTAAATTGAAACATCTGTAACTATTGTTGTAGAGTTTCATATTTAAGTGACCTTTATCTACCCCAAAATGTGCCAGTTTTTATTTAATTTCTATTTCGTGTATATACAGGAATACAACTCAGTTAAAAATGATTTTGAAGCTGTTACCTGATCCGCAGCATAACAGAACATTTGCAAAAAAAAAAAAAAAAAAAAAAACACAGACAAGCACAGCAATTCCTACACATTCTACAATTCACAATAAGTGCAGCCTTCAGCATAAGAAAATAAAATAAGAAAAAAACACAAAGACACAAAAACAACAAAGAAAAAGGTTACATATTAAGCAAAAGCAAAGCAGCAAAAAGGTAACAAATGCATACAATAAAAATGTTTCTTATTCCTTGAACGCAGGTAATGTGTTGTGGACTTCATCTACCTTTTAACCTGGACCTCTATAATTATTACATACACCTCTGCAAATGTAATATTTCAGGACTAAATCAAACAATGTCAGGAGTGCTATAAATATTTTCAATCATTTTTTTCAATACACAATACTTTTTAATCCCTGCTGTCACAATGCCTCATCTTCTGCAGAAATGTAATAATGTTAAAATAATAATCATCATTTGACTGAAGTGTTGAACCATGAGTGGTCGTGAGCAGTGAAAAGCTCTTAAGCCCTCCAGCAGAGAGGCGTCCTTGGTTTGGCAGGTCACACAAACAGAGCGTCCAGCAAAGGGGCCAAACACTGATCAGATTCTTATACTCATTACCACACAGATTAGACATCTATGTGTTTTCCAAAAATATTCTGTAAAATTGTTTATTTTAGCAGCTTCTATTTGCTAAATCAAGCTAAAACCTAAATTATACCTTGAAGCCAATTTTGCATCCCATTTCTGCTTTTTCATTCTGCTTTTTCAACTAAGTTGTGTAATATTTTCCCACCTTAATCTTTGCCACGGCATCAGAACCAACAGCTACAACACACTGTTGAGTGGTAAATGATAATATTGAAACTACTTCATGCCTCTGACACAATGACGCTGAATGTTGTTAATCCTAGTAAGCCTAAATGTACAACTTCATCAAAACAATGTCCAGAATGTAACTCATGTATTTTTCTGCTCCTGGCTTTCTCTCCACATCAAGAGCGCATCAAAACACTTATACATTTTCAATATCCTATTTTGGCAAAGTTTTGTAACATTTTCCAGTCTTAATTTCCGCTGCTACAGCACAACCAACAGTGACCTCCAGGCCTGTCACAATAGCACATTTTTGAGTGATAAATGATAAGGTTTAAACTACTTTATGCCACAGACACAATGACCCCACATCTTGTTAATCCTGGTAAACATAAATTCCCATTATCATTAAAGCTATGTTCTGAACGTTACTTAGGTATTTTATTTGCTCCTGGCTAGCTCGCCACATCAATTCACCTTATTTCGGAAGTTGCCGTAGGCATCGGCATCTTTTTTCTGTTATTTTAATTTACATGGGGTGGGTGAGCTCAACAGAAAATAAGTTCTAAACAGACTACACAGCTGTTTTCAGGCCGCCCATATGTATATTTAACATTTTACACAAATCAATCTTCCTTATTTAATATTTTAGCGGCGAGACTATTCCCTCGTTCATCATTTGTGTGAACGGGGTTCTCGTCAAGCTGGAAGTGCCTTTACCACAGGAGCGAGAATCAAAGGCAGAAAGAGGCAAAACTGGGTGGAGCGGAATAAAGTGAATAGCATATCCAAACACTTGCGGACCTTTCTATTATGAGTAGTGGATGTTGTATTTTGACCGTCTACAAATATCATTGTACTACAAAATAAATAACAAAACATTCCCCACAAGTGCAAATAAAAGCTAGCCATGAAATATATTGACTCCTAAAAAATATCTCTTATTTATTGAACCAAGTCAATATTGTGACAATTGTGACAGGTTGATAGCCACCTCTCCATCTCTGATATCCAATGTCATTTGCCTAATTCTTTTCTCCATTTACATGACGTGACAATGTTTATACAATGCTCTTCACTCAGTCTTGATTGCTATGGGTGTTAATATTATATGCACTGGATCAAGTTGTCGCTGTAAAATGATTCAGCTGCCTCAAAGCCAGAATAATGGGATTACCATAAAGGCTGTGAGGAAAAAAGTCTTACATTTGTGTTGATCAATAATATAGCCATTTTATAGAACTTTCCAAGACTGACATGTTTAGAATTGTTGCGCACACTGTCTAGTACTGATAAAAGCATTCCATCCTGTTCATTTTGACAGCAAAATCAAAATTAAACATATTCATTTTGTCATTTGTAGATCACATCACTTTGATTGTTTGTATGTTCATCATAATTTGCAACGGGTAATAGCAAGCTGACTTCACTTTCTAAAGTTCACTAATGTATGCAGGCTTTGCGGTGCTTGATGAACCAAAACAAAAAATGTTATTGTCAAATCTTTGTTGCCTGCTATATTTTTTGGTGCAATTAATTCTAGGATTACATTGGATTTAAAAAATACTAATTACGTGGTCATTAGATTTCATGCTAATTTTAGCACTAGTCTTTATATGTTAATTAAAATGGCAAAACACAACAAAACACGTGTGTATTTTTTCAAAGGTGCACTATGTAACATTTCTGGTGCAGGATCCACCATCTGCTTGTCTATGGGGATGTTGCTTTGCCTTGTGCTTTATCTTGTATTTATTCAATTATAGATGTTATTATTGCAAAAACTTGTAACTTGTCCTGGTTGCCTACTTGACTACACTGGAATATATACCTGTTTAAAGGGATACAGTGGAACATTTCAAGCAAAGCAATGGCCTCTCCATGGTGACGAGCAGGTGGAAGAACCTCCAACAAAAAAGTTACATAGCTCACCTTTAATATTTGAAATGTATTTTGCATAGGTTTATGAACACATCACATGCTTCTCTTAAGGTTCAGCAAAGCACATACAAGCATTGTTGGTGTTAGGTATAAACACAATCTACATATATTTGTCTAGAAAGTAGAAACAGTTGATAAGAGAACCGCCAAAGTTGCTTCTATAACAAACCCAGGCCCATTATTATTAGTGTGCATTTGGTAAATAGCGGACATCCACTCGTGCCGCTTCATTTGCATTCTGATGAAAGTGGAGTGGATGTGCGAACTCGGGGTTATCTGTGCAGCCGACCAATCAGACGCGGCTGCTCGAGAGGGTGGGCCACGGACCTCTCTCCAATCACTTCCTTCATAACAATTAAAATATGCAAAGTGATCATTTTCCTTAAGTAGCCTTAAACATGCGCTCTATCTAAGTGTGAGCAAAATTGCCTAAAGCTTGCGGTTCGGGAGGGGGGATAAATTATGCAAATGAAACAACGGACTCTTGAAAGCCTCATTTTTCCGTAATAAGCATAGTGTTTCATTTAATTTCTGCCTCTTATTAAAAATGACAGTTCTTTTGCTCATTCTGATGGTTATATCTGACACAAACCCACGCGACACTAGCGGCTAAAGCGCTTTTAGATGATGGTTACATTGGCAAAGTAATTATGCACTCCAGTGTCCAGAAATAAGGTTTAATTACACAGTAATCGCTGGTGATGGACAGTGGCGAGTGGTGTGCACCGCCAGAACGCAATCCATCAATGACAAAACTCCGCTGCGCTTTTTAATTCCTCCTTCATTTGCATCATAACCTCGGCGACAAGTTGCACGGAACGCCGCTAAATGTTAATAGGACCTGTCTCTCTGGCTCAAAACGGACGCTTAAACCATTTCAATTCCTTTCTCTTCCTCTGTATCTTCCTCGTTCTATCCTCGCCACACAAATAGTCGGCTGTACAGAAGAAGCACGGCAGACAGCGCACGGTCAATGTGGTGCTAATTGGGAGCAACATGTAAAGTTTTATCTCCCCAGCGCTAACAGACAAGTTTAATTCCTGCGGTTAGCTAAGTGTTCGTCCCATTTTATAAGGCACTCAAAAGCAAGGCCCTTGAGTCGTACCTAATCCCCATCCCAAGGGACCGGAAAGTGATGTTTTTATTAATTGAAAATGATTATTGGCACAGACATTTTTCCGTACGCTCGCCAGACTTAAGGTTGATTGGAGGCAAGTCGTTCCATTATCGAGTCATCTTCTCGCTATATATTCTTTATTAAACGTGGGACGTCCCAAAGCACAGCGGCATGGTCAAATGCATACAATGCCGCCCACTTTAGACCAAATAGGGCACTTGACTTAAGAAAATGAAGTGTTTATTTACCGTAATAAGTTGGAAAATAGCGTGTTTTGTACTCGTGAGCGTCCATCAAAGCAAACGTAGCACCCTGGTCTTAGATACTTAGAATTTGACCTTGCTAATCCCCAGGTATTCCAGGCAATTTTTATCTTGATTTGAAAAAATAATGAGATGTATGGAAACAGAGAGAAAACATATTCGGCAGTCAGACTTTGACCCGTGAATATAATTAGAATCAAGAGCAGGGTCTGTCTGTGTGTGAGGGGTTGGCTCCAACAGTAAAACACTTACAACTAGAATTTCCACTTGTGTTGATATAATTGACAGAATATCTCGCTAGTTAGTTTCAATAAATGTGTGGAATTGCTTTAAAAAAGTGAAGCTACAAGTTTTACTGTGTGAAGCGGACACAAAGTGCATTGTGCAAAATCCACTGTGTTTGAAATAAACATTAACATATATTTACTATTATGAAAATCCAATGCGTAAATCTTGTTTACATTTAAATAATCTTTCATTTTTGCTTTTATAATAATACAATTCTGAAACAGCACTTTTCCAGTCTCACAACGTCACTTAGCAATTTTGTTATTATATTCTATTATTTGCTATAGCTATTAATTTCAACCTCTGTGGTAAGCTGCTGTAGAAATTATAGATGAAATCACAGCATTCTGAATTTGATCAGTGAGTAGCAAAAATGCATGAGAGTCAATGGTGACTGGAAAATAATTGTTGTGCTGCAGCTGAAGTGTCCTTTATCTCCGATGGCTGTTGGCAAACAAGCTAGCTAACTCTGCACAGTTACATTGCACACAACGATTTTCAGCTGAAATGTTAACATATATAGTTAATCTGACCAAAACAAAGCTCTACGGACAAAAAATAGGCCAAAGAAAAGCATTTTTAGCAAGTTTAGTTTTAGTTTAGTTTATTTATTTAATGAGACAAAGACAGTGTACAATATACATTAACCGTAATAAGAAGGATGCATTGTACCCTGTTGTAGCACATGTGATAATTTACTCCTGTAGTCCCTGGGCAAGCTGATGTTATGGTTCATAAAAAAGAAAACATTCCAGGAAATGGCCCTACAATCAAGTCTAACATAAATGTTCTGGGACATCAATCACATCCAGTTCTCTCAATAGCATAAAATCATCATCTTTCAAATACATCACATCATTCATTCTTTCCCAGAATATCATTCAGTCTATCGCCACAGCTCAAACACACATCAGTTCACATTATGAGTTTGATTTGATCTAGTTCAAATTAAAAATGACTTAATTTCAGAATTTTATACTGATTTAGGAAGGCTTGATTTATCAGTTGTGCTGCCCATAATTGTGACACTCAAGTCTGTTTGCTGCTGAGAAGCAATTTTCGAATAAAAGAACGTCACTGTATAACTTCTATAGCCACAGATGATCTGGTCAGCTTCCCCAAACATAAACATCAATATTTTGGTATCAGTTTGCCCATAGAGGTAATCCATAAAGCTTCTCCATTGTTTCAAGCCCATTTACCGTCGACTCATTCTGATAATTTAAGCGTTCAAAATGCATTCCCACCGCCACGGATTTGAAGCCTGTGCAAAATTGCTGCTATGTTAAAATAAATTCAATAAAATATGATCCTATAAAACATGTAAAACTCCGGTATAAACAGGTATCTTATCATTCTCTCCTTTCCAGAAATCAACACTTTTATATTTGAGCATCTCACCAATTCTCAGAAGAATTCTCCATCCAAAGCGTGCTATCTCCTCTTGTTTCTCTGCTCATTAACACACAGCGTACACTCCTGTTTCCTCGCCGTTTCCTTCTCCAGCTGCAGCGGAGGAGAGAAGCTGTGCCCTCCCGACGAGCCACAGGTCAACGTTTTCACATCCGCAGACAGGAGCCCAGCACAAAATCCTTCCCAATCACCTTTATTTATAGCCGGCTGTGTCCAAGAAGTGTCTTTCCATTTCACCATCAGATAACAAGCTGTGATCGCTCCTGAATGTCCTCCACAAAGATATGTTTAGAGCACATTTGAGCCTGTGAACTGTAATGTGTTTCTACAATTGCACAACACTTGTCTGAAATAACCATAATTCATATAATGTTACCTATTATTACAAATTGTGTAAAGTGAAATAGTTGATGTAAAAATATAAGGCAAAAGGAATACTAAATGGGCCATCAAATGAATCCAAAATCTTGTGTGCAATACCAGATTAAAACATTTTTTAATTTGATACCAAGACCGATTTCTGATTGTTTCTAAATTTATTGTGAAACACTTTTTCTCGTCCGTATAATACATGTTATGGTAACTTATAAATGCCTTATTGTGAATCTGAATAAAGGCTATTTGATGCCACTAATAAGCAGAACAATGTTTGAAGTTTACACCTGAATGATACAGCTATTCACCCGTGACCCGGCCCCAGATCAGCGGAAGAAGACGAAGACTTTGATTCAGGAAAAAGGAATCTTACTTTTTGACAAGCAAGTTATCATTATACTGTTTGTGACGGCCCCTTGCTGTCCACATTGGCTACAGAGATGGGCTGTCTATAGTCATGTTTCCATTAGTGCGGAGCGGGACGGTCTGAGGTGTTTCCACTGAACAAAAGTCAACCGTACCGCCCCATTTGAGGGGTGAGAAGGGGGCCGCGAGAGGCACTAGCTCCCAGACGGTACTGGCTCGCTTTAGAGCGCGGACCGGGTAAGAGCGAGATGATTGGATGAGAGAGAACAAGAGAGAAAGCAGACTTAACTGAGAGCGAAATAGCAAAAAACTGACATAATGACATAATAATTATTCCTCACCAAACTCTGACGTGAGTTAGTGAAAAGACGGCGTATTACTGGTGACGATAACTTTGGTTGTTGAGCCGACAGTTCGCAAAACAAAGCTGTTTGCTGTTTACGATGCACGGCACTCATAGCTAGACTCAAAGTAATATTTCTTCCAGTGCTTATGGCAGCCAACTCTATCCAAACCAAACACATCTCATATAGAGATGTTAAAACGGGGCGAGGAGGGGCAGAAAAGGGAAATAAATGCAGAAAAAAGAGATGAAAGAAACGTAAGCTATTTAGATTTAGATTTTATTTATGAAGAACAATATTCATGTTTGGATGACGTCAGCTGCTCATGTAGCGGCCCCTGTGAGCCTGGACCTCTGTCCTTGGCCCTCTCTTCTCTCTTCAGGACGCCAGAGCAGAACTGGTGAACCATGCTCCTTTATGTTCTCTTCCTTGAATGTATTGGTTGTTGTGATCCCCTGAGCCATGGGTCATAATTAGTTCAATATTGATTCCCGTGCTGACTCAACCAGTATTGAAAGTGTCAATTTGGTATTGGTTTGCACATTCCATACAGTAGTGTAACTTTATGAACTAAGCTTATTATTATTGCACAGTATTATTGGTATGTTGGTAGTCAATTGCTTTGACTTTGTTATCTATAAAAGATCACTTTTATAAGTAATCCTCCCATTATGACTTTAAGTTTACCAATGTTAACGTACAGTTTTATGTATCTATGGTATCACTCTTCAATCATGCTAACAGATGCAGCATGCCCTAGCAACTTACTATTGTAGGCCTAGCCGTCATTGATTCAATGTTGAAAAGCTACATATAATGGACCAAGCAAACCATCAATGGGATAAAACTTAGAGACCCTGTACCTGATTTTTATTGTTTTGAAACATGAAAAACATGTTAAAGTCTTTACATCATTCACATGTATCACTCACTTACCTAATGCAGTCCCAGCAGTCTAAATATTCACTGTCAAGAGTTTATAAGCACTTTTCACAAGTCTCTGAACCCAGAGCATTACGGACTGTCCCGGGATGCTCGGGTAAAGCTAACAAACATTAGCATGCTAACAGTGCATTTCCTGCTTCCCTCGTTGATAAATCGCTCCTTAAATAGATGCAGAGTAAAAGTTGTGGTCTTATTTTCACCCAAATAGATGCTTTTACAATAGATCAGTGCTAGAGCCATTTCTGGTCCAGCACTCCACTGCTCATCTCATCTGGCTACTTGTTAGCAACGCATCAGCTCTTGAGGTCACAATGTGGCTAAGTAAGAAAAACAATTTTCTGACATTTAAGCTGCAGGAATTCATTTCAATTTTATGGAAATAATTGATCCTAATTTTCAGAAGGTCTTGGAAACATCTTGAAAAGCCTGACATGGTTCAGACTGTGTAGCAAAATGCAACACAACAATTGGGCGACAAACTGGATCAGAAATGACTTTGTCAGGAGGAGGCGCAGCTGTTAGGTCGCTTCGAACGTTATGCACAGAGTGAATTGCAAGTTCTTCATGCATTACCATGACAACTAGGGAGACGCCAAAGTATCAAAGAGAGCAGGTAGTCATTGGACAGTTCTATAGACACCTAATATTAAACAAAACATTATTGATTGTTCACTGGTCCACGGAGTGTCAAGCATTGGTCCACCAACTATATGACTTCTTCACTCCCTTTGTCAACTCCAGTCAGGGGAGTTTTCTATCTAAAGGGAGGCCCACGTCAACCATCCTTCTTCCCCCAGGCCCCAAAAGTCTGTCAACGGCCCTGGCTCCCGTCTTGACACAGTATTACTCGTTATAAAACAACATAAAAAGAATTACAACTTCCAATCGGTAAAAGACAAGAAATGGTTTACTGCTAGCTTCACTTGCTACAATACAGTCAATCGTGATGATGGGTAAGTAAATTCAGCATTTCCATCCATCTTGACCTTTTCCCAAATATGCTAATCGCTTCTAGCTCCATTGATTCCAGCTTTAACGACCCATCACAAGTTTATATTGGCGATTGGCCCATTAACTTCCATAATAAAACCCTAAAGCCTTTCATCTGTCGAAATAACGGCCATAATTTTATTTAACTCCAATGACGGCTAATAGTGTCAAGTTTAATTAAGGACATTGACACGATCTTGTAAGGGAAATTTTTGGTGCGAAATGTCATCTCAAATTAACCAGGCTGTCAATTTTCTGTTCTCGGTCCTTGGAACTTGGAAGAGTCTGAAGCCCCAGGAGCGCTGTAACTGGCCTGGACGGGCGGATGGATCTTTAGTCCGTCTTAACCCCTGGCTGGGAACAAGAGGCGCTAATGGGCTAGCAATGACGGACTAGCACATGTCAAGGCAATCACTGGAAACATACACCATCACTCTTTCAATTTCACCCTGCTAACGTCATTATCCGGCGCAGATCTACCCACTTCTCTGACAGTCCCGGCGCGAGGGGGAAATGCAAATTGATTTCATATCAGCGATGGCATTTTTCGGGCCCCCACGTGTAACATAGGCTGTCATTTCAAAGGGTGGAGATATGAAAATCGCACAGAAATGTCAAAGCCAATGGAAAGAAGCGTATGATTTACAATGTGGTGTTTACTCAGATCAGCGGCACATTGAACAAGATAGAGCCTAATGCCACATTGTCGGCGGGCCGTTTAAGAGGGCGCCATTGTGATTCAGATGAGGACGGAGGGTGAGCTGTAGTGTAAGGAGTTCAAGTGAGTCTGTTGTGCTTTGTCAGTCAATTTGCATTTCAGTTTATGTTAGAGAATAAGCGTATCTGTATAGTCTTTTGATGTTCTTGTGTTGTTTTGTGAAGTAATCAGATATGTTTTGAAGAAAAATGTTCAAAAGACAGCAGGAGATGAAGACAAAAACGAAGAAATTTACACGTTTACGTTTTTATGCACTGTGTAACGTTTCTATCCAGGGGCTTGGCACCAAATTATGGGCCCCTGGTACAAACCTTTTCCGTGGTTAATTAATACATAATTTTGTATCTGATTTGTTTATCCCTGCAAATTCGTTTATAGTTATTTTTTCATTCACTATTGCTAGAATATATAACTTGTGCTTTCCCACGTGTACCTAATAATAACTTGCTTTATAGACATCTCGTGTAGCTACCGGTTTATATTATGACAGTACTGTTTGTTTTTGCCCAAAACTTATTATTACAATACGGAAATACACTAACTGCAAATTATAATCACTAGTTTTATTTATTAACAAATTGGCGAACAGTGATGGGGCATAATTGTATTTTTAGTCTGTCGTGGACTTTTTTCAACCCTAATGCATTCCCAAAGCCCCAAACCAGAACCTGAACAAACTCAACGTCCGATGAACTGGTTCGTACAAGTCTCATGAAGCAGTGCTATTGTGCTGTTATTTGATTAAATCTTGACTAAACAAAATATGTATTAAAATATTTTAGTCAAAAAACTAAGATCAGAATTTCTTGTCAAGATTAAAACCTGCTATTATTTGATCATTGGGCTTATTTTGTAATTATTATTCCTTTTTATCCACCTTCTGATAAAAGTAATCTGCTGTTGGACATTTAAATATAAAAAGAAAGTGTGACCCTCTTATTTACAGTCAAATCAACCATTCTGGGATGAATCAGAGTCAGTTTGTTCTCCAAATCCACAAGTAAAACTGTTTAAGTGAGACTGTTTTATGACAATTTATTTATTAAATCTCATCTTTAGTAAATTAGCTTCAGCTTTGAAAGAGGAATTGTTAAAACAAAAACAAAAAAAACGCCTGAACTAGTGTCACTCAGACCATCAGACACCAGCTTTACTCCGTTGTAGTTCACATGGAGCCGACGAGCTCAACAGAAAATAAGTTCTACACGGACTAAAAAGCCGTTTTCAGGCCTCAGGAAATCGGTGCATTGTTGACTTGTTGTTGCTCGTGTTCATTAAACATTTTACACAAATCAACCTACTTTATGTAACATTTTAGCGGCAAGACTTTTCCCTCGTTCGTCATTAGCTTTAACGGATTTCTCGTCAAACGGAAGTGCATTTACAACAAAAGTGCGTGGCAAAAAGCGGCAAAAGTGGGCGGAGCAGAATAAGGTGAATACAGTATTTAAAATCTGATATTCCTCTGTGCAGAGCTTGTTTCCAAGTCAAGTATAATTAGACACCAGAAGCCAAAACTAGAGAGTCTCTACAAAGAGCCCAGACAATTGTTTGTTTTCCAATTGGTTCAGAAATAGCTTCAGTTTGAATTGGGGCTCATTTTAGTCATGCATTTTGGGAAAAATAGGCCCTCATGGTAAGGTTTTAACGCAGAATAATACAGAGATAGTTGTACAAGTAGCAGATAATTGAAATGCACAATAGTAAGTGTGAGTTTTCAAAATCAATTACATCCACACTGCAAATACAAACAGGTCTTTTTGGTTAAGTTAATCTATGACAAAATGACTACGCAATGGCTGATAACTAAAATACCAACATTACTAATTGAGATTCAGAAGAAGCCGTTAATAGGATTGCATTAATTATTAAAAGAACAGATGTGTCTAATGCTGTAAAATGTAATCCGTCGCTTTAAGGCCTTTTACGGCTGCTGTCAAGTGGCTCTATATGGACTGGTAAAGCAGATGGTTTAAGATGGAGTTCAAAACCGACGGAGAAGTTTGTCAAAATCGAATGACATAAGCAATCTGTGCACGTAGAAATGAAAAGAAAAAGAAAGCCATCACAGAAAGCCAAAACGATAGCTGTTTCTCTGTCTCTCTCTCTCTTTATTACTTTCTCTCTGGCGCCTGCTCTCTCTCTTAACCCTTCCCTCTCACGCTCGACTGCCTTCCAGATGTGCTCGCCGTTCAATTCGGATTCGTCACAAATTCCGTTATTCATGCCTGATCATAACTCCGCTGTCATCCTGCGGTGAGTCATCAGCTTCAGCCCTTACCAAGCTTGTTTGCCTTTGTCGTAACTAATCCTCGGTCTCACTCACTGTGTCTACGATCCGACTTTCCCCCCATTTCTCCAGAGAACCAGTCGGACCACTCTTGTCCCGGTCAACCTGCAGGTCAAAGAACCGAATAGCTGCGAACGGGCGTTGATGGGGGTCATTGAATCAGACTTTGTAGCAATAATTCCTGATAAAAACTCCAAACTTGCGTATGACAACAATTTGGCAAATGAAGAATGTTTTTCCTGGCCCAAAGAAAGGTTTCGTCGGAGAAAGCATCTGTGTGAAATGGGAGAGAGAAAGGGTATTGACATTTGGTAAATGGTCAGCGAACCTACAGGGCAGAGGTGCAAAAAATATAAATGTGCAACGCCCCAAACTACTGCGCCACCGACAGGCAGATCAGAATGCTACGGTTGCCTGGTCTGTCTCTATGCATGTATCTGCTTGTGTCTGGATGGGTTTCCTTCCGGCACTCCCCCATCCACCTGAAAGTTTGAAGGATTCTTGAGGACCTTTCCCCGTTCAAAAGATATACAGTCATTTCAAAAGTTTGACCAGTTGAATAAATGGATAAAAGTCACAAGTCAGAGTTGCATGGTTGGCTCTTAACAAGGTCCCAGGTATCATGAAGCAACAGGAAATGGGAGTGAGACAAAAACAAAAGAAAGTTTGAGTATTGAAAACAACAGTTAAACTGAAATAGGCCTTTCTGCAACTGATCAAAAGTTTAGAACCACATCCCTTTAAAAGCCCGAATCTGTGCGAAAATGCAGATTCCAGTTTATAGATAATTGTAATATCACTTGAAACCCAGCATAGCCATACACCACCGCCCTACACCCACGTTCCATTGACTAAACCCATTCCCATGACTGCCGGAGAAAGAGAGGCTTTATATTTCGTGCTGTCAAAATGTTAGGTCATTCTATCAAGGCCGAGCCACTTGTGCACAATGGCATAGTGAGCCTTCTGTTGAAAAGAGTGGGAGAATGAACTGTGCTATTCACTGCAAGAAAACCTGCTCCAAAAGACGGCACAATGTGACGGCTAAGGAAATCGCAGTTTTCTTATTTGTACTGTCAGTTGAGAGACACGCTGTTTCAACATACAAAACAGTCAATTGATTGTTTGGCTTGTTTATAGATTGATATGTGACCCGACGTGAACACAACTATCTTGATTTCATTTCATTTCAAAATGGAAAGAATTTGCAGCTATTAAAGGCGGCATTTTTTCAAACCCTGAGCATCCAGGGTTGAATATTTGTGATGATTTGTTTGCTTTTAGGTGGAATTTTTGCAGAAGCGGCAAAGCTAAATTAATTGAGTTTAGCAAAAAGACACGTACATACTCAAACCTACGATAGCAAGGACATGCTGTTGTGGTTATTTATCAAAAACAACTGGTGACCTGCACAATTCGCTCAATATTCAGATTTATGTGCAAAACTTGACAGAACTTTAAATAATAAAATCATCTGATCCATCCAATAGAGCTCCTGCACCCATGCAACTAATTTTGTTTCGGCCACCAGTAGCGCAGGGAAGAAACTGTGAGAATGAATGGCAACGAAGGGAGCCTGAAATGTAGCTTTTGGAGTTTATCTTTGTCATTAAATGAAGCTATAAAAAACAATATATCTTAAGAAGTAATCAGATTAAACATTAGCAACCCTTACATATCACGTGTGTGCTCTTAAAGAGTTTTGATCGCGTAGAAAATGGTCAATTCTGGACATCTGATTCACTCTCCAACTTCTATTAGGATCAAAAAGTGTCCCTGGAGATGTTTGTGAGAAATACATTTTATTATAAAGCCCTGTAAATATAACATTTACGGTTAATGTTGATTATAATGAGGTAATCCTGATAAAAATAGTGAAAACCTGTGTTTTTGTTAACGACAGCAGGCTAATTTACTCCTATCAATGTAAGAAATATTTGGTTTAACTTTGTTTTGTGATTTTATTAAACAGTTTATTATGCAAGCAGTGTTGTTAAAAGACATTTGCATTTTCTACTCAAACTACTCTCTCTTGGTCAATTTACAGATCAATTATTAATATAATCGCCAATTCACAATCATAATAATGATTTTGAATTGTTATTAATAGTTAAATCTAAATAACCATAAACAACCGCACTTTTTACTTGTTTGGTTTCAGATGATGCCCATCCATTCATTTGGGTGAGCAACAGTTATAACGTTTAAATGTACTTTTTAACCATCAAATGTACTAAAATAAAATATTTTTTGGGTTGTTGTTCATTTTGGATGTTTTTATTGCAGTTAAAAACTTGCGTCCTTACTGGGCGTGGGCTTGTATCTCCACAAACTTGACTATCTCAGCCTTGAGGAGCCTTCTGCTGCTAGTTACCATGGAAATGCTGTTCCGTTAGCAATAATATATATGAAAAATACAATATGGTAAAAACTGATCTCTCCATAGAGAATGTTCAGTGGTATGGTATTTACTTTTGGTTTGTTTGTTTTTTTTTACCATGATTGCATGGATTCTTTTAGGTGAAATGCCACCTCAGAAAGTTACATACTGTTACTTTAAAGGACACAAATTCTGCTACAGTGACTTTTTGAGCTTTAACCCATATTCTAACAATGTTTCATCATCAAAAACACACCTCAAATATCATTCAGTTGCATTCGCATTGTTTGAGGAATGTCCATTGAAAATCTTCCCCCCTCCAAGCATCAACAACACTCCCTGCTGAACTTCCTGGATCTGTGACTTATTTTCGGATAATCTAAATCAGTGTTTATCAAACTGTGGTAGGTGTACCACTGGTGGTACGCAAACCTCCTCTGGTGGTACGTGGATATCTTTAATTGTAATGTTTACTTCATTTAGAGGGCATTTATTAATATCTTGCTCCTCCTTAAGCAAATTTCTTGTTAAAACTAGTGTGGCAATGGTATAGTACAACTTAATACCTGGTTTATCCCCAAGTTATAATCAGATTTAGATTACTCAGAAAGCCAAATCTTTTCTTTGGTGGTACTTGAATTAAAAAGTTTGAGAACTATTGATCTAAGTCACTTAGATAATCGTTAGACTCGCTCTCATATCTAAGGTACAAGAGCATGTTTAAAGGCTTATAACGATATGAATAATGCATCATATTTTTCCTTTAAACAAGATTTTCAAACTGCATGTAAACCTGGAAACTACAGTTTAGCTGTATTGATTCAAATCTCACATCATAAACACGTCTGTAAAACTCCAGAAGGAATTATCATAGGGGGGAAAAAAAGCAGAAATGGCAGAACTGCTCCCGACTAGTTTGGTGATATTTATGGAAAACAATGCAGGAGACCTCCCGACTTCTACCTTTGACGTCGCAGTTCTGGGTAACCGAGTGTTTTCTGAGGCTTACAGGGAGAAGACCTCGTAAACAAGATTAATGAAACAAACGAGAACGAAGCTAATTGCAACTCTGTCTATGTTTTTTTTATTAGAGAACAATGTGAAAAGCCCAAAAAAGACTCAATTTTGCATGTGTATCTGTTAAAACATTACCAAATTCTATTCCAAGTGCCTTTACAATTGACTAACCAGTGTCGTGATGTCGGAATCGGATCGGAATCAAACACACAGTAGCTTGCCAAATCTGTTTATACCAGAGATTAAACAGCCACAACACCCCAGCAGAATCCTGATGGGGACTTGAAAGCGCTGTGTTAATGTGGGAATGTGGTGTACGTACCTGCTTTCATTCATCTCACTAACATCAGGAGGCTGGGGGCGGCGTCACTCAAAGCCCCTGCCTTTGAAAGTCCCCAGGCTGAGGCACACCTTAAGCCCACTGCAGTTTGACCAAAGACGGGAGCATCACCAGAGTAACACACCCCCCTCCTCTGTCTCTCACAACTAAATCTCTGCACAATCCCGCTCTTCATTGTCGGCTGCTGTGAAGAGGCACAAGGAAGAATTCAATACGTCTGAAATGTGTCTGCCAGCGAGGACAAGCAAGTAAAAGATGTTAACGGGGACATATTCTGCTACAGTGTCTTTTGTGAGCTTTTAACCATGTTCTAACAATGTTCCGTCATCAAAACATACCTGGAGGTGCATTTAGCATCATTCACGCTATTTTGAGGAACGCTGGTTAGATAATCCTCTCCCCTCCGACCATCAGAAACGCTCCCTGTTGAATATACAGTCTAGTGAAGGTAGCGTTGAAAAGACGTTATTGTGTTGAGACGCTCAGAGTTAGTTTAACGATTATTTAAGAACTTAAAACAGCGGAATATTCTTGGAAAAGTGATGTAAATGATCCGAAAAATAAGTCCCGGATCGAGGGAGTTCAGCAGGAAGTGTGTTTGACGCTTGGAGGGGGTAGGTAGGATTTTCTAATGAACGTTCCTCAAAACAGCGTGAATGCAACTGAATCCTACTCCAGGTATGTTTTTGCTGACAGAACATTGTTAGAACATGGTTAAAAGCTCAAAAAAGTCACTGTAGCAGAACATGTGTCCTTTAAATCATCGTCAGACTCGTTCTAAGCATTTCTGGCGTCTAAATACGATCACTAAACTAACTAGCTCACTCGCATTTATCATTAACATATGCTTATGCTTGTATAATTGGTATACAGCCAGTAGATGGCGCTTAAACTCAGTAAGTGCAGGACAAACTGAATCAGATACAGATGTTCATTTAGTTTTTTTTAGTTCTAAAGCACAAGAAGCCAAGTTTAAGGTACTCAAGGCTAATTACAATATAAAAAATGCATAATATGTTATATGGTAAGGTATGGTAAATCTGGTCAACTTTTCTAATCATTATTGTTGTTTGAAATGAGACAGTGAAACAAAAACAAAACATACAGTCAAAACATTTCGTACCCCAAATGAAATGGAGGTACAACGAAACAGCTTTGCGTAATTCTTTGTAAATTTCTCAGTTGTTTATCTTTCGTGATAGAAAACCTTTCGCCTGGATTTAATAATGGGATACAAAAATGTTTGACTGTCCGCTTCATTTCTGTTTTATTGTTATATTTCAAACATGTAACCTGACTAACGGCAGATTGATATGTGTAGCACGAATTGAGTTCTTCCTATTATCAATCTGAAATGGCTCCAGTCGATATCATTCGGGAAAATGAATCATTCTCAGAGTGGTTTTAGCCAATCCCTGCAGCCCATCAGCTTCAATATTAAAACTTTACAGATGTGGTTAAATGTATGTGTATATGCATCATCCTCATCATTTCTTATGCTTGGTGTTTTGTTTTAATAATGATTTTATTGGAAAATGTTTTCTGCTCTGCAAGTTTTGTGGCCTCAAATGGATCAAGATGGATTTTCAAACCACGTACCAATCCAGGTTATCCAAGCTCGCCCTGTTCTACGCAATTATTTATTATTTATTTAAATTATACACATTTATGTCATATTGTCTAAAAAGGCCTTGACAGAGCATGTGTCCTTGTTGGAAAAGTACAAATCTTTGGAATAAAACATGAAAATTTGCCACGAACAGTCCAAAGAGTGGGTGAAAGAACTCGTCATTTTGTGCTATTTTCTGTCGAATAATTGGAAATTGATATGCATAAACCCCTATAATGGTATATTGCTGGATTTTTCATGATGTCAGTGTTCTTTGTTCAAAATTTCATGAACGTGCGACACTGTATGTGACTATAGCACCACTTTTTACTCACAAAACTCCGTCAAAAAGGGGGTTTAGCGGTCCTGGTACTATACATGGCCAAACTGAAACAAAAGTCTTCAACACAATGGCCTGAGATTTACACTGATGAATAATATAGAATAGAATAATAGAATAATAGTAAGAAAATGGTAGCAAAATACTTTAGACTACACAATAATAATCAAGTTTACCAGATAAAGTCACAGCAATGTTTGTGAAAAGCAGCAAGAAACAATGCTTGTCACACACCCTTCAAATACTGTCAATGACCTGATGAAGCCACTTTTCCTCCAGGTGAATTATCTCTAACCTTTTGTTGTTGTTCACTTGCATGACTTTGGTGTTCACAGATGATGATACCTGCCAAGCTCAGAAAACACATCCATTTATAACCCTGTTTTTGTTGAGTTTACGAAATTGTAGATTGTACCGCTGAAGGACAAACTGCCCACACACTCTGAGTTATTTTAATTCCGACAAACAAAATAAAGTTTCTGTATCAAAAACATGAATTAGGAGTTATTAATGCATGTCGTTATTTCTGATGCGCGAAAGGTTGGAAGCTTTGAGTTTTAATGAAAATG
Organism: Rhinogobius similis; assembly: GCA_019453435.1. Taxonomy (NCBI): domain Eukaryota; kingdom Metazoa; phylum Chordata; class Actinopteri; order Gobiiformes; family Gobiidae; genus Rhinogobius; species Rhinogobius similis. Next base: position 28,769,022 of record CM033633.1, on the reverse strand, counting down.
AGTTTGACAAAGCAGCGGTGGAGTGGGTGTAAAAAGCCTCAAGAGTTAAATCTCAAATTCTTGGCCTAGTCCAGTTTTGGCTGCACAACTCTTCTCTTGCCTTCAGGTTCTACTGTAAGTCGTATCTGCCTATTACTGGAGTTGTATTGGAAATGTGGCATGTCGATCCATAAATGTAAATTCCCTCTGCCTCATTTGTAATGATAATATATTGTTTGGATGATTCTTGATTTTCCAGTGGAAAGAAAAAACATGTTTTATAAGCTGGTGGGTAGAAATTATTGATTGAGGATTCAGCCTAATACATATTCATGATGAAGTATGATTTTGAAATCGAAAGTTGCACAAATCTATTTTTCCAGTGGCATCAATATTGTGCTTTACAGAGGTTTTGTGCCGAGTGTCTGAGAGCCCAAACTTCTGGTGACAAGAAGTATTCCGCACTTTATTTCATTCATTTTATATAAGTTTAAGAAGAATTTGTCAAAGTTGTTTATCTTGAATGAGGGGAAGCGTGTTAAATAAGTTAAGTAGGTTATCTAGTTTAGATAGTTAGTATAGATAGCACTGCAATTTCACCTCCAATCAGGTTTTGGAACTTCTGATATTCTTCCGACCTATTACATTCCTTTACCAATACCTTTCTACAGTCTTCCGTGTGATGTTGTCATTTTGGTTCTGTCAACAACACAGGAAAAATGACAGCACCAGCATTGTTTTTCTAGTGTTATTTTTCCATTTGTCCTTCTGTGTGGACACCAGAATCCACCAATAATGTTCCAAAAATATTATTACCCCCTTGTGGGATTTTTTTCCCCCCTTTTTTTTCCCCCGCTGGCAGACAGGACAGATACAAGCCTGAAAGGGGAGACATTCAGCAAACTGTCGAAGTTGGGACGCAATCTCACCTCGCTGACTTTTTTTCTTCTTCCTTTCTTTAAAATACTTCAACACAATGGACAAATTCAGTAATCACCGCTTGTTTTTACTCGATTACGTTCTGGGTGATGAGTTATTTTTGTTTCGATCCGATACCAAGTAATAATAATAAGTTAAGTACAGCATAATTCCATCACCAATGCGTTTTTAAACTCGTTGAGAGGCTGTTTTAATTTACGATCTCCCTTTTCTTGAACTGATCTAACAACTAAATATATACCGTATGCAGAGAAACTGAAATACAACTCATATACTGCAACAATTTGTAACATTTTCTAGCAGTCAGGTATTCCCTTGGTGTCTGCATTGGTGTTACTACTCCATCATGGCTGCAGATGGAAAAGCTAGCTTGCCCTGACGTGCTAACACGAACGCGCAGTTGTAATGTTGTAACGAACGCAATTTGACGGTAAAAATGCTCAACGAGTCTGGCGACAATTTATGCACTTGAAAGCAGCGCAGAACTCCGGGAAATTTAAAAAGGAGTGTTTTCTGAGGCTCTAAGAAAGACATAAACAGGATTAATTAAAACAAGTGCGAATGATGCAAAACACAACTCCAAGGTATATGGTTTTTGATGAGGAAATAACATTCTAACTAAGTTCAAAAGTGCAAAAATCTGTCCTTATAGTATATTTTCTGCTTTTTTTGGTATTAATCTGCAAACGCCTAAAAGCTAGTGCATTTTTCTCAACTAGAAGCAAAACAATTCACATCCTTTAAATATTTATTGCCAAAAAGTAACCAAAACTGCCCCCGCTTGCCTGGATTAAACAATAATATATAAAACACAGCGCTTTTTCCCGTTTCAGTCTTACCCATTGGCTTCGTTACAACATCCCGGTGCTGCCTCCCCAGTAAAGATTAGGTGAGTCTATTCCGAGCACACTCCAAGACTGGGGACCGCGCGCCCCCCGTGACTTCATTATCATGCTCAGGTTATCCCCGGCCCGCAGAATCTGGAACGCAAATGAATTAGTGAGAATTAAGAAGGCTCCGCGGTCTCAAACCTCTCCAAATCTCCTCCAAAGATGAAAGCTATATCGTCCAGCCCCATTGGAACGTCGCTCTTTTTCCTGCCGCCGCGCTCGCTAGAACAGAAACGGTAGCAGTTAATGTGGCCGAACGTCTCCTGACCGCCGGTTCGGTCACGGGGGACGGAGAGGGAGAAGGGCCGGGGCGTTTGAATCGGTCATTGCTGCAGATTAATTATAACATTGGCACTTGGGCGCGTTGATCCCTGGGTGGACAGAGTTCCTCTCATCTCCGGCTCTCTGTAGCCTTCAAAGGGCTCTCCAAAGCGGGTAAGACTGAACCAGGGCCAGGTGAGGAACACGCCGCGGCTTCACGGTGACTGCACTCCGCACATTTCAATAAGGGCTTTGAAAGTAATAGTTTTCATTTGAGGGATGTGGAAAGTCTTAAAGGTGTTGTAATATATCGTAAATTGATGGTTTTTGATCGTTTTTTCCGCATCAAAAGCATACCCGGAGTTGTGTTGTGGCTCGTTCATGCATGTTTGAGTAATCTTGCATGTTTAGACCGTGTTCCTCTCCAGAGCTGAAGAGGCTTGCTTCCACCTTGTGATGTCATGAGGTGGTAATTCATGATATGCTACTGTTTTTTTCTTTAAAGTATTCCATCAGTTGTTCTAATCATTCCAGATTTTTTTAATTTCTCATTCTTGAATTTCAGCATATGTTTGAACTGTGTTTACTTCATGTCTTTTTCTAGCTCCAGAACCATGAATGATGCAATTGATTTGAATTGTATTATAGATTTTTTGGTAAGCCTTCATTGTTCAACAGAATTTGAACTGTTAAAGCTGCATTACCAAACTTTTTTTTCATTAATGAGTAAATTCAATTTTTACTCCCAGAAAGTGTTTTCTAAAAGCTTTCCCCAATTTTACACGTCACAAACAGGAAAGAGCCATGCGAGTCACTATAAGGCTGTGGGAGGAGAGCTGATTGGCTGTGCAAGGGTGGTCCACTCTGCTTACATTTTCTGCTTTAAAACATGTCTTAATTTCTGTCCCTTTGAATTAAACTCCCGTGACCCCTAATTGTAGGATCTCGGATTGTCCAACCACACATGCCTTTCTACCAGTCAGGCCTTCTCTTATCAGGATTGGTGCTAACAGTCCATCTAGTTGCAGTAGAAGGAATTACCCTGTGGGAATAAACAAAAACTAGCTTTCCCCCGAATGAAAATGAAAATGTAAGCACGCAGTTGTCGACGGCAGAAATAACAAGAACGGCAACGGTTTATGAACTTTAAACTGATCTCGAAATGCTTTCTGAGGCTCAGAGAAGATTGCAAACAGGATTACTGAAACGAGCTAATGAAGCTAAATACAGCTCCATGGTTTTGATTATGTAACAAAAAAGCAAATGTTGCATAATGTTTCATGTGTCCTTTAAATATTCATATTTACAAGGAAAACAGCAGTTATTACTAGCAATTTGTGTCCACTTCACACCAATTGTATAAGTCTTGACACACCTGACCGTACACTGACCATCAGCTCAGACACATTCCTTCCTCCTCCCCCCTCTCTCTCCCTCTCCTCTCTTCTCTTCTATCCATCCGTCCGTCGGCCAGGCTTCTGTAACAGACTGCAGAGGCTGGCTTCCTCCCTGGGCCCATCCAGCATCACTGCCTGCCCTTGTGCTGGACATCAAATGACCAGCCCGCCCCCCGAGGAGCTCTCTGGTTTCCTCATTCCGGCCCTCCCCTGGTCAGCAGCCGGCCACAGACGCAGAGAGGGGGGAGAGAGGGGAGAGAGAGGGACATCTGCCTGTCTGAGGATAAGGGACAGGCTGGCCCGCTCGCCGTCTGTCAGCCTCCTTCTTGTTATTCTGGGGAGAGCGCCGATCTGATGTGCCATTGTTTGGTTAGCAACACGGAGATGCAACAAAATCGGATTGTTTGAGAGGGTTTGGGAAATCATCATAAAGTACATACATTTGTGAGGGAAGAAGTTTTTACAAATAATGCATGTTTTTAATGTTTCATCCCAAACTTAAACATAATCATAAAAACAAGTGTTTCACAGGCTGCACTAGCACTGAGGATGGTTGGCTGCAGGTGCTGGGCTTGGTAGGAGCCAAAACACCAAAATATAACATGTCGAATGTTTATGCAATTAAGAATGAATTAGCATTAAAATGGTTATCAACAAAAGCTATATTTGATTTGAACTCGATCTCCTATCAGGGAACACAGACCGGTCAAGTTTATGAAATTTGAAATCAAAATCTTACGGTTTCTTTAAAGCTAGGGTACCTGACGTTTTTTTAATTTTTGTGTTTTCCCCAAAAGAGTACATCGTAAAAGCAGCACTTTGTGACTAAACTTGGGATGCTGCATGCTGTCTGTATTTATTAATAAAGTATTTCATGTCTGATCAACCTTGAAACAAAGAGCAGAACGCAGCGCTTGGATTGGCTGTGCTGGAGGTGGTAGCACTTGTTTAACGTTGCTGTCTGAAAAAAGCTGTTCTGAAGCTGAGCCAACAATATTAAACTAATATGCTAAACAATAGTCTAAAGGGTTTGTGAGAGTGAGGGATAAGTTAGAAACATTTAAATACCTTCTTCCGATTTTGCTGTGTGAAAATTAGATACTGCAGCTTTAAGTAACACGTTGAAGCTTTATTCATGTTGGAATGCCGAACTGAATAACATGAAACAAATCAGACAATGGGTCTTGCTCAAGGGCACAACTGTATGCGCTTTAGCCATCTCATCCTGAAATTGAAACCAATTAAAAGTGTGATTTTATTTATTTTTATTTGACCTTTATTTAACATTGTTTAAAAGAGGAACCAGTTAGATTTTTTTTCTTTGTTTTTACATATTTAGCACAAACAACAGTTAAAAAAAAAAGTTATATATTAAATTTGTCTCCAAGTGGAATAAACAAAAACAACAAAAATGGTACCACTTTATAATAAAACCTTAATTAGTCTTAGTAAAGTGTGAACAAAGACTCAATTCAGGATTAACAAATAGTTAATTGAGAATGATTCAGCCTCACTAACCACTTCATTAAATGGTTAGAGTTGGGGTTTTAATTAAGTGGTTATGAATCAAGTCTTTGTTCATGCTTTATTAAGGGTAATAACAGTGCAGTTATTATGTTGTGTTACCAACAAAACTACTTCACTTCCAATTTGAAAAAGCCTCAGATTTTTTTCTGTTTCTCCAGTCAACACAACACATCTCAGATCAAGATCAATCTATTAACGACTTTTGTACAGCGCAATCCCGTCATTTTCCAAATTCACACAATTCTATCTGAACTCATTACACTCAGTTAAACCCACTTTTCCTTATTAAGCCGCAGATTTCATCAGTTTGTACAAAATCACCTGCACAAAGTCATTAGTAACAGGAAGTGCTGCCCTCCCAGCTCCGCACAGATGTAAACATGTGCACTTATGATTGCATTAATGATTATCTCCGTCTAATTACATGCGGTGTGCGGCGTCCGGGCCCATCGCTGAAGGCGCCGCATCGATACCAGCATTTGCATAAAAATCTATTGGAGCTCAGACAGTCGGGTCCCTCTGGCCTTATCGTCTCTGTAACCTGCGTTTGTTTACTTCCTAAGTGCAATATTTGGTTGGAAGGTATAACAAAAAAAATCTATAAAATAAGTGACAGATAAGTGAAATATCTGTGATTAAAAGAAACCAAAAATGTGCCAGCATAACAAAAATCAAATCAAATCAAATTTTATTTATAAAGCGCTTTTCATACATAAAAACGTAACACAAAGCCCACATGACCAAACAACCCATCTAGATAGTCAAACACACAAAGACAAGCGTGCACATGCTCTCACACACACACACACACACACACATACACACACGCACGCTGACAAACAGGAGGAGGCTGAGTACAGATAAACCAGTTGAAGAAGCACCATTGGAGGAGCCGTCTGCACCAGGAGCAGAGCCGCCCACGGCGACAGGACACAGACTCAGAGCCCAGAGGAGACGAGGCTCACACCAAACCTCCCCCAGGGGCCCATGAGCCAGAGCCCAGCAACCACAGCCGACCACCGCTCCCAGTGCAGAGGGCCCCTCAGAGGAAACACTGGAGAGTCTAAAATGAATAAAAGAATAAATAAATATGGGGAAATAAATAAATGGGTGGAAAGAGAGTAAAACTAACTAAATATATGTACAATAGTTAACCTAACGTAGGTAAACACAATAAATAAATAGAATAAATAAATGATGTAAGTAAGATAAAATAAATTAAACAATAAATATTAATCAAAAGCTAGGCTAAAAAGGTGGGTCTTGAGCCTGCTCTTAAAAACCTGAACGTTCTTTGCTATAATCTGGCATATATAACTGTTACAGATGTTCATTAATATGCACTTTCCTCATCAAATTAATAAATGCATAAAAATAATAAATGTATTCATTACAGGTGTTTTTGTTGCTACAAAAATAATATAACTTTTTAAATATTATATTAATGTTATATTAAAAAAAGCATCCATAAATTTATAACACCTATGTTCTTCGTTCATTGTATTATTTTTGGTCAATTGAATACATATAAAACAAAAATTAAAACAAATCTAACAATCAAAACAACAGGTGGTACTGTCTAACAGCTGCTGTTGTGAGCACAATCTTATCCTAATGTTCTCTTCAAAACCAAATCTCAGCCTGTTACTGGACATTCTAACATCAAAACATACAAAAACAAACAGAACATAACCAAATTATTATAACTTTAAAAAGTTATATTATTTTTTGTAGCAACAAAAACACCTGCAATGAATACATTTTTTATTTTTTTGCATTTATTAATTTGATGGGGAAAGTGCATATTAATGAACATCTGTAACAGTTACAGTGTAAATATGACAGATTATAGCAAAGATGCCAGTTTCCAAAATGCTAGATAGATACGTACAATTTCAAACTTCCACACTGTAGAATATTCCAGGCAAAGTAAGAAGAAAAGTTACACAGTGCATCTTTAAAGGACGCATGTAGGATTATATACAAAATGTACCTTTTTGAGCTTTTCACCGTTATAACATTGTTCCCCTCATCAGAAACATACCTGGAGCTGTATTTTACTTCATTTTTGTTTGTTGCATTAATCATGTTTACGAGGTCGTCTCCCACTGAGCCTCACAAAATACTCTAATACTTTTATGTCCATCAATCATCACCAGGCTTGTTCTATTCTGCCGTCAAATCCCGTTCATTGCAACTGCGTGCTTGTATTAGCAAGTCGGGACAAGCTAGCGTTTGTTTATTTCCATATGCTAATCCCCTCTTGTGCTAAAACCAAATCCTGACGAGGGAACACTTGACTGATTTAAAGTAAAGATTTAAAACAATGAGATGCAAACGTACTCGAGCACAAGCAAGGCCAAAAACAATACAGTCAATACACAATATGTCCTTTGAGTCTCTTTAACGTGAACTAAGTTTGAGATTAATGCAAAAAAAATACCACACGCACTTTTGTAACCAACTCAAATCCCTCTTTCAGATCAAAAACTCACGACACCCACCGATTCCCGTGACCCTCTTTTCCCGTGAACATGCTTCACAACTTACCACCCCTGTGTCTGTCTATAACTCACTCTATATGCATTTGACTGTCGCCGTGCCACCCATGTAACCCACCCATACCTCCTGGTCCACGGTGGGGCTGGTAGCAGACACCATCCCGTAATTACTGCTGGCTGAAACGACTCCACATTTGTTTATGAGCTCCCCAGAGTCCGGTGTAAATAGATTGTGTGTTATGGCGGCCCGGACCCCCCTCCTCCGCCTGCTGCTCACTTATTGAACGGCCCCAACCAAGGAGCCATGTTAAATGTGATTGTTTTCCATTAGCTACATCCTGTCTAATACCTCACTAGTGCCGTGGCAATTACCCAGCGCTGCCATGCTACATAACCTTCATTAGCTGCCTGCATGGGGAGTCCCGCAGATCTACTCGCCGATGTCCGTGTTTAAACTTGTTTGGTTGTTTTATTCATGAGTGGACAGCGCTTTGATTCTGTGTCGGGGAGACTCGGCTGGCTTGAGTGAAGACGTAAAGCTGAAACAAGTCGTAATCCTTCATTCGTCGAGGTAGCGAAGGTTTCACCGGTAGTCATCTGCGCGGTGTTTGAAATCAAGATGTTTTGACGCATATCAGAAGTCAATTTCAATCAGAAGATACTGGCATGAGAAACTGAACTAAAAGGAGATACAACCTGAAACTGCCCTGCTTTTGTTTACCCGTTAGCCTCAGCATTGGTCGGTCTAATCCAATTGGGACCTGCCTGATTCTACTTCACATCTGTTAAGTTCCTGATTAGCATTTGAGAGGCTGGAGCTCTCATTTGACCGAGGTGTGAGGATACTGCTGTAAATAGAAGGCAGATTATACCTTAAACCATCATTTCTGTTCAAAGAGGGATTGTCTTTTTTGTCCTCCTTTAAACCTCTTTCCGACCATCCCTTATTTGTGTTTGAAATCCGCACCTCACTTTCTGAAATGTGAACTTTTGAGACAAATGTTTATTTTACATGCAAGGATTTTGATTCTTGTCTCTTGAGTCGGATGGAAAAAGATAGGAAACAAAGCAGTGTGCAAAATAACAGCATTCTTTACTTGGTGATCTTTAGTTTGTTTCTTTTGGTTTTTAACTCTCTGATAACATCAAATATACATACAGTAAGAGCTTCATATGGTTAACACTAATAGGCAGAGCAATACAATCATTATAATATATGCACCTGATTAGTGGTTTATTGGCTTGATCTCTCACTTTACCAAGGTGTTAAGATACATTTTCAAACCAACAATTCCCCTGCACCACCACTGTCTCCCTGTGTAGAAACTGAAATAATCGAGATAGTTTTACATGTAAAAGAATCAGATGTTGTCTCCTGAGTTCAATGAAATTGGCAGAAAGAAAGATATATAGCGTTTAAACTGCAACATTTTTTACTTTCCAAGCATAAAGGTCTTTAAGGTAATTTCCATGACAACAGTGTCTCCCAAAACATAAACTGTAAAGCAGTGGTAATAGCCAGATTAATAAAGTAATTCAAATGTATTAACCTGATTGTTCATACTGACTGGACGTACAAACATTGTATAAGCACTGGCCAGTGCCTTTGACCTATCCCGTCTGGGGTAGGGTCCCATCTTCTGATGTGATCCAGGATACTGCCCACAAAGAGAATTTGCTCGTTTTTTTTTTTTTTTTTGTTAAACTAGTTTCCCAAAAAACTTTATTTTCACAAACAGAACTTTAACTTCCAAACTGAAAGAAAGTGAGTACAATGAGTGGCTCCAAAAGGCATAACTTATTCATGCAAAGTTTTTAATTAATTCGTTATTGATTTCTACATGGGCTTGGTGTGCTTGTGCTTCTGTGGTTAAGAGATGGATGTGAAAAACAGAGTTGGCGTGTATTCATGGAGCAGCATGGTTTCTGATTCTGAAACATTTGACCCAAAAAAACAAAACAAATCTGAACCCAGAGCATGTGTATGTGAGCAGCAATTCATTTCACTGAATCTACGAGGTTAATGAAAATATGGGTTTGCTAAATGTGGATTATTATACAGTGTGATACATGTGTGCGGGTGGGATTTTACTGTTTCTGGTGACAAATGTCTTTAAATTACTAAAATTATAACATTTCTGATCAGCAAATGCAAAATATGGTTTATTTTTGGGGTACTGATTCTCAAGTTTAAGAGTGATTCATTTGAAAAAAGTTTATTTGTTTGGCATCTTTGAGGATTACAAAATAGCACCACTTTCTGAAGCTATTGTGGGAGAAAGAACTTTTATTTCTTAAATCGAGTAGACGTTGAACTTTCTTCCAGTTTTTATTTCATATGAATGGGTCCAGCAATTACAAAACTATTCACCATTCGTACCAACCATGTTCGTACCAACAACCTGCTTATTATCAAGCCTGAAATGCAAGAACAAAAACTCCTAAAAAGTTGCATTACGATCCCAAGAACTGTGAGTAAAAATCGCCTCACAGTTTGAACCACATCTCCACATACACTTTGGTGATAATGGCCCAAATGTTATTGCGCAGACACACCATTTGTAAGGCAGATATTTAGCCGCGGAATGGACTTGAAACAGCATGCTTTGTGCACACTGACAGGTAGAGCACGGCACCCTGGGAACTGTAGTAATAAAACGCCATTTCTCCGTGGCATCCTCCCTCTTCTTCTAATGTCCCCCTAATAAAAGCCAGTTCTGAGGTGACCGCGCAAATAAGACCTAAAGCTGCTGGACATCTATCCCAGCCTCCCCAGAGAAACATTACACGAGCCTAATGGTCTTACCCAGCTTCATTACGATATTAATTCTACCCGTTTTGAAGCAGGTCCATCCATAATGTGACAAAAACTGGCTGCTACGAAGACTACTTGTTGTTAGCGCTTTGTTACCGCCTCCTGTTCCGGAGCATATTGTTATTCTCATATTGGGTTTTACGGGGAAGAGAAATCTGATAATAGCCCGTGTCCTTTGAGATCCAGGCCAATGGAGGAGCGGTGCCAGCAGTAGAGTCCATCTGAGCAGGGAGCATATGGCGGGCTCGGGCTAAGTGCTGGAGACAACCGGCCGCCAGACACTTTAGATGTCATTTGGCCGTTTTTTAATACGCACACAGCCTCGTCCCACCTGAGAACTGTTGTGGACCGGGTTAGGCAGTTGGGCTTTAGCGATATAGCATAGGCCTGTGTGGACGGGCAGACAGCGAGTGAGTCCGTGCTATAAAAGTTAGCTTTAAAGGACAAATAGTATGAATTGTTTGTAGTGTTTTTGGTATTTAAATATACCGTAGACAATCTTTATTTTGCTATCTCATGTTTTAGAACTTACGATAATGTGTATCTATAAAAAATACACATTAAGTTGCATCAGTCAGTGCTTCCTCATCTGGATTTAGTGTTAGCGCGTCATCTACTAGCAACAACCGTCCGTGCTAATATAAGCATGCAATTGTGATGGATGCATTTTGACGTCAGAAATGCTCAGAACAAGTCTGGAGTCTGAATTAAAAAACTGCACAGATTTCTAGCTTTGACGTCACAACGGGGGAAATTGAAACAGGGTAGTTTCTGTGCCTTAAGAACAAAAAGACAATTTTGTAAACAGGTTTAATGAAGCACGCAATAATGCAGCGTACAACTCCAGGTATGTTTTGATGAGGGAACTATGTTTTTCCTTGGTTAAAAGCTCTCAAAAGTACATTTTTCTTAACGTAATGTATAATAATAATTTTCCATACTTTGCTAATCTACCTTTTTGGAACGTTTAACGTGTACACATAAAGTACGCTTTCATTCATGCATGTTTGTGGAAATTGGCAAGCTCTGCCATCTTTCTTCTGAGGACTGAAAATGGTAAATTCCTCCTCTCCACACTTCTCCTTTTATTCAGTATTTCTATAAACCAACCTGTTTGACACCAAGGACCAACTTTTTCCTTGCAAAATATATTAACAAATCTACTGCTTGCAGCCCTTTGCTGTGATGATGTTTGCGATGACCCAGCGTAAAGCACAGCAGTTTCAAATTTGTTTCTTTTTTTAAACATTTAACATTAGATCATTAATATTTATATATATCCAAAATAATGATAATAATGATCATTGGACTACAACAAAATCTTTGTTATATGGAGTTGGACAATTGAGGTTTTGTATATGTTGAAAGGTGGGTGAATACTCAGGGGCAGACATACCATTAGGCAACAGGCCACAAATGCCTCAGGCCCCCAACCTGAAGGGGCCCCAATAAGATACCCCCCTGATCACCACAGACACACGGCTCTGAAACAGTTGCTTTTCTCAGTCTCACAGTAAAGAGCAGAGCACTTTAAACAAGAAAAAGAGCAACAAATTAGTCTGGGTTCAGCACATGTATTAGATAGATTTTATTTGACATATTGTGACGTCAACTGAAACCAGTCGACTCCATTTTGACACGTTCACAGCATCGAGAACAATTCAAGAGACACCACAGCTTAGTTATAGAAATCACACTTAATGAGGGGCCTGGAATTTTTCCTTGGGCCCCCAAAGTCCTAGGTCCGCCACTGCTCACTCTTGCTGCAAACTCCATGCAAGCTCCGACAAAATGGAGAGTATTTTCCAGCTATTTATATTTTTAAAAGCTCACCCTTCAACAAATGAGATGAAAAAATAAATTTTTGTCCATTATATTATGCAATTTCATGTCCAACTTTATAGTAATTCATACTAACCACAGTTAAGAATTTTTTCCCCACATTGTCAACTTTGGTCTCCGGTACAAACTATGCATTTTATACATTTTAGTCGAGTTCACATACTAACTATATTCTTCAATAACGGTATAAAATACTTTCTAACACTCCTCAAGCTTATTCACTACCTCCGCTTTCCCCTTGTGCAAGACTTTCACTTCCATCTCCGATATCACAGCAATTAAACCTTAAAGCTTCTTGCTGCTCTGATCCTATCGTACCTCTCACACGCGCTTCTTATTAGATATCAAAGCGGTGTGCAACGAATTAGAAATATTTTAAAATGCAAAGGAATCTACATTTTCAAACGACTCGAGAGCTTTTTTTTTGTCTTCCGAGAATTCCGTTTCAACAAGATATCACGGAGGAGTGCGGAAGCTGGCAGTTTGAAGCGAACGATAATGGCTTTTAAAGAGCATGAAAAAGAGGGGAAAAGAAAGGGAGGGATGAAAAAAAAATGGTTAGCAGTTAAACGGACATCGCGCACTCCAGTATGGAATGAGAACTTTCTTCATTGTTTTGAAGTTCAGACAATAACGGTTCAAACAGGCCAGACGAAATAATCCTTGACGGAAACTCCCCATTCGAAATCGCATATTAGCCGCCCAGATTTGAATGTAAATATGCCATTACGCTGTCATTACCGTGATCAGGCTACACGGCTCGCAGGTCAGACCAGCCGCTGTTAATTTTGCAGTTTTTTTCCCCCCCTCTTCCTCGTCTTCCTTTTGAAATGTTAATAACTTTCTATTAGTTAATGTGCCGTGACTAAAATTCAAATTAGACATCATTTATTTTAATGTGTGTAAAACTAGCTTGTCGGGCCGTTTAGTAATGGTCTCCCGCTGAATGTAACAGTAAGATGGCGGTCATTTACATTGGACTAGACGTGTCTTGGCTAGATATAGTCACTGTAAAAGTCGTGAAGAGTTTGGTCACTTCGATAGTTAAGAAGAGGAACATATGGCAACTGTAAATGACTGTTCAAATTTGTTTCGAATTCTCTTTTGTAGATTTGTGCCTCATTTATGTAACCCTCCTCTACGTTTTGTAGTTAGACAGATTAAGATTGAGGTACACTTTATTGTCCCCATAGCAAAATGTGTCCTCTTCCTTGTCTTCAGCCATAGGGTTAGGGTCAGGGTTGTAGCTGTAGCAGGAGGATTTAACCCATGGTGCATTTAAATCTAATTTAATGCATTGTTTGGTTCATTAATAGGTTGTAATCTGAGCAAAGAAGATGTTTTATTTTAGCAAGCGCATTAATCACACGCATTAACTTCAATAATTTCTACATTAATTGAATGACCAACTCTCTGTATTTAATACATAGCTGTATTAAATCAAGTTTATATCAAATGATATAATGATATGTGAGTCCAGTTTTGGGCCCTAAAAGAATTACAAAGTGGTTAAAATCAATGCATCCAGATACATTGATACATACATTTCCAGGGGTGGTGGATTTTTCATGGACACCGCAGTGGTCCAGTAGGCAGTGGAAGCAGTTTTCTGGTGGTTAGATGAGTCAAAGCATGTTGACTGGTTTGCTATAGAGCCGAATGGGGCGGTCTGAAAGTGTCTCTGGTCCCATAAGCAGACTTACTGGTCCGTTTGAGGAGTTCGAAGGGGGTTGTGAGAGGTGCTAGCTCCCAGAGGGTGCTGGCTCGCTTTCCACAACCGGAACGCTTTAGTGCGAGAGGACTGGACAAGAGAGAAGAAGAGGGAACGCAGAGTCAGGTGAAAACCAAACGGAAAAAACAGATGTAAATAAAATATAATAATACAAGTTGATCTTGTGAGAAAACGCTACATTTCCAGTGATGATAACTTTATTTGTTGAGCCAACAAAATTAGCAAAACAAAGCACGGCACTTGCGTCAAGACCAAAAGAATATCTCTAGTGCATTATACATCAAAGACAGTCCAAACCAAACGCATGTCATAAGGAGGAGTGAAAACATGGCATTAAGGAGCAGAGGAGTGAAATAAATTTGTAAAAAGCTGACAATAAACCGGAAGTGATGTCTTGTTCACTCCAGCTTTAGCCACATCTCACAGCGCCACGAACATGACATTGCTAAACTTCTTTTTGTGAATTGCTGAGATCAGCCTGGTGAAGAAAAAGGTACGAATCACATTTTATTTGTGTTATTTTTGGGTGACGACCCCTGCGAGCCAAGACCTGTGCGTGGAAACACATTCCGCCATTAGTCAAAACGCGGCTTAAGTTTTTGTGTCAGATGAAGTATGTAATACACCACACCATGGTTGATGTGATAGGCATTCTGCGGGTTAAGCCCCCTCTTGACCCATCCTTCAATGCCACGGGAGCAGCCTGTCAGGAGTAATGTGGGGACGCAAGGTGCATGTTTTGGGTTGATGAGTAAAACCGGTGCTTGCCACTCATCCACCGTGGGGAAGCCCTATTGAGTGTATATGAGGTGTTAAAATGACTGTGGTGTACGGGATCCCCACACGTGTCAGCAGTGTGTGCAGTGTTAGCCTGTTACACATGATTAGCACTTAGCTTGTCTCTGTCACACTGTGAGACCAGGTCAATGAGAAAAAGTTTACACATCCCAAGACCATTTCAACACTTAGGAATACACTTCTGACACAATAACTCATCTACGACCATGCCATGTTATATGATTTAATAGAACTCGTGTGCCTTTTTAAGCATTCATTTTGAGCATTTTCCGTGATATTGCTGTTGAAGTAAATACTCATGCATGTTAGATCGATTTTGGTACTGGAAACATCTCAAATCTAACTTATTTTTGCTGCTAAAATAATATACTGTTTGAAAGCTTCTGATTTGTTCCATTAACCTTTTGCGCACTGTTGTCTGTTGTATACTGTTGCTCTGCTTAAAGTCAAACTGTAGCTAATTTAAAAATCGTCTTAAACCAGCTTTTTTTTAAAGAAAGATGACATTTTGTGACTAGCTAAACTATATCCACATGAAGACAAGCACTGTTCTAGATCTTTTAACCCATGTTGCATATAGTTGTCAAACAGAATCGGCAGCTGTGTTTGCATTAATCTACGTCCACTTAGCTTTAGCGTCTGATGGCTCTTTACGTCCGGGGAGCGTGGAGAGCTGGAGAAGAGGGCCGCGCTCGGAGCCCAGCTGATGGGGAACATCTGGGTGATTGTAGGGAGCACTCCCACATCATGGCGGCTGGCCCAAATTCCGCCGTGCCCTCCGAAAAGACGGCTTTGACCTCGGCTACAGCTGCCAGGACTGCAGAGAGTGGACAGGCCAGGAGCCGCGGGCGCTGGACTCGAGCGCCGCGTTAGATGGGAACACAGAACTCAGCCAACGATTCAAACATGTCGACTACCAGCAAGCGACAACAGAATTTGGGACCGTGAGGTGAAAGCCGTGCCATGACAAGTTTAGTCTGTGGCAAGGAAGTTGGATTGTGTGAGTCATGAAACAACTTCAACTTTTACTTTGGTTTAACTGACTTTTATTATTTTTCCTTTTTTGGTTTGTTGTTGTTACATTTAGTTGATTTAATGGAGACACTTGGCATCAGAGGTAACGCCCACTACGACCTCCATGGGGTAAACAATCCATTTTAATGTAGAATAGCAGCTCTAACACCCACTGTTCAACAACTACAAGAGCAAAGTTTTGGTTGTTATATTGTGCTAAATACAGACACGAAGACATGGAGAAGAATAAAGTGGACTAACGGCCCAAATTTGTATAGTTATCCAAGAATGCTAAAGGCAGATACGGTCAAATTGCTACCATAATGCGGCCTGCTGTATTTTAACATGTACAGAAAAATCAATGCGCAGGTGGTATGCTAATGTTTGTTATCTTTACAGCAGGGGTGTCCAAACTTTTTTCATCGAGGGCCACATATTGAAATATAGACCAAGCGGAGGGCCACAAATCAATCGTGAAACGTTAAAAAAAGCTGCATTTATCTGATGTTTTAAACGCCACCACATCTACATTCAGTCTCAGTGCCTTAATATCAGGTCTGTATTTCACCAAAATGTCAGTTATTTAGGTTGGAATTGTAGAAAACCTGAAATGTGCTGTAAATAGTACTTATCAGGACAATGTGGGCCAGTTCACCAGAAAGCCTAAGGGCCAAGAAAAATTGGTCTGAGGGCCACATTTGGCCCCCGGGCCTGAGTTTGGACATGCCTGCTTTACAGTGACGGCAACATGTAGGATGCTGAGACTGCATTAGGTTAAGTTAGCAATAGATGTGACAGCTGTAAAGTCTGTAAAACAAACTAATTCTGTTGTCACATCTCAAAACTGTAAAATTTGGTACAGCGCCTTTGATTCTGCGTTCCAGTTGTCCTCAGGGGTTAGGAATTCCCGAGTTCCAACTTGTAAATTCACACTGTAACACTTTTAGGAATTCCTGCTTGGAAACTTGGGCGACATTTCAAAACACTGAGTTTATCTGAGTTAGACATTATCTCGTTTGGATAAACTTTTACATCTGACATTTAAAATATTGATAGTACTTTCTCTTTAGTGCTCTTCTAGTGCTGCCCACCCGCTGTCTGCTCCTGTGCTGCCGTTGATCTTTGTTATGCTAATGTTACTAGCGTCTACACAGAGCTAATTACAACAAAATCAAAAATTCACATTCAAATGCTGATTTACAACTAAGAGATGTAGCAACACTGTCCTGGTTAGTAAATTAACTTAATTGGATCTATATTTTGATTGGTTTGAGCACGTTTTTGAGTTTTATTGTTTGATGTGAGTCATTATAGTTCATTTACTACATCGTATTGCTCATGTTTTTTTCAACTAGAACACAGAAACTTGAAGAAACTGTCTTTCTGAGGTCTGAGTTCTGATCTTCGAGGACAATTGGAACACAGCATAACTTGTGAAATGAAATCCAACTTCACTAATATTTCGCAAACATGTTTCTGCTGACTGTAAATCCACATAAACAAACAAGATTCCCGTCTAATAATTATATTTTGCAAAGTACTGTTTAGATTTTTAGATCTCTTTTTAACTATAATGTCATTAGTATTCATGCAGATGTTAATGGACGTCTGAAAAGAGCTACCCACTTATTTGATTCATTACGGTAATGAATGCAAGGAATGATCAGATAATGTGTTCCTGTGTCCTTGATATGCGACGGGAGTATTAGGCTGACTTAAAAGGCTGATAGGTGTGGCTAAGCTCCCCTAATCTGCACCGCAATATTACGCTCCCAAAACTGTAGAAGACGGGAGAAAACGGAAAAGTGCTGTAGATTAAACAAAACACAGCGGAGTGGAGTTCATTTGCATGGGACTCCTCTTTTCAGACGGCTAAACTGCTTATTCAAAGATATCTCTTAAATAAGGCCCAAATATGCGGGTGAAACCAATTTAGCGAGTGGCCACCAAAGACGTTTGTCCAATGATCTATATTGAGATTTGGACTGTGTAAGCCTCTTATCACCGCGTGTATAAAACACACATCGTTCTGTCTCCGCGCTGAAGTCTGCAGATATGGAAATACAATAAATGTGACATTTTAAAGAGTGGCTTATACTAGTTAATTACAAAACCATTTTAAAGTGAACTCAGGGAACTTGAGAAGTGCACATTTACAGTGAAAGTACATGTCTACAGAAGAAGGTCGTCAGAATTGGTTTTGCTAATCATACGCCATGGCAGTTTCCTAAAAAAGCACTACCAGAGGAACTTGACTTTTTAATGAGAAACTTTTTTCTGGTAAAAAATTTGATAAATTGCTGTTACCGAAACCATGAGGGTCATGAGAAGTGTGTTTAAGGAGGGATGCAAGTAACTAGATAATTAAAATAAGATTGCAAACCGTGGACATAAATTAAGTTTTACAACTGTATCAATTTTAGCAAAGAATAGCGACACTAATCTAATGGAAATCTGCTAGCTCACATGCTACATGCTTGTAAGCAAAACTACAGGGTATTGTGTGTCAATGTCCTCCTGGACAATCTACCAGTAGGCCTAGTTTTTGAGATAGATCTTCTTCATACTTTATTATTCAGTTCAGTTTATATTTGTAGTGCCCAAAATCACAACAGCAGTTGCATTGATGGGCCACATGTAGTACAATGTTCGAGAGAACTGGTCAAATGGATTACTGTGCCAGAACTCGGCCCTCCTTCTTGGCTTTAGTTTATTTGTAGAGCGCAATTTGTGCACAAGGCAAGTGTTTTATACAACAGAATAAAAATGCTTTAAAATCACAAAACAGCTTAAGATGTACAAAATCACTAGTAAAAAAAAAAACTTTTTAAGAGAAGAGTGCAGATAAAATCTTTCAAGGAAAGAAAAACTACAAAAAACCCTGTGGGAGAACCACTGTGAAGGAGAGCTCCTACTCCCACGAACAGACAGGCTGCATTATCCTTGGTTAAAATTGAAAAGTGTTTAAAGGTGCACCACATAACTTTTCCGATGGGGACCACCACCTGCTGGTCTCCAAGGAGATGTTATTTCTTTTACTGTAAAGAAAGTATGGTATTAAACTTATTATTATTATATTTTTTTTTACATGTGTTTTATTGACTTTACCTAGCGACGTCACTTGCTTATCTCCATGCAAGTCATAATCTAGAACATCTAGAACATCCAGATATTCCAGCCGTCAGACCAGAAAAGGTATATAGTACGTATTATGTAAAATTGCTATTTGCTTTTAACTTTTAATGTTGACATTGTTCCCTTGTCAAAAACACATCTGGTATCTGTTGTATTTTGCTTCATTCACACTTGTTTTAGTAATCTGCAACTCCATCTGAGCCTCAGAAAATACTTGGTTTGAAATTTCCAAGAATTGTCACGCATCAAGTAGCAAGCCAGAGGTCTTCTGCACTGTTTTCAAGTCCATAAATCATTGCTAGACTCACTCTGAGCCAAATCAAATTCACATTCATTACAACCGCATGCTTAAATTAGCATGTCAGGGAAAGCTAGCTTTTGTTCATTCACCATCTGCAGCCAGTAGATGAGACTCCACGGTAAATGTACTCAAGAGAATGTTTAAAGCCCAATTGCAACACAAATAATGCATAATACGTGTCCTTTTGTGGCACTCTTACACACCCACTATACAGTATGTTGCAGCACCAAAAGCGTAATGGCACTTCACATTGACTGTCGAAATGCAATGAGGACAACAGCCTGGTCAAAACCGCATTTCCGTGAAGCAGGGGACAATGCGGACACCATCAGTCATGTGGAAGAGCTTAATTACCGCACAGAAACACAAATGAATGCACCTTCTTAATTGTGTCCTGATAGCAAACGCACATGCAGACCGAGAATTACACACAGCTTGTTGAACAGAGGTAGGCAGCACTATCTCCAGCACACAGACAATGTAAAGCCCGGTCCACGGCGAGAGAGTTTACAGACAACGGCGTGTCAACACATGCTAACGCACTAGTCCGCTAATTACAAATTTAACATGCGCTGTAGTTCTGGTGTCAGGCCAAACAGTTATTTATCAACAAGGCCTCTTAGTAGATATGCTAATGAGCTGAGACAAGAGTTTGAATGTTTACTTTTAGGTAATGAGCAAGAAGCGTGTGTGTGGTTATTTGAATGGGTTTGGACTGAATAATTGGTCCTTTAAATTGTGTTGAACGGGCAGTAATATGTGGTGGGGATTAAAATGAGGTAGCGGACTACTGCTAGGACGGAAAGTTTTTGACTTCTGCACCTTTCGGATCCAAGGTTTTTAATTGTTGTAAATGCTGACAAAAAGTATAATGCTGTATTCATTTATTCAGTTGTTTTGTAACCTGAAGGAATGCACTAAACTCAATTCAAATCATTCTCAACATATTTCTACATCTCACAACAGTACAGAGTTCATAGCTTTAAAGAAGCTCTGTGCAAAATTCTATTTTAGGAAATAGGGTATGAGGCAAAGGGTAGATTCTGGCCCACATTTACATTTTATAAGATGGATTCTGAAAAAGATATAGTATTTGTTTGAGGCTTCTAAAAATATACCTTTAAAATGTCCCCCTAAAATGATATTTACATAACATTTACATTTAAATTTACATTGACATTAAGACAACTACAAAGTGATATAACATATATTTACACCAGTTTTTAAACTAAAGGACATATATAATGTAAATGTAATGTTTTTGAGCTTTTAACCATGTTATAAAATTGGGCCCTTGTCAAAAACATAGCTGTTTACAAGGTGCTCATGTGCTGAGCCACAGAAAACACACTCACATGTAAACATCTGGAGGTCTTTAAGTTTATAAATCATCGCCATACTCCTTCCAAGCATTTCACCTGTGTGCTTACATTAGCAGGCTGGCTATGTTGTTTAAATAGCTAGCATTTGTTTTGCTTTTTCCCCTGGGTCTTCTGTTGCCATTAAATGACGTGCTAACACCAAATCCAGATGAGGGAACACAGACTGATGGGACAGAACTAAGTAAAATGTTTACCTTATTAAACGTCTGTAAGTCCTTATGACGGTTTAATATGTATTTCAAGGCGTTTGAAGTGTTCGTTGTCTCCCCCTGCTGTCTCTGGGCGGAAAACCATCCTTCTAACCTAGCCTTATAACAAAAGAAACTACTTATTGTTTTCATTGATTCAACAAAATAAAGGTGTTCATATGTATTTTTCTCTGTCAAAAAAAACCCCTGTGACATTAGAGGTGTTTTGGTGCACTGATTGCACAGGATTGGTTTGTTTCTTGGTTCTTTCCTAGTGTGATGTCATAGTTTACAACCAGGCAGTGGAATTAAAACCCACCAAAAAAATGCTTAATTTTTTCCCCCAACCAACCCACTTCTGCCACAGACCATCACTTTCCATTGGTGGCTATGCTAGCAAAGGTTTATTGTTCTTAATATATTTTTTCACAATTAGGGTAAGGTTAGGGTTAGGATTAGGATTAGGTTTAAGAGCAGATAATTTGGTCAAGTTTGCGGCATTGGGGCAGGTAAACTAACCGGGTCTCGGCAGAACTTGGTTGGAGAAAAAAATTACGCAAAGAAAAAAAAAAAAGCTAAACTGGGGTAAAATTTGTAATTATTTTAGAACAATGTGAAATATATTTATCTTAACTGCATTTCCGTTAAATGAGTAGTCCAACCTGTCATGGGTGCTTTAAATAAAACAGTTTTTCTTGGGGCCCCCTATTGCCTTAAGGGGGGCCACGTGCTTAATCCGCTCATATCTCCAATCGGCCCTGTACAGTAGCAGAAGTTGCGCGCTTCTCCCTTCACCTGCGCTCCCCTGTGGTCACCGAGCCGTCTTTGTACAGGGCGGCAGACAGACGCCGGCTGATTAGGCTCTCTGTCTCGTCCGGTAAACACACAGCGCGCCGGGCCAAGATGGATGAGCAGCACTCCTCGGTGACTGCGGCCACATTTATTTAGGAACAGTGGGGAGAGTTTTGGAGGTGAGGAATCATTCCAGCCAGCGGTGGGTACCCGGGCTGAAGGGAGGACCACCACCGGGGCAGCTGACAGTGATGTAGAGGCTGGCCACATGCTGAAAGATCCATCTCTAGGTTTACTGAGAGAGAGGGAGGGAGAGAGAGAAAGGGGGGAGACGAGTGGGCAAGGGGGGAGATAGTGTGCAACAATAGTAGAGGTGTTTGGATGTGATGAGTGGAATTTAAAGGCTGGAAAAAGATGAAATGTTTAGAAATGGGTCGTCGTGGCCAGGAAAAATCTGATAACTGCTAAATAATCAGATAATCCAATAATTAGATCTGGAAAAAAGTACTAAAATGTGTAAAAAGGATAGATACAGGGGCAAAAAAAAGACTAGAGTAAAAGTATTTCAGATTTTGAGAACTTTTACAGCATCAAATTTAGAGAGCTCGATAAAGAATTGAGCTGGTACACTTTCTTAGATGGTTAAAGTGCGTATGACGGATTTCTATGATTTTCTAATTTTTACTTTATTTAGTGTATTAATACTTGTTGTAAATAGAAATGATAGTTTTACACCAATCAGGTGACTGTGGAAAAAAGTTGAAAAACCTGTTGATAAATACAGGAAGTAAACGAACTGATGACACCACACTGGGGAGACAAAGATTATGCATCATTTACACAAAATACACTACTTTTTTGACCCATCCATCCATCCATCTTCTTCCGCTTATCCGGGGCCGGGTCGCGGGGGCAGCAGCCTGAGCAGGGACTCCCAGACTTCCTTCACCCCAGACACTTCCTCCAGCTCCTCCGGGGGGATCCCGAGGCGTTCCCAGGCCAGCCGAGAGACATAGTCCCTCCAGCGTGTCCTGGGTCTACCCCGGGGCCGCCTCCCGGTGGGACATGCCCAGAACACCTCCCGAGGGAGGCGTCCAGGAGGCATCCGGAACCATGCCCGAGCCACCTTAACTTTTTTGACCCTTTAAACATTAATTCAACAAAATTAAAGGTGTTCACGTATTTTTATTTGTCAAATCAAAAAAATGTGACATTAGATGAGTTTTGGCCCAGTTTACAGTGTTGTTGCTATGGTAATTTCCTAGCGTGATGTCATCTTTTACAACCAGGAAATAAAATTAAAAAGCTAAAAATTGCGAAAACTGTATGAAATTTGTAAAGAATTTTAGCTAATTTTGAAATATGTTTATCTGAACTACATTTTGGTTAAATGAGTAGCCCAACCTGTCATGGGCACTTTAATGGTGTTCGGAGTTAGCCAGAATATTATGCTGACATTCCATAACTTGTACTGAGTCAGTGCTCCGGTATGGAATAGTCAGATGGTTTGGAAATCTGACAGTTAAATATAAATGGCTGATCCTCAGATTGGTAAAATTAGCAGGTAAAATCATGAGTGCGCCCACGCTGACTGTTCTGCACACCATCTTTGAGCAGTCAGTGGTGACACAGGCCAAATATTTAATTAGAGATCCCACTCATGTGCTTAACAACCAGTACGAGCTCACACAGTCCAGAACGAGATTTAGAATTCCTTTGTGTAAGCGCAACAGATATAAAAAGTCCTTCATTCCTCAGTCCATGGAATGAATCAACAACTTGAACCGACTGCGGTGTGACTTGGACATTGTTTATGTTCTAAATGTATATTTGTTTTTTGTATTATGTCATGTTACGGTCCCTGCCTCCAAGACAAATTTCTCCAGACAGAGACAAATAGACCTGAACCTGAACTGTATTTTTGTCAAAACGCAGTCTTTGACACAAAATGATCGGGCCGGATGTCACCCATGGCCATTTCAAGTACTTTTCAGTCACCGTTTTCAGTGTAGTAGAAAGTGCTGATACTGTATTACTGTATAATGTATAAGTAAAAGTAAAAAGTGTGAAAATGACTAAAGTAAAATACCTGATTTTTTTTTTTTACATAATACAGTATTTTTGTGCGTTGTTATTTTCCACCACTGGATCTATGAGTTTGGGTGTGTGTTTACAGCATCATCAAAAAACACATCTGGTGACATGGTTCAGTTAAGCAGTAGTGTTTTAGAGTATAAGTATTGCTTTGAAGACAAAATATAATGACTTTTAAAATAACTCCTTCAGTCTTGAACACTGCCTTTCACTTTTGTCTAGTTTGCCCTTTTTTGCAGAATATTCCTTCAGATGTAACGGTTGACATTTCAATGATCGGACAACTCCAGAAATCAGACCATAACATTTTTGGTGTGCATGTAAACATAATCACTGAAACCACAGTGACAAAGACTCATCATAGACATATCGCACATACATGAGTCTCCAGATATTTTAAAAGAATAATAATAATATATATACGCACTATATATACTATATTATTTTTTAACTTTCAGGTTGATAGTACAGTAATAGAGACAATAATATTAGCAAAATGATAATATCATAATACTAGTAATAAATTAAATAAGAGAGTAATAGAATACAAATATAAACTAATGATACAATAAAGTAATGATAGTAATAATAGAGAATAATAATAACAAGTTTAGGAATTCTACAATTTTTGAGTAAAAAAAAAAAATCTGTTGAAATTCACAAGAAGAATTCAACAAGTCCTCCAAATCAAAATGACATATTTGGTTGTTTTAATTAGATCCCCCTCAAAAAAACATAAAACGTTGTCATGTTACACCATTTGTCATATTACACCTTTTTAAAAAATCAACGTTTGGCTCCGCAGTAACACACTTTAAGCATAAAAATATGCAAAAACAAAAAGAATTGTACAAAGTTCTTTCTTCCCAAACATTCCGAGTCAGCAATTACTCCCAAAGCCTCCGTGTGATATCCCCAACCCCTCCTCCTTTCCCTGCTACAGTCGCTCCATTACCTGTCACTCTCCCTCCCTACAGTCTCCCCCGGGGCCCCCTCTCTTCACTGGGGCCCTTGGAGGGGGGGGGTGTCCGTGTGACAGCCACATGTAAACCGGGGCACGGGGCTTTGATGACTGGGACGTGCGTTGGTTTATATTTATGTATTCAAGCTGCCCTCTGCTGACGGCGAGCCCAATAACAGCGCGCACAACAAAGAGCGCACAGGCAGGTCCGTGTGATGTGTGCGAGACTGTCTTTGTGTGCGAGACCCGCTGTTATCTGCTCGGCCGTGGAGACATTTAACACTGTCACACGCAATAAAAAATGTGCGAGGCAGAGCAAAGCAAAGGATTGGCTGAAAAAAAATTAAAAAACAAACAAAACAGACTTCAGAATTTCACTATTTCTTTATTCTGTTGATTTTTGAGTTTTCATCTTGTTGGATTCACTTGCACTGTTTAAATGTATTTTTTTGCTTTATATTTTTTCTATTCCAAAAGATGTGTATGTGAAAATTAACTTGATGCGAGAAAGCCTTAATGAAAAAGATGGAATGATTTCCCTTTTGCAGTGTTAAATACATACAGAGAAAAACAACGCATAAATAATTAATTGTTCAATTAATGGGTAAATTGTTGGACTTTGTTATGGTCTAATTGATTTTGAGAAACAAAACACTGATGCAAATGTTTTTAGATGTTTATTTAGTGTAGATGTTTGCAATTCAATTTATGAAAAAAGGGGGAATGGTAAACAAATACAGTTTTTGTATATGTTTGAAACGTTTAAATGTTTAATTGTCAAAATGGAATAACAAACAAACCTGTGTCAGTTTTGCCAATGAATGCCTCACTATTTTCAGACATCATCAACAAAACTGTAAAACACAAAAGACACTTGTTTGTTAGTTTTTGTTCCGTTTTTGTTTATTGTGAGTTATTTTTTGTTAAGTAAATATTTTATACACAGTGAACCTAATTTTGTATTCGCTATTAAATATATACATTTCTTTCTATCCTGCTTAGCTGCATTAAAAACAGCTAGCTATGTCTGTGTAAACTTGAGAAGTGTTTACTCAGTTCTCTCAATTGAGTAAACAAATGAGAATAGTTTACTCAATTCCCTCCCCTGAGTAAACAAATGACAATAGTTTACAAAATTCTCTCAACTGAGTAAACAAATGAGAATAGTTTACTCAATTCCCTCACCTGAGTAAACAAATAAGAATAGTTTACTCAATTCCCTCACCTGAGTAAACAAATGAGAATAGTTTACTCTATTCTCTCAATTGAGTAAACAAATTAGATAATATTTACAAAATTCTTTCAGCTGAGTAAACACATGTGAGAAAAGTTTACTCAATTCTCTCAACTGAGTAAACACATGTGAGAAAAGTTTACTCAATTCTCTCAGTTATTTACAAAACACTGCCATAAACATCTACAACTTTTTTGTGCCTTTTGTTGTCTTTTTGAGCCGTGACGCTGTCATCAAATTCATTTACACTTCGTCCCAACAATTTCGGATTTTTTGTTTGCATTTTCACCCTCTCCTGTGAATCTATTAACTAAACATTCTTTGTTTCATCCTAAATACATTTAACAGAGCTTCTTTCACATCATATTGACCTCCTCGTCTTCTCTGCCTCTTATTCTAAACCCCATTTCCCTCTTATTATCTGTTACAATCCACACTTAACACCGCAATTTGTCGGCATTCCATTCACGCCTAATCTTTCTTATTTCATCGCTTTTTCCCTCCGCTAACCTTTGACCTCTGAAAATGAATTGATGCATTTTCCCTCCGTTTTTTTTTCCGCGCCGACAATTAGATTATTACCGTGATTTTCCGTTTTTAAAAAAAGGAAAAAAAAGTGGCGCGACGTGAATTGAAACGAGCGCGTAAAATGCTAGTGGCCCGTATGCTAAGTAGGGCAATGTTATTTCCCCTTGGCATTAGCATATCATCAGATTTCTGTTACCTACTGGAGACAGGTCCGTGTTGGCCTGTAAAAAAAAAGAAAAAAAAAAAGCGTAATCATATTTTCCGAGTCAAGTGGATGTTAATGCCCCATTCCCTTCATAAACCACAAGAGCGCTTCTTCTTTTACATCTTTTAAGGGGAAATTGTCCAGTTTAACCTCTGCTTTGAGACAGCCATCCACGAGGAATACGCCGCAGTCCACATAGATAATCCTGACTGCTGATAAGGCGGACAATTTAACATAATTATTAAGCATTGGTGTGAATAGTAACCAGTCATTTAAGTCACATTATGGGGTATTTAGCCTGGCGGACGGAAGAATTTTATTTAAGGACATGCATGCAGGAAATAGAAGGGGAAAAGTGTCTATGAGCAGTCTATAGGAACTTTATGGTAACACTTTGCTCCTTGTTTTTTATATCCTCGTTGTGATCGAAATGACTTGCTAGTTTTACGTCAGATGCCCTTCCACACGTATGCCTTTGTCAACCTCCAGTGGTGAGGTGGTGACGTACTATTACAAGTATCTGAGGTACGTACAGTGTTTTGAAAGCCTTGACAGGAATTAGGTTCTAGTTATTCAGTTTTTCAACTTAAAGCAGAACTAAGTAACCTGAGTGACAGAGCTTCCCCTGTAGCACTGTTGTGAAAATACACTACCAGTAAAAAGATGCAATAGCTTTTTTTTTTTTTCCTTTTAATTGAAATAAGGAGGTACAAGCAAATATGAAAAGATTGCATGTCACATATAAAAAAGAGAGCCAAGGTTTCTCAGGAGAATTGTCTTCGGGTCGGCGTGAGAAAATGTTGCAAAGCTGGTTTTCCGCGCAGAGACAGCAGGGGGCGACGGCGAGGGCTTCAAATGCCTCGAAAATACATTTACAACCACCACATGAACTCACAAAGACATTTGATAAGGTCAAAATGTTTCTTAGCTCTACTTTAAAAGATATATATTGTGCAAAATTGACTTTTTTGCACTTAACATTAACATTAGTACACGGTGGCAGAGCGGCTAGAGCTTCTGCCTCTCAATAAGGAGATCGTGGGTTCGACCACCCCAACATCACACGCTCTCTCTGGGTGGAGTCTGCATGTCCTCCCCGTGTTACCGTGGGTTCTCTCCGGGTTCTCCGGCTTCCTCCCACTGTCCAAAGACATGACTGTACAGGTTAACTGACAACTCTAAATTGCCCGTAGTGTATGAATGTGAGAGTGAATGGTTGTCTGTCCTTGTCTGTGTCTCTGTGTTAGCCCTGCGACGAGTTGGCCACTGTCCAGGGTGTACCCCGCCTAAGGCCCAAAGTCACTGGGATAGGCTCCAGTCACCCGCGACCCCTAACGGGAATAAGCGGTAGAAAATGAATGAATGAATGAATGAATTAACATTACAAAATTGTTCCCCCATCAAAAACATATAGCTGTATCTATGTTCATTAATGCTTGTTTTATTAACCCTGTCTACGAGACCCTCTTCCTCTGAGCCTCAGAAAACACGCTGTTTCAAATTTCCAAGAATTGTGGCGTCAAAGATAGCGATCCGGTTGCCTGGGATCGAGAATTCGCACCTCTTCAATTCTTTACGAAGAGCGAGTATGGTCCCTGTGTCGCACCTCGGGCCAAACTCCAACAGAACGGTGCAATCAGATCTCCCTGACACGTGAGCACCCCAGACGTCTTAGGCTTCGCTCACTGATTCTGCAGAAATGCTCAATGTTATTCAGGGTCTGTGATATTTTTTTCTTTCTTTTTCCTTGTAAGCAGCCAAGTTTGTTTTAACACGGATGGACCATGCACGTCCCTGTCACTCACGCCCATCTGAACTTGCAGAGGGACCAGACTGATATCGATCTCTGTCCAGGCAAACGTACTATGTCTCCAGCTCTGTTTTTATTTTATTTTTTCATTTGAAAGTCATGTGTACTTTTCAATTGATATATTATTTTTAAGTCTAAAACGGGATCACAAAGAAAAGGTTTTTATTTGCACGAAAACAATTTTAAAAACACCAATTAAAATGCATCTTTAAGTAGGTATAATGGCATGGAGACTTAAATACACGATATTAAACGTTTCTCTATACACTAATCTACTCACTTCACATCGCTGATTTGTCAGTCTAATTCTCTGTTTGTTTTTACCAATCTAATCCTGACCAAAACCTGAGAATCCCTGTAACTCACAACACACAGAAACACAATTATTCAAACCATCATTAAATCTTGATTCATTTTTGCCATTATAAAAGATAATTATTGGCAAAAGTCATTCCCATAATAAAACCATTGAGTGAAAATGGGAGGATGTTAGCGAGGTGAGGCGCTCCCTAAACAAACGCTGTTGACCAACACTATTATTACCTTGGTGCTAATTACTTTTCTGCTTTTTGGTTTAATTGCTTCAATAAAAAATAATCTATAACGCTTTTTTAATTACACTTTGTGGGTGACCTATGTAAAGCCAATTTTATTATGTTGCCGCGGTAATTACTCTGTCATAGCCTGGAAACGGGACAAGTGCGCCCAATTTCGCCTTTTTGTTTTGTTGTTTTGCATACGAAAAATATGTTTTTTTAAAAGTCTATTAATTATACAAATTAAAGATTGCTTGCCGGCGTATTAAGTAGTGCTTCTCAGTGATTACTTTGATTAAGTAGCTGAGCGTTTTAGTATGTTCCTCATAATAAACATGGTAATTGTAATGATTTGTCCGTCTTGCAAATGGCGCACCTAAACGTTATTGTCGCACGTAATTGCTTTTTAGTCCCATTTGGTTGATCATGCGCTACATTAGCTGTAAGTAATTCCGAGCGTCTCTTTTGACTAGCGCCTTGTCAGTGGCTTTCATTAGCGCGGCGCCGAGTGATGGCAACACCGCACATTAGCGCCACAGCCAAATGGTGTGTTGGTTAAGAGCGAGTCAATTAGGACAATAAACAGCGGCAGGTACAGGAGGAGGAGGGGGGGGCGGGGGTTTTAGCGGGAGGTGTGTCCGGCCCCACACAGGAGAGGAAGGACAGGGCAGTCATGGCCAGTCGGCATCCACATACAAGAATGATTAATAAAGAGCTGTACATGTGTGTGTTATTGGCTTAAAAGACACATATTATGCATCGTTTGTACTGTTATAGCCCTTTAAACACACTCTTGAGTACCTTTACTTTGCCCTTTACAAATTAATATAATGTATCTGCTATATGTGTGGCATTCCCTCGTCAGGATTTGTATTTGCACTCCACTTACTGGCAGGAGAGGGAATTACCATGAGGAAATAAACGAAAGCTACTTCGCGTAAGGAGTAAGCAGATGAGATTTGACTGCTGAAATGCTCAAGTTTGGCGTTGATTTTATGGACTTACAAACAGAGTAGGAGACTCTCTGGATGTCTACTTATGACGACACATATTTGAGAATTTCGGAGCATTTTCTGAGGCTCAAAGGAAGATGACCTTGTAAACAGGGTTAATAAAACAAGTGTGAATGCAGCTAAATACAGCTCCAGGTATGTTTTTCATGAAAGACTAATGTTGCAATGGTTAAAAGCTTTAAAAAAAAAAATCAACGAAATGTCCTGACAAAATGATTTGGTGCAGAAGTGGTTGGTTAACTTTTGTGGTATTGAGATGATGGGATGGAAAATCGAGATATTACTACAACACGACTTGTTGGTGCATTTGATTTGTTTTAAAATAATGATGATGACACATTTCTATAGTCTACGGATGTTCAAAGTTGCTTTACAGTTCCTCAGTCACATAGTGTTATAAGCCGATTTTTGCATGTTACATTAATATACCTGAAAGATTTATCTGCAATTGACCATAATAAATACATCAATAAAAAATAAAAATCCTAGTTTTCTCAGCAACGTTGCTTTCAAAGGAAAAGAGAGCTGTTATGAGAACAGGATTATTAGTATATTTTGTAAAGGAATTTCAAATAAAAACACTAAGTGCAGTCCTTTGTATCCTGGACACCTCACCTCTCCAGAGAGCCGTGCTCTTCACTTATAAATAGCAGAAAAAGAGCAATAACCCGCTGCAGCCATTCTCCGCTTTCATTAAAGTACAGTTTCTCTTTGGAATTCCCCAGACCAGCTGTAATCTATTGGCCTGGGAAGAAAATACTAATCAAATCTGAGAAATATTACAAGTTTTATTGAAGAATATTTAATTCTACTTTTTATAGACCTCTTTAACCACCAGAAACACAGGCACAATAAACATTTCTACAGACAAGGAGCTGAAGAGAAAGTTGGGCGCTCTGAACCCAGTGCAGTGTTACTTTGGTAACATTCAACTTTAACTGCAACTTCCATCTTCTACCGCTTAAGATGGATGAATATTGTAACTGAAGACAAGATGAGAAGAGTGTCCCGTGTGTGAGAAGAGTGTCCCGTGTGTGAGAAGAGTGTCCCGTGTGTGAGAAGAGTGTCCCGTGTGTGAGAAGAGTGTCCCGTGTGGGAGAAGAGTGTCCCGTGTGTGAGAAGAGTGTCCCGTGTGTGAGAAGAGTGTCCCGTGTGTGAGAAGAGTGTCCCGTGTGTGAGAAGAGTGTCCCGTGTGGGAGAAGAGTGTCCCCTGTGTGAGAAGAGTGTCCCCTGTGTGAGAAGAGTGTCCCCTGTGTGAGAAGAGTGTCCCGTGTGTGAGAAGAGTGTCCCTTTTGTGAGAAGAGTGTCCCGTGTGTGAGAAGAGTGTCCGCTGTGGGAGAAGAGTGTCCGTGTGTGAGAAGAGTGTCCCCTGTGTGAGAAGAGTGTCCCGTGTGTGAGAAGAGTGTCCCCTGTGTGAGAAGAGTGTCCCCTGTGTGAGAAGAGTGTCCCCTGTGTGAGAAGAGTGTCCCGTGTGTGAGAAGAGTGTCCCCTGTGTGAGAAGAGTGTCCCGTGTGTGAGAAGAGTGTCCCGTGTGTGAGAAGAGTGTCCCGTGTGGGAGAAGAGTGTCCCCTGTGTGAGAAGAGTGTCCCCTGTGTGAGAAGAGTGTCCCCTGTGTGAGAAGAGTGTCCCCTGTGTGAGAAGAGTGTCCCGTGTGTGAGAAGAGTGTCCCGTGTGTGAGAAGAGTGTCCCGTGTGAGAAGAGTGTCCCGTGTGTGAGAAGAGTGTCCCCTGTGTGAGAAGAGTGTCCCCTGTGTGGGAGAAGAGTGTCCCCTGTGTGAGAAGAGTGTCCCCTGTGTGAGAAGAGTGTCCCGTGTGTGAGAAGAGTGTCCCGTGTGTGAGAAGAGTGTCCCCTGTGTGAGAAGAGTGTCCCCTGTGTGAGAAGAGTGTCCCCTGTGTGAGAAGAGTGTCCCCTGTGTGAGAAGAGTGTCCCGTGTGTGAGAAGAGTGTCCCCTGTGTGAGAAGAGTGTCCCGTGTGTGAGAAGAGTGTCCCCTGTGTGAGAAGAGTGTCCCCTGTGTGAGAAGAGTGTCCCGTGTGGGAGAAGAGTGTCCCCTGTGTGAGAAGAGTGTCCCCTGTGTGAGAAGAGTGTCCCGTGTGTGAGAAGAGTGTCCCGTGTGTGAGAAGAGTGTCCCCTGTGTGAGAAGAGTGTCCCCTGTGTGAGAAGAGTGTCCCGTGTGTGAGAAGAGTGTCCCGTGTGTGAGAAGAGTGTCCCGTGTGTGAGAAGAGTGTCCCGTGTGTGAGAAGAGTGTCCCGTGTGTGAGAAGAGTGTCCCCTGTGTGAGAAGAGTGTCCCGTGTGAGAAGAGTGTCCCCTGTGTGAGAAGAGTGTCCGTGTGTGAGAAGAGTGTCCCTGTGTGAGAAGAGTGTCCCCTGTGTGAGAAGAGTGTCCCGTGTGTGAGAAGAGTGTCCCCTGTGTGAGAAGAGTGTCCCGTGTGTGAGAAGAGTGTCCCCTGTGTGAGAAGAGTGTCCCGTGTGTGAGAAGAGTGTCCCGTGTGTGAGAAGAGTGTCCCCTGTGTGAGAAGAGTGTCCCGTGTGTGAGAAGAGTGTCCCCTGTGTGAGAAGAGTGTCCCGTGTGTGAGAAGAGTGTCCCGTGTGTGAGAAGAGTGTCCTGTGTGTGAGAAGAGTGTCCCGTGTGGGAGAAGAGTGTCCCCTGTGTGAGAAGAGTGTCCCGTGTGTGAGAAGAGTGTCCCCTGTGTGAGAAGAGTGTCCCGTGTGGGAGAAGAGTGTCCCGTGTGTGAGAAGAGTGTCCCCTGTGTGAGAAGAGTGTCCCGTGTGTGAGAAGAGTGTCCCGTGTGTTAGAAGAGTGTCCCGTGTGTGAGAAGAGTGTCCCGTGTGTGAGAAGAGTGTCCCGTGTGGGAGAAGAGTGTCCCGTGTGTGAGAAGAGTGTCCCGTGTGTGAGAAGAGTGTCCCGTGTGTGAGAAGAGTGTCCCCTGTGTGAGAAGAGTGTCCCCTGTGTGAGAAGAGTGTCCCGTGTGGGAGAAGAGTGTCCCGTGTGTGAGAAGAGTGTCCTGTGTGTGAGAAGAGTGTCCCCTGTGTGAGAAGAGTGTCCCGTGTGTGAAGAGTGTCCCGTGTGTGAGAAGAGTGTCCCCTGTGTGAGAAGAGTGTCCCGTGTGTGAGAAGAGTGTCCCCTGTGTGAGAAGAGTGTCCCGTGTGTGAGAAGAGTGTCCCCTGTGTGAGAAGAGTGTCCCCTGTGTGAGAAGAGTGTCCCGTGTGGGAGAAGAGTGTCCCCTGTGTGAGAAGAGTGTCCCGTGTGTGAGAAGAGTGTCCCCTGTGTGAGAAGAGTGTCCCGTGTGGGAGAAGAGTGTCCCGTGTGTGAGAAGAGTGTCCCCTGTGTGAGAAGAGTGTCCCGTGTGTGAGAAGAGTGTCCCGTGTGTGAGAAGAGTGTCCCGTGTGTGAGAAGAGTGTCCCGTGTGTGAGAAGAGTGTCCCGTGTGGGAGAAGAGTGTCCCGTGTGTGAGAAGAGTGTCCCGTGTGTGAGAAGAGTGTCCCGTGTGTGAGAAGAGTGTCCCGTGTGGGAGAAGAGTGTCCCCTGTGTGAGAAGAGTGTCCCGTGTGTGAGAAGAGTGTCCCATGTGTGAGAAGAGTGTCCGTGTGGGAGAAGAGTGTCCTGTGTGGGAGAAGAGTGTCCCCTGTGTGAGAAGAGTGTCCCCTGTGTGAGAAGAGTGTCCTGTGTGTGAGAAGAGTGTCCCTGTGTGAGAAGAGTGTCCCGTGTGGGAGAGAAGAGTGTCCCGTGTGTGAGAAGAGTGTCCCCTGTGTGAGAAGAGTGTCCCGTGTGTGAGAAGAGTGTCCCGTGTGTGAGAAGAGTGTCCCGTGTGTGAGAAGAGTGTCCCGTGTGGGAGAAGAGTGTCCCGTGTGGGAGAAGAGTGTCCCGTGTGGGAGAAGAGTGTCCCCTGTGTGAGAAGAGTGTCCCCTGTGTGAGAAGAGTGTCCCGTGTGTGAGAAGAGTGTCCCCTGTGTGAGAAGAGTGTCCCGTGTGTGAGAAGAGTGTCCCCTGTGTGAGAAGAGTGTCCCGTGTGTGAGAAGAGTGTCCCCTGTGGGAGAAGAGTGTCCCCTGTGTGAGAAGAGTGTCCCCTGTGGGAGAAGAGTGTCCCGTGTGTAAGAAGAGTGTCCCCTGTGTGAGAAGAGTGTCCCGTGTGGGAGAAGAGTGTCCCGTGTGTGAGAAGAGTGTCCCCTGTGTGAGAAGAGTGTCCCGTGTGTGAGAAGAGTGTCCCGTGTGTGAGAAGAGTGTCCCGTGTGGGAGAAGAGTGTCCCGTGTGTGAACGAAGTTCCATAGTGTTTTAAAGCCTCATTGTATTCAGATTTTTTCAGCACTAAAAGTAAAACAATTTATACCTTTACTTCACAGCACTATTGTCTTTATTGTTTTAGCTCCTATTGCTTCACACTGCACCACCTCTGCTGGTGTTATTTATACTGTGAAAGTTTAGATATAAATATGTATAACCTTAAGAATATTAAATTTAAAAAAAAACTAAGATTCAGCACAGTCTGTTTCAGTAAAGGTGTACCCAAAAACAGTATTTCGCTGAACTAAAGAGCCACAATGAAATTCTCCCATCTTTGTTCAAGCCTTGAACAGCAGATAAGCCTCTCAGAGCGTGGAGCTGTGGGACTGCCGTGGGACCGCCCTAGGACTTCCCTGGGACCTGGGGGTGCGAGAGGGGGGGGCGCTCTTCATGCCGCTGTAGCCAGAGAGCCGCCCCGAGCACGGACAATTAGAGCGCTCCCCGGTGCCTCTTTGCTCTGTGTGCGCCTGGTGAGCCACGGGGGCCAGAGGGGGGCTGTGGACTGTGCTCGCCCGGGCCAGAGGCAGTGAGCCGGGGGAAGGCCTGACTCTCCGTCCCCCAGGAGGCCCGAGCTGCAAATGGAGCGAGGGCTTTTACCTGAGGAGCAGACGCACACACACACACAGGCGGACGGACGGGCGCGGAGATGAGACGCTCGAGATGTGATTGAAGTGTTTGAAGAAGTGGGAAAATGTGGAACTGCTTTGACATTTTCTTTGCATGAGCGCCGGGGCAGAGTCTGGATGACACTGACGGAAGAAGTTGTGGCAAGACCTGCAAAGTAGATGTAATTGCTCTTGCGTGGTGTCGCTTAAATATTTTAGAATACGATTAGATAAAACTCAATCCACTAAATATGTTTATCTCTTTGCTCCAGTGAACCGATGAGTGATTTGGCAGATATTTATGCCTTTTCTCAGTCTACATTTGGAAAAGCTTAGAACCAGCTAATATATCAGCCCTTGTCAGATTAAATATGCGGAGATAGTTGGTAACTTTGGATTAAGTTACAGGTTATTGTCCCCGTCGGGAAAGTTGTCGTTTGCATTTAACAGCTGCAGCGATTAATGGACAAATCGTGACTAATCGACTACAGAAAACTGACTAATCATTAACTGAATTAATGGACTCTTAAACACGTTTCGAAAGAGATTTTTATGACACAGACTGTGAAATGAACACATCAAAATGTCAAAAAAGAATACACTTTAATCATAAATATTCTCTATCTTGAAGTCTTCAGTCATATTTCAAATCTATTCGGTTTATAATGTATTTTAAAAAGTTGAGTACAGTGCAACGCCTGGGAATCCATCTCCAGGGGTCTCATTTATAAAACTTAATGTGGAATTCTTACAAAAAATAGATGTAAATGAATCAAACTAAACACAAACGTCCAAAAATGCCCTCTAATACGCTCATGTCTCGTCTCTCTGAGGTCTTATCGTATTCTGCCTCGTCTCTGAAAGCCCCGACGCACAAAGTCCAGAGTTTTTGGACGGAACCGCTCATTTCTTTGTCTTTTGAAAGATCACAAAGTTGAACGTCATTTTGGTAGATACGCTACCTTAATTAACAAGACCCCAGATCTTTTACCTATGACGCATGTTTTGGGGTGATGGGGGAACTGGAGTGGCTGGAGGGAGTGCTAGCTGCTCAGTTATCGTCGGTAGTAATAGTTGACCCTAGATACCACTATTTATCGAGACCCTTTAGACCAGGCATCTCAAACTCGCGGCCCTCAGGATAATTTCAGGTGGCCCTCGAGATGATTTTTTACTTTGAATTATAAATGGCGCGCCGATAAGACAACAAACAAACGGCGCCCGTCCTAAAGCTGCAGATGCTTGGACTTGCTTTTGACTCCTGAAGGTTTGATAATTCACTGTCACAAGAGCCAGAGTTAAACCACTGTTTAAGATAAAGAACTTCTGGCAACAAAATGTTTCCTGTATATAGAGTTTGTGGGTAATGAAAATGTATTTTAGTGTGTTTCAACTCTGTCCCTGTCGCGACCCCCGACCAGCTCTGATTTAGTAAATTCGTCCCCCTCTCAAAATGAGTTTGAGACCCCGGCTTTAAACCCCTCTTCTTTCTGATTGAATGCAAGAAGGTCTGGAACTAGACCAGTTTTGGGACGTTGCATTCACATTTTTGTACTTTGTCATTTGTAGCATCTTCTATTGAATCTCCTTTTAACATTTAGGCTTCATCAAATAACCTCCTTTACCTCAGATTAAAAAAAAAAAAAAAGGATTCCGTGTGTACGCCGTGGTGTTTCTTTTGACAGGAACGGGCCATGTGTTTCTCTGATTGGTTAACTCGCCTGACAATCATGTTCATCAAGTAGGTTTCAAACAGTCTGTATTGTAAAAGTGTGTGTTTTTTGCTGGCCAGGTTGTGGTGTGTGAATGAATAATGCCATGTTAAGTTAAATTTTGTGCAGAATAAGTCATTTTCTTCCTACATTTATCATTTCATGTATTAAAAGAGCACTCATGGAATGGAAAATACTGGAAATGTTACTGTTACATCACAAATATCACACAACTCAGCCAAACCATACCTTCACTCATACATTGCCAATCTGAAATCTTAACCAAATGTAGGCAAGTTTTACACTTTTCAAAGTTTCCAAAGGCGTTTTTCACTCCCCTTAAGTACGACTGCACTTGGTAATATCCTTAAATACATGTTGATTTGTGATCCCCTGTAACAAAAACACGGAGCAGTACATTACATCCTCGATACCTCGCCTCTCCAGAGAACTCCTCTTCTTAAAAAATTGCACGGAAAAGAGCAACAACCTGCTCCAGCCAGTCTCCGCTTTCATTAGAGACACAATTTCTCTTTTAAATTCCCCAGACCGACCGGGGTTATAATCTATTGGCCCTGTGAAATATAGAGCATGTAGAATCACCTTGTTGTCATAAAGTGAGCTGTCCCATGCGCCCGGCCCCTAATTAGAACTGCATGCCTCTGAATGTAAGGGGGAACTTAGCGCAAATGGAAAAGGAACTCGGCAGGCGCGCTTTTTAGTCCCTTAATGTATTACCGACCTGCAACCGGCAATCAGCGAAAGGAACATTCAAATGACCAAAGAGCGGACGGGAGAACCGGTAAGGAAGGCGCGCCGGGTGATTTAAGATATTGGCCCTAATGAAGCTGACCGATCCCAGCCCTGATCCGAATGTGATGGGGAGAATTAAGGGCAGGAACAGGTCAGGGAAGTACATATACAGGGGCAGAGGGAGCAAATGAAATGCAAAGACAGAAGAAACAGGTTGGACAAGGTGTTTACTCGCCGTGAGGTAAACATGAAGCGCGGTAGAGATCAGGGCGTTGGTAAAGATGATATAATCAATGTTTTGTTGTTTGTTTGGCAGTCGGGGAGTGTGTTGTGGGCCACATGCCGCGTCACCTCTGGCTTCTGATTCCCACTGCTGGACGGCTGGTTAAGAGTCGGCAAACAAGAGGATACAATGTAAACGTACAGAGCAAAGCAGGAGTTGGCGCTCCAGTGTAAATGATTATCGCAGGTCTAAGTAACCTGCTCTTGTGTTCTATAAAGGAAATAATGAATTTGTTTTAGTACAGCCATTTCAAATCAAGACATCTTGCTGTTTTTATGAATAATAATCCATCACTCTAACTTGTTTCTTTTTAGACAATCAAAATCAATTTAAATTGTATGATTCATCCTTCGCTCTTCATCCTCAGTGGTGGTATGCTGCTTCTGAAGCCACAGCTGCCCTTGGGCTGACTGACAAGAGATGTAGATGTCAACCGGAGGCCAACAGTCTCTCCATCCACCACCAGTTATTAATATGATCAACACATCAATACATACAGTGTGTTACGCCTCATTTACACTCAATAAATGCTAGGTTCAGCCATATTTAACTTTACTTGCAGACAGCCAGTCACACCAACTGCGGTGCGTATTTGACCAACGCAGTGCAGGTTCATGTGGGTTCATACGATGACAGAGAATAGTACTGATGGAATGACCAGAAAACCACTCCAGACCGCTGCGGTGTCTGGGAACATCAACTCCGTGTGGATTTATTGCATAAACCTGCACCTCTCTGAACCCACGGCCGCAGTGCTCCAAGGTCAGTGTGACAACACAAATTGGTGCTATTATTAAAAGATTTTTTCGGGCCGGAAGGTTTTATTTGACAAGGCAGTTGTAGCGTGAAATGGGCAGAGAGAGGGTAGAGACATTTGGCAAATGGTCAAGGGCTGGAACCAAACCCATGATGCCGCGGTGGTAGCAGCCACACACCTCTGCACCGCAGAGAACAAAGCACGTATAGATTTTATAATAATTTTGTAATTCTTGCGGGACCTGTGTGAGTCCTGAATTTGGTAAAGAGCCGTTGTTACCCAAGGACTGAAGAACAGTATTTATCAATCCTTCCATGGTTGCCATGGTCATGGCCAGTGCTCTTGTGGCTGACTGACTGACACACTGAGCAGTTTTTAAATCTTTAAATTCATAAGTTACTTAATATGTCATGGATGGAAGCTAGCTATGGACAAAAGGATGCACTGATTGTGCCATGTCATCACCAACTGAAACAACAGAACAGTGAGGCTTAGAAGAGAGCTCTCCTGTTGGACACAGAGGAGCAACACTTTTGTACTGAGGACTGTTACTCCCCTGAGAAGACCTCTTGTTAAGCTACACTGAGTTGGAGTCATTTTATTTATGTTTTAACAGCTCAATGTGCTTAAATTATCCCTAAATTATTATGAAATTATGTAAGCAAGTAAAGCAGAACTTGTCTCATTTGTACTGTATACTATGTGATGTAGTATTTGGAAACAAATGTGGCACTGTAGTCTATAATGGAATAATCATCTTAAGAAGAGGTTGAACTGCCATTGCACAGCCAATCAGTTCTTATCCTAAAGCCTAGTTTTCAATGCAAACAGCTATGTTTTCAGGTGTACAACTGATCAAATGTTTCATATTTACATGCAGACAGCGCAACTGTCTGACTTGGACACTCTTTACAAGAACTAAAGTCGGATACGCCATGGTGCTTTAAAGTAAAACTATTTCTAAACACTCGAAAACCACCATGTCTCTTTTATCTATAAAACCTAAAAGAACAAAGGGAGAACAGAACAAAAGAAAAGCTTTGGACTCAAACTTTGCGCTGTGTAAAGGTTGAAAAAAAAAAAAAAAAAACAAGAAGTAATAGAAAGAGGAGAGCCTATGGAGGTGGAACATGAGGAGATGGAGACAGCCGCAGCACCTGGGCCGCGCTCCCACTGATGGCTGCTAACTGATCCCTGAGACGGTGATTGACAGCTCCTGACCACCACACGCCTGGCCCCGGCTCTCCACACTGCTGAGCACAGCGGGCAGCGTGAAGGCTCGCACAGATTCCCAATAAAATGGACATTACGGGGATAAACAAGAGGCAGCAGCCGCAGTAGCAGAGGTGAATGTTGAGCACGTAGCACTCTCTATCACACAGTGTTCCAGGGTTCACTGACTCGGCACTGTTCCACCACAGCAATATAGAGCCACTCGCAGACAAACATCTTATTGAGAAAGCTCCAATGACCAGTGGTGAGTGTGTGTGGAGAGGTGTGCCAAACCGAGCAGAAACACAAGAAGTATGAGAGAGCAATAGTTTTATTTACAGAGACAGTTTGTGATCTCTTTGTATTTGAGCTAAAACACAAGTTAATAGTGTAAAGTAGTGACACTGGGTTTATGAAATATACCTGTAGAGTTGTAATACATAGTAAAATTGGAAACAAATTCTCATAAAATGGGTCTTTAAAAGGGGTTGTTGTTATTTACTACAATGAAGAAACTGGAAGAAATAGAAATAAAGTTCAAGAAATTACATTAACAATCAAAAACACAAATTAACCACTGCATTACAATTTATTAAATAAATCAAAATCAGTATCTATGTGACTTTTCTGGTTAAGAGCATATCACCTGCTGTCCAGTAAGTCGATATTGCTTTACCTATACTTAAACTTAAAACTTAAACTTAATCTTTCTTGCTTACTTTATTTTTTTTTTAATTTTTGCATTAATTCAATTGCAGGTGTTTTCATGGCTAAAAAGGCCAGCCCCTCCACAGATCTGACCCGTAATTTAGGATGGTGACATCACTTTCTTGTCTCCATGGAGATAGATAAGTTTAATGTTTAATGACGGTTTAATGCAAGATCACTGGACAAGAGAGAACGCAAACTAAGCTCAGAACGAAACGGCAAACAGCAGATGTAAACATAAGAATTCCTCACTAAATTGTGATAAACTGCAGTATTTCCAGTGATAACTTTATTTCTTAAACTGACAGACTTAAAGGCCCTGTACCTGATTTTTTTTGTTTGTTTTGAAAACGTGTAAAACAGAACTAGTTCATGTTAAACTCTTTACATCAGTCACATGTATCGCTCACTTTCCTAATGCAGTCCCAACATCCCAAATTTTCACCGTCATGAGTTTAGAAGCACTTTTCACCAGTCTCTGAGCCCGGAGCATCATGGACCGTCCCGGGTAAAGCTAACAAACATTTGTATGCTAACGGCGCTCTTCCTGCTTCTCGCTCTATAGAAAGATGCATAGTATATTTGTTCTGGGGCAACACAGATTTTACTTGCACATGCAAAATATCGGGAACATGGACCATTTTTCCCTGTTCACAACAGTAAAAGGTACAGGCCCTTTAACAAAACAGAGCTAGCACATGTTAGCATTAGCTGTTTCTTGTTTACTGACACATAGCACTCGTGTCAAGACTGAAAATATTATATTCCCAGACAGTGCATAATGCGTCCAATACAATCTAAACTCAACACATTTCACAGAGAGGTTAAAATGCGACGATAAACTGGAAGTTGTGACGTTTACTCTAGCTTTAGCCATGTCTCATAGCAGCACAAACTTGGAACTGCTAAACATATTTTAGCGAATTGGTCAGATTTAAGAAAAAGGATGATTCAGGCACTGTTTAGATTTTGATTATTAAGAAAATATTTGTTATGTTTGGTGACGTTGTAGCTGTTCATGTAGAGGACGCCTGCAAGCCAGAAATCACCAATATTAATCGCCGTTCCAGTCTTGACATCGACAACACATGACAACTCCATTAAAGAAATGCCAAACATGATAACACTGCATTGTTCTCATGAAAATATCTTCTGATAATTAAAATAAATGTTGGAAGTATGAATTGTTTACCTGACGAGC
Source organism: Rhinogobius similis (assembly GCA_019453435.1). Classification (NCBI taxonomy): domain Eukaryota; kingdom Metazoa; phylum Chordata; class Actinopteri; order Gobiiformes; family Gobiidae; genus Rhinogobius; species Rhinogobius similis. Next base: position 28,727,639 of record CM033633.1, on the reverse strand, counting down.
CAGTCCCTTCTACATTTAGTTTGAATGCAGAAAGGTCTAGTGGAATCAGACCAAAACAGAGTGTCAAAAAAACTCTCCTGACTTGGGACGGTCCAGTCACAGCCGCTGATTTGTAGACTTTAGACTTCACCTCTGAATAATCCCGTTACATTCAGAACAAAATGTATAACTTTTTTTTTGTTCTGTAGAAACCCGTGCCGTTTTTCTCTTTGGTATCTGGTTTCCTCGTAAGCCGCCATGTTTGTTTAGAAACGAACAGACCATTTGTTACTCTGATTGGTTAACCGGCCTTTCAATCACTAATTTGAAATCAAGGAGACAGGACATGGATGATTCCAGACCAAAACGTAACTTTGTAAAGTATTGTCAAAGCGTCTTGACTGGTTAGGAATTAAATTGCCTGGTGCAGTCGCTACCCCTCATTTTTTTTGCATTTTTTTTTCTTAGTGGAACTCTATTGCCCAAAAATCAAATGATAGGCCATGATTTCATTTAAGTCAGTTCTGAGTGCGCTTCAACTCTACGTTTCTGTTCTTTTTAATCCGTGGATCCTAACCATCTTCTCTATTTGCATCAGAGCACGTAGTTACATCTTCAACCGCCCGTAGCCCTAACGTTCTTTATCCAATCATCAACAGAGCTGTAAACAGTCTGAGCGTGGATTACTGTAGTGGAAAATGAACGCATATGCACAATTTGCATTTTAATGAACGACCATTATTAAACAAACCTTCCCGGGCCACATCAAGCGACAATAAAGTGGACAGTTATTACAGCCATCAAACATTTCAACACAAACAGAAGATTCAACATTTAAAGATCGCATTTGGATGAAGTGCTTGCTGATTTTTTTTTTTCTTCTGGATATCCGATGATTTATTTAACGACATCCGTGACTTGACTTGACAAAGACATACGCGGACACCATGCAGAAAATTTATGCGCGGCAAAGATCAACGGCTAACAAAACAGCGCTCAATTAAAGGGGAAGTAATGGCGTCGTCTGCCGTAGTAATAATAAAGGTTCCTTAAAGTGGGGGCTCGTTCGCAGTCATGCTATGTAATTTACTTAATGCATTTCCCCGGCGATCTTTAAAACACTTGCACATTCAAATTTGCCATCATAATCTCTATGACAGAGGACATTAATTTTCGTCGGCCATTTTCCCGGCGACGTCTTTGATTAAAATTTCACATGTTGTAATGAGGCGGCGAGCGCTTCCTAAGCAGCAATTGCTACCCGTCCTCCGAACTAATTCTTTGCTAGCACTTCTAATCCCAATCAAAACTGTTGAAGGCTCGACGATGGCTTTATTTACATGCAAATGGAGATACATCTTAACGGGAGTCGTCATTAAAAATACCGTGCAAATGAGGGGTGGGACAAACAAAGCGACAACTTCTCGACAAATACGTGGGTTCAGATTTTCATATTTGGGAAGTTTAATTAAGCAATAGATTATGTTTTGAAAGGAGCGTTCACTTAAATGATTCCCGGGAGAGCACGGGTAAACACAAAGATGCTATCACGCCATTCGTCTCGGTAATGGATGTGAAAATTAGGGATGTAAATGGACCGGAGTCGCGTTTTTTCGAGGCTCGTGGGGATATTTACCAGATAAAGACGACACTTACGTAACCTGCATTATGTCTGTGCTTTCATTTTGGGGGGATTTGAAACGGCTTTGGTGATTATTCAAGAATAAACAGCCAAATAGTGGTTCAGATGGGTTTAAAGGTAACAAAGAGATGTTAAATTATTGTTGAAAATAATGACCGAGCATTGAAAGAACTATATATTGTCGCAAACAGTCATTATAGAGATCCATCGAACTCATTATTTGTCCAACTTAAAGTATTAAAAATTGATGATATTGCTTAATTAAATATACTTAATGTAATGTATAAAGTAAAGTGCGACATATTACCCTTAAAAACCTTGAAAACATTCCAAAAACCCAGATTCAAACATAGGGTAATGGAATGTGGCATTATCTTGACAAAGAAATCAAAGAATCAACAACAATAATGGCATTCAAGAATAATAATCATAATAAGTAAGTGTGAAAAATAAAATGAAGTTGTTGTGTTTAAATGAGTGAACATTTGTTTGCAATGTATTTGTGTGTGTTATTAATTGCAAATGTTTACTTTAATGTGTTTTTAAACCATCAATGTGAAGTACAAGTTGAAAAAGGGGGCAGATAACATAAGATTGCTCTTCGTTCTGCTCCTTTTCATTCGTTTTACAATGTTTAATACGGTGTCACTGATGATGTCTTTTTATACGACATGAATGAAATAAATAATAAATGAATAAATATATCAAAGATTTCTATCAAGGCATTGAAAATATCACGCCTTGATAAAAGAACTGTGCTCAAATTTGAATTCAAACTAATCTGAATTCAAACTGAATAAAATGTTAGCAACAGTTTGTCATACAGTACAGCGCTGTACTATTGAAATAAATTGCTCAAAAATGCCTGGGCGTCTGTCAGTTTTTTGTTCGACAGTCTTCTTCGGAGTTGTCACGTGACGTCGCGGTGTCGTTTCTTTTTCAGGCGATTCACACAGGCTCAGGCAGGGCTACAGCGCCATCTGCAGTCCATTTTCTTCTGTCCAAGTGTGTGAGAGTAGAAAAAGAAGAAAACAACAAGAGCGTGCGCACAAACCGAACAGAGCAGAACGGGAATACCTCAAATATCATTGGGACAAAGGCAAGGCAAGTTTATTTGTAGAGCACAATTCAAAGTGCTTTACATGACAGGAAAAGTTGCATTAAAATCACAAAACACAAAACGACATACAGAATAATTTTAAAATAAAGCGCTTTAAAATAGAAGAGTGCAGATAGTATCTTTCAGTCGTATGCACGTCTAAAAACAACTGTTTTTAGCCTGGATTTAAACATCTTCAGGGAGACTGTTCCAGATTTTAGCTGCAAAAAACTGAAATGCTGATTCCCCATGTTTAGTCCTGACTCTAGGCACTAGCAGGAGGCCGGTCCATGTTTAGTCCTGACTCTGGCACCAGCAGGAGGCCGGTTCATGTTTAGTCCTGACTCTGGCACCAGCGGGAGGCCGGTCCATGTTTAGTCCTGACTCTGGCACCAGCAGGAGGCCGGTCCATGTTTAGTCCTGACTCTGGCACCAGCAGGAGGCCGGTTCATGTTTAGTCCTGACTCTGGCACCAGCAGGAGGCCGGTCCATGTTTAGTCCTGACTCTGGCACCAGCAGGAGGCCGGTCCATGTTTAGTCCTGACTCTGGCACCAGCAGGAGGCCGGTCCATGTTTAGTCCTGACTCTGGCACCAGCAGGAGGCCTGTCCCTGAGGTCCTCAGAGTGCGAGATGGTTCATATGGCTCTAACATGTCAGATGTACTTTGGTGCTTGGCCGTGGAGAGACTTGAACACAATCACAGCTGCTTTAAAGTCTCTTCTCTGAGCCTGAAGCCAGTGCAGAGACCTGAGCACAGACTAATGTGATCGTAGGACAATAAACAACTCTGCTAGATTAGTGAAAATATGAAAACATGCCCGCTGGATTATAAACAGGGACAAGGGGGCCTTTGTACGTCATCCTGTCCTGTCGTCCCGTCTCTAAAACATCGCCAAATTCAGTGTGAATCAGCTGACAGACACGTCTCCGCAACATCATGTGACGATTAACAACTCTGAGAAAAACCATGTGAGCGCTGAAAATGGTCAGGTGTGAAAAACAAACGCTTAAAACGTCTAAAAGAAGTAACATTTAGAGTATATTTGATTGAAATGTATGACACTGTTGTCAGAATGGGTACTACAATCACAAATAAAGCAAGCCCTTGTTAATTATATGACAAAGTCTTCTTGTCTATTTAGGTTTTTTCTTTTCCTTTTTTTAAAACCAAAACAGAAAAGTATAACTTATATAAGATGACTTATATTGAAACAGTGGTTAAAAGTCTTATCTCACAGCAAGGAGGTCCAAGATTCAATTACCAAACCTGCAATCATCAGAGATATTATTCACAACCCTGTCTTGATTATAAGGCGTTAACACTTTTAATAATTGTACATGAAGTCTTTTGTTACACTTCCAAGACATGACAAAGATTGCATTCAAACCACTGGAAAGGCGACTCAAAATACCACAAATATGTAGCACATGTTGTGGGACTCTGTCACTGTGCTGCCTTTAGGCCAAAGTGAAAGTTCAGCGTGTACTACAGCGCGGGATTGGGCTGTTCCATACACAGACATATTCTGTTTGGTGACCCCATGGTCCCCCATACTGCCGCCTGAGGACTTACAAAATTTAAGTCCACTGAAATCAAAGTTTGCTCCACCAGTGGCAGCGCTCGCAGGGTTTAACATGAGAGTTTGGTAAAGTCTTGGTCAGGGCCTCACTTAGGAGTTTAGTCGGATCAAGAAAGGTCAAGAATCTGATGGCAATATCTAATACTAGTCACACTCAAAATCTAAATAAGACTAAAACTAAACCAGGACAAAAGTAGGCTAGTTAAAAAAACAAATTCGAGCATGACAATAAATTATATTATAAGTTTATATGTGAATAATAATAGTAATTGAAAGGGTAAAATAGCTCGAATTAAATCGTTTTATTTTTGTGTTGAGTACATTTTCACTTGTCTAGAAATAAAGTTTACCAATTGAACAAATTATATTCCGCTTAGAATAATATACATTTAAAAAATTGAATGTATAAAAAGACGAAACTTTAAGGGAAAAAAAATCGCATGAAAGGAGAGAACAAACTTTGTGCTTGACACAGGAAAACTACTTCTTATATTGGCTCATATCAAAATTCTAAAAACAATATTAAAGTCTCCATTCTATCAATTTTGGCATATTACAGACAATAAAAGCAGCACAGTGTAAGAAGCCTGTGGCCCCGTCTATAAAACGTGTGCACGTACAAGAACATTATGTGTGTGACTTTCACTAAGTTTGCAAATGGGATCTGGATCTGATTTTTAAATGACAGTGTGAACAGCCTAGGTCTGATTTCAAATCCGACCTCCGACTAGGCCACTTCCATACAGTACGTGGACCTACATCTGATTCAGATCTGATCTTTTGCAAAGTGACTGCAGTCTGAAAAGGCAGGTCTCATTTATCTGACTTCTGCTGTGCTGAAATGCTACCGTGCAACATTTAAATCGGAAAAGACAGGAATTAAACAGATCAGACAGACCAGGCAACAGCGTTAAAGCTAGAAAGGGCAAAACGTGCAAAGATAACATAAAAACTTTTGCAATAAGCTTGTATTGCCATGGTGCTTCCTCATGTCTGTCTCATGATGACAACAGCACACGGCTCCTAGTTTTGTCCAGTCCTCCTCCACATCAGGTCACTTCAGGGCCATTGGGTTCATACGTAAAAACTGATTTGTAACGTGAACCACCTCAAAAAAAGAGAGAAAAAACTGATTCAGTGATGCAGTGTTAACATAGCCATTCGAGGCAAAAGATGATCAGCATTCAGAGGCGAGAAGTGAGCAAGTTTTTGAAAGTTTGTGTTTTGTCCGAAGAATTCCACTATCCACCTTATTCCACCCCGCCTACTTTTTGCCACAGATCGGCGCTCCTGTTGTAAATGCATTTCCGGTTGACGAGAACCCCATTCACGCAAATGACGAACGGGGGAAAAGTATCGTCTCTAAAACGTTATATAAAGTCGATTGATTTGTGTAAAATGTTTAATGTACACACGCAACAACAAGTTAGCAAAGCACCGGTTTCCTGGGCGGCCTGAAAACTGCTTTTTAGTCCATGTAGAACTTATTTTCTGTTAAGCTCATCTGCCCCATGTAAACTAATACAATGGAAAAAAGATGGCGGCGCCCACGACAACTTCCGGAATAAGGTCAATAAGTTCTATAAATGAGATCCCGAGTCTATTTTTTATTGAACTCTTACACGATGAGGCTTTGATTTACTACATTATACTTCTCGCAACACCGATGTTCATTTGGCGATATCTATACTTGTACATTACATTGTGCAAATTGGTCGTTTGCTTTCAACATCTATCAGTACGAAACCGCCTCATTGACTTACCCCCATCCAGCACTGCTTGTTCTTACTGCTCCCGGTGGCCACATTAGAATCCATTACCACATGTTACAGACATCGGTGAGAGTGAATGGAGAAGGATGGCGCGCCGCTGGCTCCCTGCCCAACAGTCACCAATGCCATTCTCCGTCCCTGTCACCAGTTTGTCTCACATGCCTCCCCGTCACCCAGAACGCACCTCCAGAAATAGAACTGGCAACTGCTCCGCTATTGTCTAGACTGGTTTGTGAATAGCACCCGTCAGTCAGCGTGCAATTACGTCCGAAAAAGAAGAGACATTAAACACGTAGTGCATTTAACGGACTGAAGCAGCAGTTTTGCGCTGAAGTCATTTGGACGAGCAGTTTTGTGTTCCAACGACAAGAACAGCTAATGAAATAAAGGTTAATGCCAAGAAGGATAATGAGGAATGTTGGTTACAGAACAATGCTGGTGAAGAAAGCAAGGGGGGCACATTGTTTAAGCAGTATTAAATGGTATTGTCATTATCTTTATAGAGTTTTGTATCGGAATTAACAAATGGAACCTGAAAAGATGTGTGTGTTTTTGTCATATTACATACACTTTATTGTGAAATATTGTTATGTAAAAGTAAATCACATGCTACCTTTAAGGAAAAATGTGATGCATTTTTTGTATTGTTATTAACATTTAAACATACTCTTGAGTACCTTAAATTTGCCATCTCCTATTTTGAAATTCAAAAAATGTTTCTTATGAACTAAACGAACATCTGTTTCTCTGCAGTTTGCCCTGGCATTTACTGAGTTTATGCGCCTAACGATTACACAATTTTGTTATGTTGTCATTTTAAGGGAATGCGTGACATGCTAATGTAGCCTAGCAGTTGTAGTGATTGTTTTTAGATGGCAATAATGCTCAGAAGAGTCCTGTGAGGATTTACTAACTAAAAGTGACGTCATGTGTCAGAAAAACGTCATCAATTGAGGGAATTCAGCAGAGTGTGACTGGCGTGAATGAAGTTAAATGCAACTTCAGGTATGTTTTTGATGACGGGACCTCGTTAGAACATGGTTAAAAGGTCAAAAAGGTCACTGTAGTATATAATATGTTTCCTTTAAAGAATAATATATATAAGATATCTATGCCAATTTGCAGTGGAAAATGTTAGCATGACAACTGCAAATTCCCAGCATAAGCAGACTCTGCAGAGGGCCTGGGGTCCTGAAAGCACAGGGTCCCAAAAAGTTGTGTTTTTAGACAACAGCAAAGTCCAACATGCAAGAAGAGAGATCTTATACTGTGGATTTTGTTTTTTCAAACTACATTATACAACATATCCTTTAACACAACGTCAACAGTATTTGTCAAGAAAATGCCTTAATCCATAGCCAATTTTGAAATGCAGTTATAAATGTAGTAGGTGGTGCTAGATCTCCATCCATCGAGCCATCTTCTTCCACTTCTCCAGGGCCGGGTCGCGGGGGCAGCAGTCTAAGCAGAGACTCCCAGACTTCCTTCACCCCAGACACTTCCTCCTGCTCCGCCTCTCAGTGGCACATGCCCAGAACACCGCCCGAGCCACCTCAGCTGCTCCTATCCACGTGGAGGAGCAGCGGCTCTACTCCGAGCTCCTCCTGTATGACTGAGCTCCTCACACTATCTCTAATGGAGCGCCCAGCCACCGTACAGAGGAGACTCATTTTGACTTCTTGTGTCTGCAATCCCAAAATGACCCAAAGCTCATGAGCATAGGTGAGGGAAGGAATGTAGACCGACCGGTAAATCGAGAGCTTGTCCTTTCGACTAATCCCTCTCTCTGAAGCCTACTCATGCTACACTTCCTACAAAGATTTCACAAAGGCAATTTGAGCACTGACCTGATAAGAACAGGCTCGGTGAAGATCACTAAACTAAAAGACAGGAACTTAATGGAGAACATTCTGCGTGGCATAAAGGGAAGCAGACGTGCTTTGAAATCTGGAGGGGGAATGGAATATACAAGCAAGGTCACTGAAATATACACATGTGAAATGAAATAACTCCAGGTTTTTTACCTGGAGACAACACAATAACAAGGAAGTCAATTTTACATAATACGGGTCCTTGGCTGCGCAATAGGCCTAGAGAGATTTTAAGCCTGATTTGCCTCCACAACTTCAGACAGTCGTGGCCCGAGTAGAGCTTCTCGTAAGCGATTATTTGTTGTGTCACTCCCTATGTTTGTGGGTTCAATGCAAATCTATTACCACTGTTTTTCAGGTACCATCTCCAAAACTTTAAATTGGAATACACTGAGTCTTTACAAGCATTTATCCACATGCGTAACTTATTTTTGTTTAATTTTTTCTGGACATAACAGAGCCGGTAAAGGCGGCTTTTATCCTTGTGTATTTGTTGTCGTTATACACTCACACATCACATGACACTTTGCTTGTAGGAACTGCTGAAAGTGAGTGATGGTGTGATGTCGCTCTCACTGCCCTTCATGACTGTGAGACAAATAATCTTTGTATAATGTCCTCATGTCCTTTAAGTGATTTGCACTCTTCATAAAACTGACGAACCGATTGAAACTCTTCTGGTGTGCAGCTGGGCTATGGGGATCAGGAATACATTTTTGACAAATGAAGGGCCCCAAAAAACAAGTATGGGACTCTGGCAAAACCAAAAGCCGCTCTAAATATGACTACTATTACAACGATATTGCCGATTGCAGAAGCAGAACAGCCCTGGTATTCAATGACAAGGAGAACTCCAGTCAAACCCAGCTGAGTAGTGTTGCGAGCACATCCATTCTAATTCACTTAAGACCTCCGTGAGTGCTCTGTCATTAGTCCGCCCGATTCACCGCCAGACTGCGGGATGTAAATGGCCGCCCGGTAAACACCAGCAGCGGGGATCAATCCTGGAGACTGATTGGTCGTTGCCGTGGTGACATGCCAGTGCATCAGCCCCTGCGTGTCACCATGTGTCACCCCGACTAATCAAGGGCTGACTCCCCACCATTGCCATCCCATCCATCCATCAGTGACCAGGGTTAAACGCAAATAAAAACACATTAACGTCATGTTGCACTGGTGAAAGTCTTACTGCGTATTGATCTCTGCTACATAAATCTTGTTTTCTTGTCCGCAGCTAGTGAATCAGACTTGACCCTTAAGGTTAAACAACATCGTAGCGCTAGGAGCATGCATTCCAATAGTTGTCTGCCCTGTCTGCCTTTTTCTAATTGCCGGCAATCAACAGACAATATGGCAGTTTGAAGAAGGAACTGTGGGGTGGGGTGAAGTTTTCTGGCCCTAACAAGGAGGTTTCTGCAGCCAAAAGCGATCAGCAGTGCATGTGAATGGGTCAGCGGGAGCCCAAGAGTTACAACCTGGATTAATTGGCCTAAAGAGGATCCAACATGGCCGACGCCAAATCACATTAGGCTGATGGGATTTGACTGGGTAAACTTTCACAATGGCAAATCCCCTGTTAGACTTGCCCAGTATAAGACAACATGAAGAAGAAAGAAACAATGAAGTCAACTCTGGTCAATATCTATAACTTCCAGCTCAATTTTCTAAAGATCCCTAATATATGTATGATGAAATAAAAAAAAAACATTTCATTATCAAAACTGTTTTTGCCTGCTGTTTTTGTGCATTGTTGTTTAGCATAACTTTAGATTATTATTATTTGTAATGTAGTCATTAGCATCTATGCTCATCCCAGAGCTAATCGCTAACATTTATAATCTATGCAAAATAGTTACAAATGGGGTCATGTTTCTTAGAGGTTCAGGTGTTACTCATGTTTGGTCAGTCATCAAAACAGTTTTTTCATAATTTGTGATGTTTGGAGCTAGCGTTAGCCATCTGATTGAATCTATACTCTGACTGATATTGTGAAGTCACTTTATGCTCTATATTCAGTCACCAACCTGTGGCACTCCCTGCTGGCCCTGCTACTCTTTAATAAGACCAGGTGCTAAATGGCTTCATCTTTCAGAAGTATATGAAATCCATTTGTTTGCTACAGGAGGATTACCATCAAGAGCGTAATTACATTATTACAGCTTATCACCGTCATCATCATTTATCTGTGTGGCAGTCTGAAAAACACACTCAAATGCCAAAGTGTCCCCAGGAGAGAAAAGCGTGATCCAATATGACGATAACTGAATGTTTAATTGCAAACAACACAAATATGTCAAACATCAGACAAAAAAATAAGTTGCATTAGTAACAGGGATAACTTTGACAAAACTGAAATGAGGAAACTTTCTTATGTTGTTGAATTGCAAAAGTAAAAAAGCATGTGATATTCCTGGCCAAAGATCCTGGCCTCTTCCACTGATGCTTGCCCCAGTCAGGAATAGGTGAGGGTTGGGTAATGCTGCCAGGTCTGTGCTTTTTCTACAGAATTGGGCAGCTTTGTAAGAGCTGCTGTGGGTCAAAAATATTGTCTGTTGATTTAGCCAGAACAATGTTTCATTAAAATGTATTCATTTTAGAATAATCCAGATGAAAGTCGCTACATTTCAGTGACTAATCCTCATATTTAAAGTCATCCGTGCTCTGTGGACATTCTGTTTGAGCATGAGAGGAGGTCTGTGACACCCGAGGAGTGTTACTTTCACAGTGCTAAATACAGGTGTCTGCAGGTGTCTGCTGGTGTCTACTGGTGTATCTTGGTGTCTGCAGCTGTCTGCTGGTGTCTGCAGGTGTCTGCTGGTGTATCTTGGTGTCTGCTGGTGTCTGCAGGTGTCTGCTGGTGTATCTTGGTGTCTGCTGGTGTCTGCAGGTGTCTGCTGGTGTATCTTGGTGTCTGCTGGTGTCTGCTGGTGTCTGCAGGTGTCTGCTGGTATATCTTGGTGTCTGCTGGTGTCTGCAGGTGTCTGCTGGTGTATCTTGGTGTCTGCAGGTGTCTGCTGGTGTATCTTGGTGTCTGCAGCTGTCTGCAGGTGTCTACTGGTGTCTGCTGGTGTATCTTGGTGTCTGCAGCTGTCTGCTGGTGTCTGCAGGTGTCTGCTGGTGTCTGCAGCTGTCTGCTGGTGTCAGCAGGTGTCTGCTGGTGTCTGCAGGTGTCTGCTGGTGTCAGCAGGTGTCTGCTGGTGTCTGCTGGTGTCTGCAGGTGTCTGCAGGTGTCAGCTGGTGTATCTTGGTGTCTGCAGGTGTCTGCTGGTGTATCTTGGTGTCTGCAGGTGTCTGCAGGTGTCTACTGGTGTCTGCTGGTGTCTACTGGTGTCTGCTGGTGTATCTTGGTGTCTGCTGGTGTCTACTGGTGTCTGCAGGTGTCTGCTGGTGTATCTTGGTGTCTGCAGGTGTCTGCTGGTGTCTACTGGTGTCTGCTGGTGTATCTTGGTGTCTGCTGGTGTATCTTGGTGTCTGCTGGTGTCTACTGGTGTCTGCTGGTGTATCTTGGTGTCTGCAGGTGTCTGCTGGTGTCTGCAGGTGTCTGCTGGTGTCTGCTCGTGTTGGTGGTGTGAGTAGATCAGCTGGAATCTGTAGATCAGGTTGGAGTCAGCAGGGGAAAAGATAAAGATGAAGATTGAACAAAAAGAGGGAAAAAAGCCTGGTTAATGACCAGCTCTTATGCATCAGAGCCTTTACTAATGAGCTTCCAGGGAGCGCGCTGGCAGGGCTGGAGTGAGAGGCTGAGCCTGAATGTGAGCGCATGTGTGTGAGTGTGAATGTGTTTGTGTGTGCGTTTGAGAGGCACAGAGCAGGCTTTTTTAGCAGGGCCAGAGCAATATGGATTTTGGGGGGCCAATATCACTATAAATAAAAGACAAAAAGTATAGTCAAAACAGATAACAGATTTACAACATTAACTGCTCAGATGGACCACCTCTCAGATCCAAATTCTTCTGACTCCATACAATTGTCTGTCGTGAGAATATAATCCAGTATGTTGACAGCAGCAGTGCGCGTGCTCTGTCTCACAATAATCTTCTCTCATTTTCAGAGGGAAAGTTAGTACTACCTCACAAACATCACAAACTATGAAAAAACTGTTTTGCTGTTAGTTTGCTTCATCAAGCGCCACAAATCCTATATTAATTAGAGAACTTTGGAAGATAGAACTTGAAGTTAGACAAGGCTTGTTTTCACTGGTTGGTGGTTGGTTTTGGAGTAAAGACAATCTAAACTGTACCAGTGTAAAAGCAGATATATTCCCACAATGATAACTTTATACAATGAACCTAAAGACTTTGCTAAAAAAGCTAGCGCATGTTAGCAACAGCTGTTTGTTTCCTGTTTATCAAAGCACAACTCTCACGTTAAGATCTTAACTTGGCGTAGAGATGCAGAGAAGTAAATAAAGCCAATTAAGACAAGACAATTAAGCGGAATTCCTTCTCTAGTCTTTTTGTGAATTGCTGAAATCGGCATAATGATTAAAAACTATAATTCAGTTACATTTTACATTTTATTTATTCAGAAAACATTTGTGACATCATCTGCTAGGCGAGCCAGTCTTGGGCTCCAGGACTTTTTAATTGGCAAACGTAACAAACATACTAAATAAAGAATAACCATTTGTCTGCACGGTCTTCATATGACAAAATAAACATGTTTTCTTTTTTTCTCTCTACCTTATTAAAATGACTGGGCTGGAATGTTTAACGCGGTACCAGGCCGTGTGCACAAATACTATAACATGTATGAACACTTCTGGCAGCGGCTCTTTTACCTTTACACGCATATGTTATAACATATGAGCTAACTACACGTCTATCTCTGTGTGTATTCACGGTTTCAGCTTCCCGGTATGCAACATTTCCAGGCTACTTTGTTTTCAAGCGTCAATTGCTTTGCCAACGGTCCTAATTTTTCAGCCCTCTTTAAAACCATGGCTACGTGTGAGAATGGGAGAGAGAGAAGCCTGGCCCACCGCTGTGCTCCCTGCCTCCCTGCTCACTGCGCCGCTCCCAGGCACTAATGAGGACTGGAGCCTGGTCCGAGCCGGAGTCCACCTGCCAAGCCTTCAGAGCTGCCGGCTGGCCCGCGCAGACAGGAGGGGTCAGGCGCATTCCTCCGCTCTTAATAATTTACATCATATTGATTTCCTCCGCGTTTGGACACTCGCACCTGCACTTCCACTTTTTCTTCTCGGTCCAGAGTACACTCAAAGCACCGGAGAGGGCCGGGGAGAAAGTGGTGCAACCCGGGGCTTCCAAAGCAGTTTAACACAGCGTCGAGGATAATAGACTGAATGGGACTGCGCTGCGACTGATTTAACTTCGGGATGTTTAGGGGCGTTCACGGTTCACTGTGACTAAACGCTTAACCGAGTCAATACGTCTTGCTCGGTTACTCGTTTTTGCCTTGTTTTTTACTTTGTTGTAATAAAACATTTGCGCAACCGAGCGAGCGCTGTCATGCAACTGTTTACTGAGTGAAAACAGGTTTGCTGACAACTCCAATTTATCCCATAAAGACGGAGAGTGACATTGCAGTGCTTTATTTAACTTGGATTTCATGTTGGTGGAGAAAATAGACAGCATTTTGCCTCAGATGGAAAGCTATCGATCTTTTACCTGCACAAGCTAAGGTAAGCGGCTAACGTTAGCGACTTTACAACATGGCTCTTGAAAAAAGGGTGCTTTAGTCATAATCACTGCAAGACTGCGTCAAAACAGTGTTTAAAACTCTTGCTGTGGTGCTGTTCGGTGTTTACGACATAATGCACGGAAGTCTATTGTGACTCGTACAGGTTTGAAAACAAAGAAAAACCTTGAACGAAAAAGAACGCCATGTTGACGCAGCTGGTTAACCAATCATTGACAGCGATTATTGACCTGTCGGTTGAAGAAAAATTGAAAATGTGCACTGGCTATCAACACATGAGCAACCATCTTGAGTTTCACTTAACAGAGGTGGGAGACTCGAATCAAAGAAAACAAAACCTTGTAACTAATTTGTACCAACTTTGTACAACAGCGCTTTACAAAATTGAATACACATATGAACTAAAATAAATAATAATGCATTTTGAAATAATACCACAAACTCAAGACGAGACACTACATGCATTTTTTTCTTCAGTTTTTTGGTCAGTTTGATCTCTCAACATAATGACTTTCATGTGGAAACAACACAATCTGTTAATAAAGATGCTTCATTTAATCCACTTCATCCATAGATTTCTCTAGGACATTGTAACTTTAAAGGTTGTTTTCTAAAAATGCATTTTTCTCCCACAGAGACATACCAGCCTTAAAGCTGCTCCTACACACACTGAACTGTACCATCTTTACTTTTTTTATATTTTGACAGAATGTACTGAAGGATTTGTTGAAATCGAATTATTAAAGATTTAAAGCAGAACTCAGTAACTTCAAGGACAGAGCTCCCCCTGCAGGTCTCTTGAGAACGTACACTCCCAGTAAATTGAATTGAAATTTTTTTGTTTTTCTTTTTTTCCCCCTTAGTTTTTATTGAAATAAGGAAGTTTAACATATAAAAACATTTAATGCCGCTAAATATAAAAAAGAGAGCCATGGTTTCTCAGGAGAGTTGTCTTCGGGTCGACGTCAGGAAAGTTGCAAGACTGGTTTTCCACTCAGAGACAGCAGGGGGCGACGGAGGGGGCTTCAACCGTCTCAAAAATACATTTACAACCACCACATGAACTTACAAAGCCATTTAATAAGGTAAAGACGTTACTTAGTTCTACTTTAAGCTTTTAAAAATGAGGCGACATATGAAATTTGTCTGTAAAATGTTTTGTAACTAATGTAAAATGTACCATAAAAACTAAACCTGATTTTGTCAATTTTCAGATTGAAATGTCCCAAATATGTGCAATTTTTGCAGTTTTTACACATGAAATGCCTTATTTTATCATGAAAACATTACATGATGAAACCCTTGTGATACATTATTTCCTTACAGTTATGTGAGTAAACTACAGGAGAAGTTTCAAATTGATATCTTTAAATTTAACCTGGACTGCAGATTGAACCAACAGTAATTCATTTAACGTTTTGCGGTGTATGTCTTTGTCACTCTTCGATGAAAGTCCAGCTTATCTGTCGCTAGTTTCAAAAGTTTCAGACATCATTAACTTCCACTTATTAACATGCAGCACCTATAGCATGTAGCATATCTCTATATTCCAACAACTCATGCACTGAAAACGCAAGAATGGAGCTGAATTATGCGCTTTGCCGTCTCCTTAACCTCTAATCAGACTTGCGAGGGGACATTAGTATTCTGCCTTTGTCAATAGGCTGATCTGTGTATGCCGCACTTGAAATATTCATCAGTGTGGAACATAAGACTTCTCCTGGCTGTGATTTATAATTGAGAGGATATGAATGTTACATAGGTATGGCCACCGTTTCCCCCTCGCCAGAACAACTTTGGATCATCAGTGGCGCACTTAAGAATGACTTTTAACACGTACCGGCCTTTGCTTCATTGGAGAGGCTGCTTCAAAGTGGTGCACGGACACTTCTCATTACAAAGGAAGAAGTGGCTGATAATAATTATGATGTCTTATTCAAGGCTTATTAGAGGGAAATGTGGATGTCTCTGGTTGTGTAAGTCTATATTAGAAAAATACACTGATCCAAGTAGCCTGTGGGTGTTTTTACAATAGTTTACATTTTACAAATATGTATTTCATATATGTTTCTTAATGTATGTATTTATTATTAAATATGCACACAGAGGTTCAGAACAGAAGCCAATTCCTTTAAATGCATGTTTATAATTTCCCAAACCTTTCCCAACCCCTTGTTGAGAACTGCAGGTCTATAGAAAATCAAGCACGAATCAAACATGTAATATAAGCTTGCACAAGCAACACATGTAGTTTTACAGGAGTGGGGTCTCCTCTAGCCCAGGATCTCCTCAGGTCCAGAACCTTGAAGTCAATGACAGAATCTACGCTGCTGTTTGTTGGGTGTGTGTCAAAAACACAAGGGCTGCTAAGACACTGAAAAGCACATTTGGTGACAGACTGTGAAAGTGTTCCCACACGACACAGTTCATTTGTAGAAGGTGCTCTAAAGTGACAATCACGCAGTTTGAAAAGTTCACTTGCTGGTTTCCCATGGTTTCAGCGACACTATCCAACACCAGGACTAAGCCTGGGAAGCAGAGGTCACACAACAGCAGGCAGAACAAGCACACGTCAAACCAAGGCTGTCACAGGCTGTGGAAGATGTTTGCTCCCACTGCCAGCATCACATCCTTAGCAGCGAGAGTCCTCCGTCTGCTGGGACAAAGAGTGAGCTTTGGGTGTCTGAGGGACAGAGACAAGTCAAAGTGAGCAGTGTCCACCAGTGTGTGACCTACAGGAAGGATTCAGCATTATTACTGCCTTTAAAGAGTTCAGAGATGATTGAACATCTCAATTCATAAGCTGTTCAAACTCCCACAGTCGAAGACAGAAGCAAATACATTCCTTTTGGACAGTCATTACTTAAAACAGTCACTGGACTTATCTCCTTGTCCAGCAGTGCACTGCTCATGTGGTCAGTACAACAACAGAGGACAACCGGCCCACCTCCTGCTGCCCCATCTCCAACAATCTAAGCTCCACCAGAAAAACATTAGTGGTGTTGGCTGCTTTACTAGTTCCTGATAATTACAAAAATGAAAAAAAGATAGTGGTCCTTACGTAGGCTTTACAGGATGACAAGTGCCTGCAGGTCTCTCCTCGCTCGTAGAGAGAACAGACCTGTTGAATTGCAGACATCATTGTGTTAAAAACCTTTAATCCGTGTGGCTCAGCTTTACCTTTCACACTCTATTTACTCAGCTCATTTTGGTTGTGTGTCCTACAACAACAAAAACAGTGTCCAAAGAGTGGCTTACCCTGATTGGTCAGTAGAGACCCTTGATTTGTGTGACAGAATCCATGACATTGCTCCTTGTTTGTCCAAAAGACAATACCACTGAGACAATGGAAGCAGACATTCACGACAGACCATGAAACTGTCCCCACGTGAGTGCGCTCAACTCATGAATGAAACAACTTCATGTTTAGGAGGTAATAGAAATGAACTTTCTTCAGTAAGCGCCTTTAAACCTTAACTGTTCACTGCAAACACTCCCTGTGAGACCCTTCAGTGCTTTCCCCTCACCCACCAGGGGGAAGTCCTCTCTCTGTCTCGCTCTCTTCCTCCTCTCCCTCTCTTTTTTTAAATTTTGTATAAAACGACCATTTTCAGATTCATTTTGATGATTTTATTTGAATGTGCTTCAGTGTTAAAGGGAAAGCTGACACCGTCCACACTGAGGTCCTCACTAAAGTAGCCTAAGTTTGTTGCACATGACTGACATTTCTGACTGTCCAGAAACCTGAAAACAGTCCCACATACACAACTACTCTGATATTATTTCCTAATTAAGACAGCTGCAATGGATAAAGACCTGTAATATCAGCTGCCTTATTTAAAACAGAAAGATACTCATCTGTGTGAAATTTTAAGCAACACTGCCCTCTACTGTTAAACATAAAAACCACTGGCAGCGACAGTAGAGCTATGATATACAGTATATTCACTGTTAAATACTTGTTACTACAGTACTTTGGTTGCAAAAATATAATGCAAATAAATAGTTGTCTAAATGTATAATTTTTTGATGTACAAATCGTTACACATTTCCAAAGCCCCGGAGTTGATGTTTAAAGTGCATATGACAGCTTTTCATGCTTTTCTAATTTTGATTTTTATTTATTTGTTTTTTTTTGTGTGCATTAATACTTTATACATTATAGTTTTGCACCAATCAGGTAGCTGTTTGTGGAGAAAATATTTAAAATCCGTTCAAATACAAGATGTAAACAAGGCAAGGCAAGGCAAGGCAAGGCAAGTTTATTTGTAGAGCACAATTCGTACACAGGGCAATTCAAAGTGCTTTACATAAACAGGAAAAATTGCATTAAAATCACAAAATACAAAAAGACACACAGAATCATTTTAAAATCATTTTAAAATAAAGTGCTTTAAAAGAGAAGAGTGCAGATAGATCTTTCAGTCGTACGCACATCTAAAGAGAACTGTTTTTAGCCTGGATTTAAACATTGTCAGAGTGGAGGCCTGTCTCACATCTTCAGGGAGACTGTTCCAGATTTTAGCTGCAAAAAACTGAAATGCTGATTCCCCATGTTTAGTCCTGACTCTAGGCACCTGCAGGAGGCCGGTCCCTGAGGTCCTCAGATTGCGAGATGGTTCATACGGCACTAACATGTCAGAGATGTACTTTGGTGCTTGGCCGTGGAGAGACTTGAACACAAGCAGAGCTGCTTTAAAGTCAATTCTCTGAGCCACAGGAAGCCAGTGCAGAGACCTGAGCACAGGACTAATGTGATCGTACTTCCTGGTTCTTGTCAGGACTCGAGCAGCAGCGTTCTGGATGTACTGCAGCTGTTTTACAGCTCGTTTGGAGAGGCCAGTGAACAGGCCGTTGCAGTAGTCTAACCTACTGGAGACAAATGCATGGATAAGTCTCTCCAAGTCTGGTTTAGACACTATACCTTTAATTTTGGCAATGTTTTTAGGTGGTAAAAGGCTGTTGATGTTATTGATTTGATGTGGCTGTTAAAGTTCAGGTCTGAGTCCATTATTACCCCAGATTTCTAACTTGATTTGTCGGTTTTATAGCGAGAGACTGGAGGTGACTGCTGACACTTTCTCTCTGTTTCTGCGGCCCAAAGACGATGATTTCAGTCTTGTCTGAGTTTAGCTGAAGAAAATTGTTTTGCATCCACAAGCTGATCTGTTGGATGCAATGACAGAGTGAATCCACTGGTCCATATTCACCTGCTGTCAGTGAGACATAGATCTGAGTGTCATCTGCGTAGTTGTGATAAGACACATTTGTGCTGAGTATTAACTGACCTAAGGGCAGCATATAGAGGTTGAACAGAAGGGGTCCCAGGATTGACCCTTGGGGCACCCCACAGGTCAAGCTCACGTGGTCTGAGACACAGTTACCAATCTCAACAAAGTACTCTCTGTCCTCAAGGTAGGACTTCAACCAATTTAGGGCAGTGCCAGTGATGCCCACCCAGTCCTCTAGTCTCTGTAGGAGGATCCCATGATCGACAGTGTCAAAAGCAGCGCTCAGATCTAACAGAATTAAGACTGAGGCTTTGCCCGCGTCAGTGTTCAGGCGGATGTCATTTGTCACCTTGATAAGAGCAGTCTCAGTGCTGTGATGAGGTCTAAAACCTGACTGAAAAACATCAAATGAGTTGTTTATTAAGAGGAAGTCAGTGAGCTGTTGGTAAACAACCTTTTCGAGGACTTTGCCTAAAAATGGCAGATTTGAGATGGGCCGATAATTTTTCAGTTCTGAGGCATCAAGACTGCTCTTCTTTAAGAGAGGCTTAATGACCGCAGTTTTCAAGGCCCTTGGGAATGTTCCAGATTGAAGCGACATGTTAACTATGTGAGTGAGTGGTGTTAACAAAGTGCTCAGAACAGACTTTAGAAATCTGGTGGGTAAGACATCGAGGCAGCATGTACAAGAACTCAGACTGGTGATGATCTCTTGGACAGTTTTGTCAGTTACAGGCGCAAACTGAGTCAGCTCTAAATGTGTAGGTGGTTTTAAAGTTATTATTTGCACTGTGGAATTTATGGCATTTTTAATGCCCTGAACCTTGTCATTAAAGAATACTGCAAACTCATTGCACTTAGCTGTGGAAATTAGTTCTAATGGCAGCAGAATTGGAGGGTTTGTTAGTCTGTTTACTGTTGCAAACAGAGCACGCGAGTTATTACTGCAATTTCCAATTATTTCAGAAAAAAATCCTTCCCTTGTTTTACATAAAATGAGGTTGTACATGTACAACCTTTCTCTATAAATCTCTTTATGAATCTGGAGCTTTGACTTGCGCCATTTTCGCTCAGCCCTGCGGCACTCCCTTTTTTGTGCCCTGACTGACTCATTATTCCTCCATGGCGCCTTCTGCTTATTTTTAACCAAACTGATGACATCACACTACTAGAGAGACGAAGGTTATACCATAATTTTCAAAAAATAAACTACATAATAATAACCTTTTTGTGACAATTTAAACATTTAATCAACTAAATAAAAGTGTTTACACATATTTTATTTGTCAAAAAATAAATACAAATCTCAAATCAAATCAAATCAATTTATTTTTATAATGCCCAAAATCACAACAACAGTTGCCTCGATGGGCCACAGGTAAAAGCAGTTCAGATAACTGTCCCAGAATGCCCCTGTCCTTTGACCCTCCTTCGCTGGCGGAAAAACTACAAAAAACCCCATGGGAAAAAGTAGAAACCTCGGGGAGAACCACAGTGAAGGAGAGATCCTACTCCCACGGACGGACAGGCTGCAGATGAACTAGGACTGACGCATCCACTTGGACTGTGGAGCCAGAACCACTCAAGAGGGAGGTGGCTTTAAAGAGTTCCTCCAGGCGGACGAGGAGCAGTCCACCAGTGTAGAGAGATCCTCCAGCAGGAGATGAGGAACAGTTCATCTAAAGTAGAAGGAGTTCGTCCAGGCAGACGAGGTGTGGCTAATCCAGCTGTCCAGGCGGGTGGCGCATAGATCGTCCAGACAGGTGGGGGTGGGGGTGGGGGGTCGTCACTGGAGCAGCCGCCGCAGTGTCTGAAACAGTCTCCACTCCCCGGGGGAAGTGGAGAGAAAGAGAAACATGTGAACAGCAATGAACAGACTACAGTTGAAGTAATATTAAATATTGTTGATAGGTAAAGTAGGAAGAACCAGAGGATAGTGTTCAAGCTGCCATACTTCCCCAGCAGAATTGCTCCAAGGGCAGCGTAGCTAAAACTGTAGGTTTTTATTTCTGTTCCTAACTGGCCTGACCATAAGCTATTTCAAAGAGGAACGTTTTGAGCCTGGTCTTAAATGTAGAGACTGTGTCGGCCTCTTTTACATGAACAGGGAGCTGGTTCCATAACATAGGAGCTTGGTAGCTAAATGCTCGACCTCCTACTGTGCTTTTAGAGACTCTGGGGACTAACAATAGTCCAGCATTTTGAGAACGAAGAGCTCTGTTTGGATGGTACGCTACTATTGCATCTTTGAGGTAGGATGGGGCCATATTGTTTAAAGCTTTATAAGTCAGGAGGAGGATTTTAAATTTGATTCTAAACTCAACAGGAAGCCAGTGAAGAGACTCTAACACTGGTGAAATATGATCTCTTTTTCTAGTACCTGTTAATAATCTTGCTGCTGCATTTTGAACCAGTTGAAAGCTTCTTATAGAGCTTTTTAGGACACGCTGTAAGCAGAGCGTTACAATAGTCTAATCTGGATGTGACAAATGCATGGATGAGTTTTTCGGCATCATCTCTGGGCAGGATTTTTCTAATTTTGGCTATGTTACGCAAATGAAAGTAGGCTGTTTTACAGGCTTGATTTATATGAGCTTTGAACGAGAGATCTTGGTCAAATAGGACCCCAAGGTTTCTTACAGTAGAGCTGGGGGCTACAGTGATATTGTCCAGAGAAACTATCTGGTCAGATAAGGAGTCTCGCAGGTGCTTAGGGCCCAGCAGAATGACCTCGGTTTTTCAGGGTTAAGGAGCAGATAATTAAGAGTCATCCAAGTTTTTATGTCTTTCACGCAGGCACTAAGTCTGTCTACTTGATGCGTCTGATCAGGTTTCATTGATAAATACAGCTGAGTGTCATCTGCATAGCAGTGGAAGTTAATGCCATGCTTTCTGATGATCATACCTAAGGGCAGCATATAAAGAGTGAACAGAACTGGACCGAGTACTGAACCCTGCGGCACACCGTAGGTTACTTTAGAACATGGGGAAGATCTCTGGTTTACATTAACAAACTGGTACCTATCAGATAGATAGGATTTAAAACCAGCTAAGGCGGTTCCACTGACACCTACATCACATTCTAACCTCTGCAGTAGAATGTTGTGGTCGATGGTGTCAAACGCTGCGCTGAGGTCCAACAGAACCAGAATTGAGACCTGTCCATCATCAGCAGCTAATAACAGATCATTTGTGACTTTAACTAGTGCAGTTTCAGTGCTGTGGTATGCACGGAACCCTGACTGAAAAACTTCAAATAAATTATTGTCCTGCAGGTGGCGACAAAGCTGTTTAATCACAATTCTTTCAAGGATTTTAGAGACAAAGGGCAGATTAGAAATAGGTCTATAGTTTGCCAGTATGTCGGGGTCTAGATTAGGCTTTTTCAAAAGTGGTTTAACCACTGCATATTTGAAGGACTGAGGGACATAACCGCTTTCTAGTGAAGTATTTATTATATTAAGAATGGGATTTATAATTAGGGGGAGAATTTCTTTGAGGAGTCTACTTGGGATTGGGTCTAAAATACAAGTTGATGTTTTGGAGGACATAATGACTGAAGTTATCTCTGCCTGATCAACAGCAGTGAACCTATCTAGTATTACTGAAGGATTTGTATGGGACACTAGCTTTGCAGTCTGGGCTTGCTCAGTACTGATAGTGGGAGTAATTGCATTTAGTTTATCTCTAATAGTTGTGATTTTGCTGTTAAAGAATAGAAGGAAGTCATTGCAGCTTAGAGTAACTGGTATTGAGGGTTCTACTGCGCTGTGACAGTTTGTCAGCCTGGCTACAGTGCTGAAGAGAAATCTAGAGTTATTTTTATTTACTTCTATTAAATTTGAATAATATCTGGTTTGAGCCTTACGCAGAGCCTGCTTATAAGACAGAAGGCAAGTTTTCCATTCTTTCAGGGATTCTTCTGTGTGGGAGCGGCGTAAGGATCTCTCTAGTTTTCTTACCCTTTGTTTGTGAGAACGTAGTTCTTCATTGTACCAGGGGGAGGCTCGTTTTGGCCTGATTACTTTCTGTTTAAGTGGAGCTGCAACATCAAGAGCAGATTTTAGAGAGTTGACCATTGAGTCAACAGAGTTATCAATAGCACTGGGACTGGCGCTGTTAATCGACAGGATCACATGACATAATATTAAATATTGGTTCTATTATTTCTCTGAACTTTAAAATAGATTTTTCAGATATTGTCCTTTTCATTATAGTTTTAGTCTGAGGAGCTGGATAGTCCTTAAGAATAAACTGAAAGGTAATTAGGAAGTGATCTGACATTATTGGGTTTTGGGGGAAGACATTAAGGTCACTAATCTCTATTCCATAAGTTAGAACCAGGTCCAGAGTGTGCTGGTGACTGTGGGTTGGTTCATTTACATTTTGAGTGAAACCAATGCTGTCTAATAAAGCGCTAAAGGCATTACTGAGGCAATTATTTTCATTCACATGAATGTTGAAATCCCCAACCACCACGATATTTTCCTCAGACTAATACTAAATTTGATAGGAAGTCAAAGAATTCTGTTAAGAACAATGAATAAGGACCAGGAGGTCGATAGATTATTATGAACAGAACAGCTTTTTGGTTTCTCCAGTTTGGGCAGGTGATTGATAGGATAAGGCTTTCAAATGAGGAAGACTCATTATTAGTTTTGTTAATTTTAGGACTCAGGAGTAAACTAGAATGTGAAATTACTGCCACCCCACCTCCCCGGCCTGAGCTCCTGGCAGCTTGAAAGTTAACATGACTCTGTGGGGTGGCCTCATTTAATCTGACATAATCATCTTGTTGAAGCCAAGTTTCAGTTAAAGCTAAAAGATCAATATTATAATCGTTAATTAATTCATTAACTAAAAGTGATTTGGAGGAAATTGACCTAATGTTTAGCAATCCACATTTTACATGCTTATTTATTAGTTTATTTGTATCATGTGTAGGGATTATTTGTATTAAGTTATTTGGTCTGACACCTAAATTATCTGTATTTGGATCTGACTTATTGGCGTTATTTACACGAGGGACGCGCACAGTCTCTATTTGCTTTGACTCTGAACACTTGATCTGTGACAGCGCGGGCGAGAGCTTAGCGACAGAGAAGAGACTCTGCACCCGGGACTCATATTTAGAGCGTCACTTATCTGACATTGGATGAGTTTTGGTGCAGGATGGTTGCTATGGTAATTTCCCAGTGTGATGTCATTATTTACAACCAGGAAGTAAATTGAAGACCTAAAAATGGATAAACTGGGATAACATATGTAAAGAATTGTAGCAAAATTTGAAATATATGTATCTTAACTGCATTTTAATTAAATGTGTCGTCCAACCTGTCATAGGCGCTTTGATTGCATAGGAGCGTGAATAAAAAGGTCTTTCATGGTTTACGTCATTGTATTTGCTTTGGAATTGTGGTATTGTAACTAAACGTGAATGCATGTCAAATAGATCCTGTTTCTGTCATGAGCTTAGTGCCTCCTCCCTCCTGTGTGTGTGTGTGTGTGTGTGTGTTTCCTCCTCCCCTCCTGTGGTGTCCTTGTTTGGAGCTTCCTGGGCATGACTGATTGGCACACCTGGATCCCATCTGCAATCAAGCATACACCCTCTGCAGTACAAAAGCTTGGCTCATTCATCCACACCCTGCCAGATCGTTCAGTCTACTTCCGTGCCTGCTCCTGCCTGCTATCCTGGTTCTCACCTGTGCTCCTCGGTCCTTCCTGCTCCTGCCTGCTATCCTGGTACTCACCTGTGCTCCTCGGTCCAGCCTGCTCCTGCCTGCTATCCCGGTACTCACCTGTGCTCCTCGGTCCAGCCTGCTCCCGCCTGCCGTCCCGGTCCTCACCCGTGCTTCCTGGTCCAGCCTACTCCTCCTCAGCCAACTCTCAATAAATAATTCTGTATTAATCCATATCTCTGGTCTGCTTCTTTGGGTCCGCCTGTCGTTATCTCCTAACAGAACGATCTGGCCAAACAATGGACCCAGCAGATCCAGATGCGTTACAGAAAATGATCGCCACTCAGGGAATCTCTCGGCCAACACCACACATCGTTGCAGGAGTTGAAGGAATCTAATCAGTCTCTCGGAGCCCAAGTCACAAATCTAACCAGGTTGGTGGAGCACATTTCTCATCAATTATCTGCCCAGTCTGTCTGCCAGCCCACACACCCTACTCCTGCTGTCTCCTCGGCTGTGAATCCTCCCGTGAAACTCCTGTTCCTCATCCTGAGCCATATAATGGGGACCTGGGTAAAAGTAACGGCTTCCTCTTACAATGTGCCACCGTCTTCACCTGCCAACCTCTGACATTTTCTACTGACCATTGAAGGTAGCTTTTGTTACTGGATTGTTGCGTGGAAGAGCACTTGATTGGGCTGAAGCTATGTTGGGTGGTAGAGGCGTTGAAGATATCAGTTATTCTGAATTCATTGATGACTTCAAAAGAGTTTTTGCACACCCTGATTGTGAGGCTAATGCTGCTAAGGGGCTTCTAGATCTCCACCAGGGGAACAAGAGTGTGGCTGATTACGCTATTCAGTTTCGGATCCTGGCCGAAGAGTCTGGGTGGAACGAGGCAGCATTAAAGGGTGTATATTGGCGGGGTTTAAATGACACCTTAAAAGATGAGTTGTCTCTTCGTGATGACCCTGGTTCTTTGGAGGAACTAATCTCTCTCTCTATCCGCTTTGACAACAGACTGCGAGAGCGCAAACGTGAGAGGGTGTCCCGTACAACTTCTTCTCCTACGCCTCGTTCCTTGCCTCCAGCCCTAGTTCAGCCTGCCACCAATTTACCCGCGTTGCCTTCCACCTCTCAATCCCCTGACATTCCTATGCAAATTGGCCGGACCAGATTGACAGTTGAGGAGAGGTCCCGGAGAATTCGAGCAGGCGAGTGTTTGTACTGCGGTCAGGAGGCCATTTCCTCAATCAATGTCCAGTTCGTCCCAAAAGACCCCGCTCATCAGTAAATATGGGGTACTGATGGGCAAAGTATCTAAAATCCCCAATGACCCACCTAGACTCCTGTTACCTGCTACCCTCTGTCATAACCACCAGTCACTTCCTCTTCAAGCCCTAATAGACTCGGGGGCTGAGCAAAACTTCATGGACTCTACTTTAATTTTACAAGCAGGGATCTCCACTGAACCTCTTCCAGAACCAGTCCAGGTCAGTGCTTTAAATGGTTCTTTTCTAGCTCAAATCACTCACCATACTGTTCCCCTCCATTTGATTTTGTCTGGTAACCATCATGAAGACATTCGTTTCTTTTGTTTTTTCTGCACCCCAGACTCCAATTGTTTTAGGCTACCCTGGCTCAAGATTCATAACCCTGTTATTGACTGGTCTCTTAATAAAATCATTAGTTGGAGTTTGTTTTGCCATCAGTCTTGTTTGCAGTCAGCTCTCCCTTCATCAGGGGAGGTTTTACCTCAACAGCCTGTGACCGCTCCCGATCTGACTGCAGTTCCATCGGA
Source organism: Rhinogobius similis (assembly GCA_019453435.1). NCBI lineage: Eukaryota > Metazoa > Chordata > Actinopteri > Gobiiformes > Gobiidae > Rhinogobius > Rhinogobius similis. Next base: position 28,701,327 of record CM033633.1, on the reverse strand, counting down.
ATACCATGACCTAGGGGAGGTCTTTAGTAAGGAGAAGGCACTGTCTTTGCCGCCGCATAGACCCTATGACTGTGCAATAGACCTCCTTCCAGGCGCCACTCTTCCTCCTGCTCGCCTCTACAACCTGTCCCGACCTGAGAGGGAGGCCATGGAGACATACATAAAGAACTCTCTCGCAGCAGGTATAATCCGCCCATCTTCCTCTCCTGTCGGTGCCGGGTTTTTCTTTGTTTCTAAGAAAGACATGACTTTAAGACCATGCATAGATTACAGAGGTTTGAACAATATCACAGTTAAGAACAAATACCCCTTGCCTCTGATCTCCTCTGCCTTTGAGCCATTGCAGGGTGCCACCATCTTCACCAAACTGGATTTGCGAAATGCGTACCATCTTGTCAGAATCAAGGAAGGTGACGAATGGAAGACGGCATTCAACACGCCCTTGGGACATTTTGAATACTGTGTCATGCCATTTGGACTCACCAATGCTCCTGCAGTGTTCCAAGCTCTGGTAAACGACGTCCTTCGGGACTTTCTTAATCGTTTTGTTTTTGTCTACCTGGACGATATCCTTATATTTTCCAGAGACCCGCTTGAACATCGCCTTCATGTCTGCCTAGTCCTGCAAAGACTGTTAGAAAATAAACTGTTTGTGAAGGCAGAGAAATGTGAATTCCACGTCAGCTCCATCTCCTTTCTGGGTTTTATCATTGAGAGTGGACAAGTTAAAGCAGATCCCGTGAAGATCAAGGCTGTCTCTGATTGGCCCTCCTTCCAATAGGAAACAACTGCAAAGATTCCTTGGTTTTGCCAACTTTTACAGACGGTTCATTAGAGATTACAGCAAGGTTGCCCTACCCCTCACCAGACTCACATCTGCAAAACTCCCTTTTCAGTGGACTGCCGAAGCAGATTTTGCTTTTAATAAGCTCAAGAGGTTATTCACTACAGCACCGGTATTGACCCAACCTGATCCGTCCAAACAGTTTATTGTTGAGGTTGATGCCTCCGATGTAGGAGTTGGCGCAGTTCTCTCCCAGGTGTTCTGACACAGATTCTCGTCTCCACCCTTGTGCCTTCTTTTCCAGGAGGTTGGCTCCTGCCGAGTGCAACTACGATGTGGGCAATAGAGAACTTCTGGCAGTAAAGCTTGCACTAGAGGAGTGGAGGCATTGGCTAGAAGGAGCAGAACAACCCTTCGTGGTATGGACGGACCACAAGAATCTAGCCTATATTCAATCAGCAAAGAGATTAAACTCTCGGCAAGCCAGGTGGGCCTTGTTCTTTGGGAGGTTCCAGTTTACCATCACTTACCGTCCAGGTTCAAAGAACGTTAAGCCTGATGCACTGTCCGTCAGTTTGACCCATCTGAGCAGTCAAATTCAGAGACTATACTTCCTAGTAACTGTGTCCTTGGTTCTCTCCACTGGCAGGTAGAAGCAAATGTAAAGAAAGCGCAGGAGGCTGAGCCTGATCCGGGAGGTGGGCCGTCCAATAGACTCTATGTTCCATCATCTGTACGCAGTGAGGTCTTACAATGGTCACACAACTCCAAATTTGCATGCCATCCAGGTATAAATCGCACCTTGTCTAGTCTCCGGCGTAATTTCTGGTGGCCAACTATGGAGGCAGACACTTTCGGAGTTTCGTGTCTGCCTGCACAGTATGTTCCCAGAATAAATCCTCCCATGCTTCCCCTCTGGTCATCTGAGACCTTTACCCATTGCCAACCGCCCCTGGTCACACATTGCAGTAGATTTTGTGACCGGCCTTCCTCTCAAATGGGCAATCTGTCATTCTGACCATCGTTGACAGATTTTCTAAGGCTGCTCACTTTGTAGCCCTCCCTAAATTACCCTCAGCTCGTGAAACCGCAGACCTCATGGTGGAACATGTTTTTCGTCTCCATGGCATCCCAGCTGATATCGTTTCTGACCGAGGCCCCCAATTCATCTCCCAAGTTTGGAAAGCATTCTGTCAATCTCTGGGTACCACTGTCAGTCTATCTTCAGGTTTCCATCCACAGACAAACGGTCAGACTGAAAGAACCAACCAAGACCTGGAGTCTGCTCTCCGCTGTGTGGCCGGTCGCAACCCCTCTTCCTGGAGTTCACACTTACCTTGGGTAGAGTACGCACATAACTCTCTAACCTCCTCCGCTACGGGTCTCTCCTTTTCAGTCCTCCCTGGGCTACCAACCGCCACTCCTTTCTATGGAGGAGATTGAGGTCTCCGTGCCTTCGGTCCAGGTCCATATGCGAAGGTGTCGTAAGATCTGGAGGGAGACCAGGAAGGCCCTGTTACGGACTTCTTCCCAGTGCAAGACCCTTGCTGACCGCCATCGCCGTCCAGCACCAAAGTACGCCCCCGGTCAGAAAGTCTGGTTATCTTCCAAAAATATCCCTTTGAAGGCTGTTTCTAAAAAACTGTCACCTCGTTTCATTGGACCATATGAAATCGAAAGAATCATTAATCCGGTTTCTGTCCGTCTCAAACTTCCTCAAGCCCTCCGTGTCCATCCTACTTTTCACGTATCCCAAGTTAAGCCGGTACGATCCAGTTCTTTGTGCCCTCCATCCAAGCCCCCACCACCCCCCCAAATGGTTGACGACCATCCACCAGATACTGTGCGGCGGATCATTGATTGCCGTAGGCGGGGGCGTGGGCTCCAGTACCTTGTCGATTGGGAGGGGTATGGTCCTGAGGAGCGGTCGTGGGTTGGTCGTGCCCTGATCCTGGACCCTGACCTGTTGCGGGAGTTTCATCGTGCTCACCCTGAGAAGCCTGGTGGTGCGCCAAGGGGCGCCCGTTGAGGGGGGGGTACTGTCATGAGCTTAGTGCCTCCTCCCTCCTGTGTGTGTGTGTGTGTGTGTGTGTTTCCTCCTCCCCTCCTGTGGTGTCCTTGTTTGGAGCTTCCTGGGCATGACTGATTGGCACACCTGGATCCCATCTGCAATCAAGCATACACCCTCTGCAGTACAAAAGCTTGGCTCATTCATCCACACCCTGCCAGATCGTTCAGTCTACTTCCGTGCCTGCTCCTGCCTGCTATCCTGGTTCTCACCTGTGCTCCTCGGTCCTTCCTGCTCCCGCCAGCCGTCCTGGTACTCACCTGTGCTCCTCGGTCCAGCCTGCTCCTGCCTGCTATCCCGGTACTCACCTGTGCTCCTCGGTCCAGCCTGCTCCCGCCTGCCGTCCCGGTCCTCACCCGTGCTTCCTGGTCCAGCCTACTCCTCCTCAGCCAACTCTCAATAAATAATTCTGTATTAATCCATATCTCTGGTCTGCTTCTTTGGGTCCGCCTGTCGTTATCTCCTAACAGTTTCTGGTTCCAATGTGTACGCCATGTTTCCACTGGCCCTTTCCAGAGGCGACGTCACCCAAACATAATCAGTTTTCTCAATAAATGAAATCTAAAAAAAAAAAATATATATATATACAAACTTTAATTTATCTTGTACATGAATTATAGTTTTTCTTCATCAGGCCGATCTCAGCAGTTCAGATTTCATGTGTCGGTGTGAGACGTGGCTAAAGCTAGCGTAAACGAGAAACAGCTTCCTGTCTCTTGTCAGCCTTTTCTCCATTTCTCTCACGTCTCTGTGCCTCTACGCCACATCTCTGCTTGTTGCTCAGTCTCGATGGTAAAAATGTTAAGCCAATTTTCAGTCAGATCTAGTTTACTCAGTAACTAAATAAGAAATCCAAAATCCCCTCTGTACATATGTGTGTATATGTGTTTAAAATGAAAGAAATGTAAACCTGGTTCTGATCATTTTAAATGTCCCAAATATGTTTCCAACATTTCAGTTTAAAAAAAAATGAATGAATGAATGAATGAAAACATTACATGATGAAAAAATTTTTATCATTTTTTTCTTACATTTATGTGCGTGAACTACAGGAGAAGTCTCAAATTTAAGTGTGTTTTTCCCATTTGGTCACACCTTTTTCATCAGAGGTTGCTACAGTGTAAACCAGCCATAGAAGCTGGAATTTGGCTGTGGTAGTTTTCTAACGTGTCAAGCAAAATCCTCAGACTTGTTTTACTAATATAAAAGGGGATTATGATTATCGCCACTGGAGAGTCACTCACAGATTTGAGTTGTAAACTAATGTGTGAACATTGTAAACTAATGTATGAACATTCCTCTGTCTGACCATTTACTCCTAAATTTGTGGTTGTCAATCTCTTGTTCTTCCCTGTAATGTGTTCAGTGTCCTCTTGGTTATGTGTGTACACTTTGTGAAGTAACTGTCTGTGGTCTACTGTGTATTTGTGATATTCATATTTACATATGAATCATATGTTCATTAATATGCACTGTCCATTTTATAAATAAATAAACACTTTAATTATAGTTAGACTAAGTGCCACTCTTGCTGTAGGGGGCATTGGGCATAAACTAATATCTTAAAGGTTAATAAATATGCCATTATAAAAAGAACCCTTTCAAAAGAAAAAAAAAAAAAAACAACAAAAAAAAACAACAACAACAACAACAATCTTGAAATGTTTAATCTTCAACTATTTTATTGCAGTTTAAAAATCTAAATACAAATTTTGTACAAAAGGACAGGGCACAAGGGCTACATCCAGTTTATATTTTTGTTTCAGTATTAATATCATTTAGAACAGGGGTGTCCAAACTTTTTCCATCGAGGGCCACATATTGAAATATAGACCAAGCGGAGGGCCACAAATCAATCGCGAAACGTTAAAAAAAGCTGCATTTATCTGATGTTTTAAGCACCACCACATTTACATTCAGTCTGCCTTAATATCAGTCTGTATTGCACCAAAATGTTAGTTATTTAGGTTGGAATTGTAGAAAATCTGAAATGAGCTGTAAATAGTACTTATCAGGACAATGTGGGCCAGTTCACCAGGAAGCCTAAGGGCCAAGAAAAATTGGTCTGAGGGCCGCATTTGGCTCCCGGGCCTGAGTTTGGACATGCCTGATTTAGAGTATTTGTACAAGAGTAAAGTTGTCGTATCAACATTCACCACTAGATGTCACTTAAGGCTGTGACGTTCAGACATTTGTAGCACCAAATAATTATTATTATCAAATTACCTTGACGCAAAAAGGAAATAAAAAACCTTCCACTACCACATGACTCTCAGTGAAATATTTTTACATTTAATTCAAGCCTTGCATCAGGTTTGTAAAATGTGGCTGGATTGTGATCAAAATTAGGTAAACATCAAGAACGTTTTACTTTTTAATGTACGCTTTCCCTCTTCCATTTTAGATTAAAAAACAAAACAAAACAAAACTACAATGTGTTAATTGTATGTGTTTTTATACAAAGAAGGGCATTTTTGAGCAGAAAACAGCTGGAAATTATATCATTTAGCGTGTTAAGATTAACCATGTAATGTAAAGGTCTGGCCACTAGATGTCAGCACAGAACCATCATAACTAGCAATCTTTTTTCTTTTTTTCTTTAGTCAATACCACCCTGATTCAAATTTCTCAGTTTAGGCTGCTTAGTTGTTGAAGAATTGGCCTATAGATAACGTTAATAGCCTGGTGCGATTTATCTTAGATAGGCAATAATTACAACGAAAGGATATTATAGTTATTACCAAGATATGGAACCATATTAGGCACGTGTGCAGTATTTATAGAATCTCAAGCCTATTCAGCACCCTCCATTACGCTCCCATATTTAACCCTACAGTGCTCCTCGTGCTCTTTCTGGACATTAAAAATCATAAGCCACGTGTGCGCTATATTTAGCCGCTGTCATTAATTGCATCAGTGATACTTACAGGAAAAAGATCAGAGAGAAGCGCACAGTAGCACCAGGGAATATTCATTAAAAATCCAGAGGCAGCCAGTGGTGCAAAACAAACCTCACCTCCTCTGAGGGAAACAAGCATGAACAAGACACATGCCCTCATTTTATCAGAGGATAATTATGTTTTATTTTTATTTATTTATTTGAATATATAAGGGTCCTAGATTGATGTGTGATATTTTCAACTAAAGGCTCGCTCTACACTGATTGCCTAACACAAGGCTAGATAGGAGTACTGTTCTTTCTGGTAACACTGTGTAGAATCAAGAAGTTTTTTAAATACGTTTACTGTAACTGGCCTTATTCATACTAATTAGATACTTTGAAGGTGGACTACTTTACTTTTCTGGTGGAGGGTCTGTCCCCGCTTGTTTAATGTTATTGCTTTGCCTGGAATGTATGATCATATCTATCTTTCATTTATTCAATTACAGATTTTTATTGCTGAAAATCCCTGAAGCTCATCTGTTCAAAATTGCCTTAAATTAACTTCATCTTCTATATTGCGTCTTCTTGTTTGAACTGCGAAATGTCTTTAAGTGTTGTGAAAAGTGCTTGTGAAACATTCCAGGCAAAATATTGGCTTGGCAAGTCCAGAAGGATGATTGTATGATGTATTTTATCTACAGAGGGACATGAGTTTTGGTCACTACTCCCTCCCCTGCACCTAGAGCTTTATTTTTTATTATATACAGTATATGTACATTTTTTTAATTAAATATTTTATTGACAAAAATACTCAACAAAAGCCTCAGTTGTCATAAGAGTGAAATAAAGTCAGTTTATTTTTCTATTCTGTTCAAGTATTTGTGTGATATTTACAATTGTACACACTTAGAAGCACAATGAATTGGCCCTTTTATAAACAACAAATATTTTAAGATTTATAGTGTCTATACAGAACTAGAATTAGGATTATCATATTAGGTTGCACTGTAAATTATAGTTTAAAAAAGCATGCACAGAAAAGATTTACGACGGAAACTTAGCAAACTATGCACAAAATGTCAACATAACATTTAAAGGTCTGAATTGCTTGGTAAAATGGATTGTTCAAAGCTAAGATAAGAATGAATGAATTAAATAGCGAGTAGCTAGCAGCAAGAATGCTAGCAAAAATGAGTAGAGAGAATTAGTAAAAGTGAAACATGTGAAACAAACAAAGTATCATTCAGCCAACGACACTTCGCTCATTGATTCTACATGAATATGCAATAATTATCAGTCCCTGTGATATATTTTTTCTTTTTTTAAATATTCATATTTGTTTTGATAGGACCATACATGTCCCTGGTTGGCTAATCCACCTGTCAATCACGCCCATTTGAACTCTGGGAGTTGAAAACCGGTGACCAGGCTCACGTCTGTGTAAAGCAGAGAAGTGTGTATTCTGGATCTAGAGTAAAAACATCAAATGTAGTGTCACTTTAAAAATGATGATGCAGCTAGACGTGGTAAGAGAATAAAGTTGTGTGAACAATAAAGTTGGCAATGTGAAATGGTTAGCTCATACCTAGTTAGCTTGTGCAAAGAGTTACAAGTTAAATATGTTAGACAGAAGAATTCTAGGCTAATCTAAGGACAAGGTGTGGTTAAAATGACAAATTATCGTCTAACTAGCAATGAAAGACTAGATATGAGTTAGCTTTACTGCTTTTTGATCAACAGTAAGAGACTACTGGCAAACAGCTCAATCACTGGTGTCAAGCTAGTTTAGCATATTAGCTCTTGGTACTTGGTAAGCTAATATTCTCTTGTTTTGCATTTGTACACAGAAGAAAATACTAGCTAGTTTAGCATATTAGCTCTTGGTAATTGGTAAGCTAATGTTCTCTAGTTTTGCTTTTTTACACACAAGAAAATAAAAGCTAGTTTAGCATATTAGCTCTTGGTACTTGTTAGCTAATGTTCTCTAGTTTTGCTTTTATACACATTAGAAAATACAAGCTAGTTTAGCATATTAGCTTTTGGTACTTGGTAAGCTAATGTTCTCTAGTTTTGCTTTTATACACAGAAGAAAATACAAGCTAGTTTAGCATATTAGCTTAAAGCTAATATTCTTGTTTTGCTTTTATACACAGAAGAAAATACTAGTTAGTTTAGTATATTAGCTCTTGGTAATTGGTAAGCTAATGTTCTCTAGTTTTGCTTTTATACGCAGAAGAAAATACAAGCTAGTTTAGCATATTAGCTTTTGGTACTTGGTAAGCTAATATTCTCTTGTTTTGCTTTTATACACAGAAGAAAATACTAGTTAGTTTAGTATATTAGCTCTTGGTAATTGGTAAGCTAATGTTCTCTAGTTTTGCTTTTAAACTCAGAAGAAAATACAATCTAGTTTATCATATTAGTTTGATACTTGTTAGCTAATGTTCTCTAGTTCTGCTTTTATACACAGAAGAAAATACTAGTTAGTTTTGCATATTAGCTCTTGGTAATTGGGAAGCTAATGTTCTCTAGTTTTGCTTTTTCACACAGAAGAAAATACAACCTAGTTTAACATATTAGCTCTTGATACTTGTTAGCTAATGTTCTCTAGTTCTGCTTTTATACACAGAAGAAAATACACGCTAGTTTAGCATATTAGCTCTTGGTACTTGGTAAGATAATGTTTTCTAATTTTGCTTTTGTCTACAGATAAAATACAATTACGCCTATATTAATTGAGGATATTGATGCAAAGTTTCCCAAAATAATAGATTTACATTAGTCTTTAATTTTTCCTGATGTTCATTGTGTCATAGCTAACTTTTCCAGCCAGAACAAAGAACTTATTAGTTTCCAGGACTAGCCATATTGACCTTTACTTGCAAACTACTTGACTGCTAAGATAAATGTAAGATAAATAAAATTGCTATTCTCTCTTGACATCTAGGCTACCGTCTCGTCTTGACCTGCGGAAGAAGAATCACCCAAGAAGTTCATGGAATATAGCATTGGACAAGTTTGGTAAGGCTATAAATTAGTGATAACAAGGGGAATAAGGTTGTCAATTGTCAATAGACCCTTTAAAATGCTATGTCATCAAAATTCCAGAATGGAGGCAAAATGAAGCAGAATATAATTCAGTTTCAATAATTCACTCAAATTAGATCTAAATACTAATGGGTTTAAGTCGTTATGTGAGGTAAAAAGCAACAAGTTGGGGATAAATGTCAGCTAGTTTGCTCTTTTATTACAAAGGATGGACAATATACTATTTTCTAGTTTTAAAATTGTATTTAAGTTTCATAAAAAGAATAATTTGTGGTAAAATATATGATATATCTGTAGATACAATGAAAAACTATTGTGGGTTCATAATTTCTTCCAGCATTTGTCCAGTTAAACCTAAACATCTGGATCATCAAAAAATGCTAAGAGTTTATAAACAGTTCATGTTAAATACTATAGTAAACATCTTTAAAGCAGCCCCTTATGTCACTCACATAGTGTTTTTCATTTTCCAAAATCATCCCAATTTTTAAGATTTTGTGATGTTCTGAGGTTTATCCCAGTTTCTCCAGTGAAATCACATTATGTTCCACTTCACTTTTGCCTCCATTCCAGAATTTAGAATGTCTTTGCTGTTGAAGGAAATGCTCTCAATTTACACTTGGTCATATTTAAATGCTACGCCAGCTTCAAAAAGTTGGCCACAATTTGCTACTTTCTCCGTTCTTTCTCATCACTTTGACCCAGCCCAGTGAATAACCTAATGATAATAACCGTTTAAGTGAACTCTTTAATTCTGTTTGAAGAATTATGACGACAATTATGGGACAGTGGTGCTAATGGGGCAAGCTGGTTGTCATGGTAACCTCAGATCGGGAAGGGGATATCTTAAATGAGCTCATCACTCCACCACAAAAGCCCTAATGAAGTAGTCCTCCCTTAAAGTGGACACAATTGAGCGTTTCCACTTGTCCAGTCTGTTGAATACTGTCTTTTTTTGAGCATTTGTCAGTTTCAATTTTTCCATGTGAAAGTGAGAAAGAGCGAAAGAGACATTTTGTAATTTGTCTTCCCTGGATGCGCCTCGTCACACGGCTGCCAACACAAGTGCTATTTTTATTATTATAACAGAAATGGAACTAATCATGCCATCCTGAAACAATTAACTATGGTTAGAGCTGCTGAGTGTAGCGGTGAGGTGTTTAGGGACCGAGGGACATTTAGGTTATGTGGAAAGAGAAACCAAAACACTTTTTCAGCGTGGAGTGGTGCAGTGAAGGTGATATCTCCTAGCATCCTTTTAGCGGTGTTTCCATGGTCATAAGTGGTCTAAAATGTTGGGTAAGAGTATACTCCAGCGTGGTCCCAACAGAGTGGTACAGTTACGAACATGGAACTCAACACGGCTGTTGATGCAGCCTAATTAGGGATGCATGAGCTCAAGGAGAAGATTACAAAATTTTCTGGCAATAATAGCTCTGTTTGCAGAAAGATGCCCAGGAACTTGAAGGTTGCAAGTGGTTCAAGCCCCATTAACGACTAACTTTTGAGTTGTTTGGGCGAGAAAAGTTAAACACCTTTCTTGTGTGACTTATAGACTGGCAGCCACATCTCTGTCACACTCATTTATTCCTTATTGTTCCATCTGATAAAAGGAAACAATCAAGCTGTTGGGAATATTATACATGAAAAGAAAACTGTAACCCTTTTATTTCCAGTATCCACTATTCTGGGATGGCTTTGTTCTCCAAACCCACAAATTAAAAAAATACCGTCAAATTCAGAAATATTTTATAAGCTTGGACTTTTTTTTACTTTATTGCAATTCCATAATACTAATTTTTAGTTCAATTAGCTTCAGCTTTGAGAAAGGAATTGTCAAAACCCAACAAATGCCCAAACTAGTGTCAATCAGTCCCTGCCTACAGACACATTTTACTCTTTCATATGTCAAAGAAAATCTAGGCAGAATTCATAATCTGATATTCCTCTGTGCAGAGCTTTTTCCAAGTGTAATTAGAGTTAACCAGACATCAGAGGCCAAAACTACAACTTGTCAGCTTCACAAAGAGTCAAGCCGTTTGTTTCTACTCCAAAGGGTTCAAGAAAATAGGGGAAAATCAAGGGAAAATAGGCCCCAAGCTTAAGGGGTTAAGATTTTGTTCATTTTGCTGACAGGACAGCGTAGAGTGAAAGGGATGTAGAGAGGGGGTGTAGACAGTCAGCAAGTACCGAGGGCTGTATTTGAACCCACAATGCCGCAGTGACAGCAACCACACACGTGTCTTACTAGTCTTTTCAAGTGCTTCACACCTCCACTGACACCAACAGAGGACAGTGCTCAGCTAAAGTGCACATACTGAAGAAGATAACATCCAGTTATGCTCCAAGTTGAAGGCAGTGGTGTCAAGGAGTTGTTAATTATAAAGACGAAAGTGTTAAAATGATGTCACGTCTACTTTAAAGCAGTGTTCAGCAGTTGAAGGTTTTTTTTTGGTCACGACACACTTTTTTTGGGTTGAAATTATTCTGTAGCACATCGCCTACTGAAATCAAACCCTTTAGAAAGAAACAACGTGGTTTATAATGCAGCAAATATTGGTCATGGCACTAAATTTGGCTATGGTACTTTATTGAGTATCATTGCCAACGCTCAAAAATGTAAATTTTTTTGTTAAACCCATGTGTAAATCCATATTGGACATGTTTTCAAGGCCAAAACCTGGCTATAACTCAAGGCACAGTGTTCCCTGGCACACTGTTTTGTGTCATTAACTTTTTTACACCTTGGAAAATAACTGGCAAAAATCCATTATTTAAAGTTAAAAAGGGAGGGAAAAGTTACATTTTGAGTTACCTTCAGTAATCTTGCATATACTGGTTTGTTTTAGCCAGTAATTTATTTTACAATTTTCTTCTCTCTACTGTCTGGGACCTGTAAAGTCACCATTTGTTTAGCCATTATCACTTCCCTTCAATGCCACGGAAATACAAACCCTCTGTACAAAAATGTGCCTCACCAACTCGACCCAATCATGACTATCACTTACATTACCGTACTTTCAACTCACTGAACGAGGCCTGGATTCCTACAAAACAGTATCTGTTATCAGACCTGTTAAATCATTCATTTGGATCAGGAGGTCACTGGAAAGATTGGTTTTAATTGGCATCATTTTATCTATTGGCCATAAATAATTCAGGAAAAGCTGTTGCGAGTCCAAATGGATGACGTGGAATGCTCTTTTAATAAGGGAAATGGAGAAAAGTCCTCATTATGGTGTCAACTGCAACATAGGATGAGAGCACAAAAACGGAACATAAACTATCCATGTCAGGCCTGTCCGCGTATATATCTAATTATTTAATGGCATTTACTGATTATTTGAGCAAGAGTTCATTAGATGTTTCGGAATACTCTTAAATATGTCTTGTTGAAATCGACTACATAATAAAAGATCAATTGCGAACGCCAACTTTGCAACTAATGATTCTTTTTCTTATGTCTTTTCCAGGCCCTTTGAAGCGGGAGGGAGACGTTTGTGGAATATAAGATCAATGCAGGTGTGTTTTTGAAGTGCAAATGCCAGTATAACATGGTTTGTTGAAATTACTATGATTTAGCTCAGGGGTGTCCAAACTTTTTTTATCGAGGTTCAAATATCGAAACATGTACAAACAGAGGGCCATAGAGGGGTGGGCAATTAGCTATTCAAACACTGGCATTCAGAAGAAGTTTGACCAAACTATCACAACCATATTGAGACTAGGAACTCATATTCATATGTACTCATATGTGCGCACTTTTTAGCATATCGGCTATCGGCCTTATATACTATCACCTGCAGAGGCCGATCTTTTGTTTTGAGCTGCCTAAAGAATACACAAGCTTTATTTGAATATGCAAAGAGGAAACTGCACAGATTGTAACTTTCTTATCCAGTTTCAAGTAAGACACAACTGTGGATGAGTTTGTAGTTATTTGTAATTTTATAATTTGGGGAAAATAATCAAAATCAGCCCCCAAACCTTGACCCAAAAATATCGGTAGAGCTTTTTTTTGCACACATTCTTGGTATTTTACTCCTTATAATATTGTAAATGTGTGGAAAAACAAGTGAACGTGATACAATCTTAAATTATTTCTAGGCATCCGAAAGGACATGGTTGCAATCAAGTGGAAAAGTCATCTGCTCGCCTCCTGGATGGATTACCCCCTAATGATGTCATCGGGTGTAACCAGGTATTTTGAGCAGTGGAGAAAAAGACAAGCTAATTAGACAGGTTTACTCAAGCGTGCGCGAATGAAATGAAACACAACTCCAGGTATGTTTTGGATGAAGAAACTACATTATCACACGACTAAAAGCTCAAAATGTTGATGTAGCACAACTTGGGACCTTTAAAAAAGAATAAATGAATACAATTTGTGATACACTTTAACTACAGAACACTTCGAAGCATTCACTTAATAGCTTTTGTCAAGTAAAGTGCACATATTCCTTGCACTTGTCATGTACTCTACAGTCTTGTCGAAGCCTCTCAAAGCGCACCAACCATTCACACACTCGCCACATTCATAGGCAAGGTGGGTGAAGTGTCTTGCTGAAGGACACAACAAGGAAATACTCTAACCATTGAGCCACTCCATTCACTACATGTTGACTTCTCAAAATGATCGCCAGAAGACTAAAAAGACTGATCCTGGTGCCACCCCAAAAAAGAGTGCCTTTATCTACGTAATTGACACAAATTTTAGGTTTAGGTTTAGATATTCATGTAGGAAATTAAGGTGTCAAATATTTCCATGTCAAATAACCTAACTATTGTGTAAATAAACACACTTTGGCCCTTGTTTATAGTATGGTTGCTAGAGATAATGCTACTCCTTCTACATAATCTGCTGCACATGTCCAACCACGTAAACCTACAAACTTCACCAAAACGGTCAAAAGGACAAGTGCATCCAGGGTAAAAATACGTCTCCAAAATGATCTTTTCTCCATCTGTCCTGTACTTTCTCTACATCTGAGCACATTGTTGTCTGGCTGACCTGCAGCGGAGTAGATGCCATGAGCTCCTAGTGATGATTCAGCAGTCAGCAGGCGGACACGGCCCTGCTGTGGCCCGGAGCTCACTGTCAGATGACTTTGGGTTTATTTGTGGGTGGCAGCATATGGCGCTCGTGCCTGGAGACCGCAGCTGCGATCACACCAAGGCCTGCGCTACTTCTGTAAAAAACTGATGACTCCCGAAACAACCGCGCGGAATACACCTGACCCCAGCAGTGAATGGGGACATACAAGCTTGGGGTTTTCAGTGTTGTGTTTTTTTTTTTTTTTTGTAGTAAAGGGAAATACTTGTATTCCTGAGAGAGGGAGCTAAGGGATGAAGTGATATTGTAAAAGTCACGTTGCAAAGCGCATGCTGGTCATTTTTCTTCATATTGTTTTGAATTTATTATATAGTGAGCGACTATTTTTGGCCACAAACAATACATTTTTGTCACAAATAACCTTCTGTAGATTTATTAAAAGCAGAGGTGGGACTACTCATTCACTCAAGTACATTAAAGTAGCTGTAGTGGATTTTTACTGTTTTGAAACACGAAAAACACAACTAGTTCATGTACCGAATGTTTTTGTGAGTAATAAAGTAAAATCAGTTTTTCCACATGATAGATACAGTATATTGTAAAAGCATCTATTTGGGTGAAAATGAGACCACTGTGCTTTCTCTGCATTTAATTCAACGAGAAGCAGGAAGTGCACCGTTAGCATGCTAATGTTTCTTAGCTTTAACTGGGACTCGCTCAGAGACTTGTGAAAGTGCTTATGACCTTGACGGCGAATATTTAGGATGCTAAATGTGACTGCTGTAAAGACTTTAAAACAAACCAGTTCTGTTTTTACATGTACAGGTTATTTTTAGGCTAATTTTTTATACCTTTATAGTTTATATTTTACTATTATTATTCAGTTCTTTTTGTAGTTTTTTCCAAAATTCCTAATTTGTGAATTTTGTTTACTAACACTGACAACACTTGAATCATGAATAACTTTTTTATTATTTTTTGAGTAGTTTACACACAGCATTTTTTTTACTCCTATACTTGAGTCTTACTTGAGTATAAGTTTTGGTTCCTCTTTCCACTGCAGTGGAGAAGAGTAAGGAAGTACAAAAGTAAAAGTAATGTACAGGTACAGTACATTTTTGAACTGCAATGAAATGTAAAAAGCACTTTTGAAGGCTTATTTTTCAACACTTTTCTGGTGACATCCTGACATCAGGTTTGAGTTCAAGTCCTAACTCTAAGCAAACGAAACCATACATATAAAAGTATAGAAATATTTAAATAAGAGTCGACTTAAAAATCTGAACATTTTTTAATCAAGATCACTATATTTCACTGCACTAATAGTGCGAAATAGTTTCACTTTTTATTAAATGTTAAATATACTTCAATACTTTCTCCCAATACCATTTTGAGTAATTTCTTGGACCAGTACATTGTACTTCTACTTGAGTACTACCACCTCTAATGAAAAGATACTAGGACACTGGAAGGTTAAAGAATGTGTTGTGCCACTTTTTGTTTTGCTGTAGGTAAAAATAGAAGTAGTTTAAAAGGCTGTTCTTGCTGAAATGTCCATGTGTTTTGGTGTGAGGTGTGATAGTGGCCAAGTGGTGCTGCATGTTCAGGAAAGTTATTGTAGCTTTATTAAAGAACTGCTGTAACCTTGTTAGTCCCCATGCCCCCCAACTATATTAAGTATTTTGGTCCCTCGCTGAGCTCTTCTGGAGCAGGAAGACTCTGCCATTTTATTAGAAGCGCTAGATGCTCAAGT
The DNA here is from genome assembly GCA_019453435.1 of Rhinogobius similis. Taxonomy (NCBI): domain Eukaryota; kingdom Metazoa; phylum Chordata; class Actinopteri; order Gobiiformes; family Gobiidae; genus Rhinogobius; species Rhinogobius similis. Next base: position 28,685,737 of record CM033633.1, on the reverse strand, counting down.
AAAGTTGCATAACATCTTCATTATTACTAGTTTCACACGTACTTTATGTAATGTACTACTTCTTGCCAGGACTATGTGGCACGTTTCTTTGTGGAGTGCTTCCTGTGTAGTATTTCCTCAGCTGTTCAGATATTGTAAGGAGACATATTATGCTGAATCAACTTTAATGAGCTTTTAACCTTGTTAATACAGTGTTTCCCCATTATTATTGTACTCAAAGTCAAACTCGTGTACTGTCCTGCCACTGAGCGTCGCATGCTTAGAAAATTCCTGTTTTCATCTACCCCCTATCCCCACCCACATCCTTGTACTTAGTTGAGATTAGTTGAAAAATAAAGACTCCGAGCGATACATGCTGAGATCTATAATGTCATGTAGCCACACAAAGATAATGTCAACGAAAATTTGCTGCTTGTTGCAGTGAAAGATCACGATGAAGAGGCGGGGCTTATCAGCTCTGCAATTTTGAACTTGAAGTCATTGGACCACTTTCTATTATTAAGCCATTTTAGATCAGTATTACAATTAACAAAATGTAAAATGATGATTTACTTATTTTATAGTTCAATACTAAATACCTGGGCATAATTTGTCTCCTTTTCACATCAGTCTAAACCAGTAATTCCGAAAGAGGCCTCAGACGCACTGTAGAGGGGTCCCCAAAGATTGTCAAGCACAAGCACAAAAGAAAATTGGGCTTGAAAACCAATATATACAGTATACTTTCTCAAATGTACTACTTTAAATAATGAGTTCTTACTATTTATATTTTTGTCTGTAGATATAAAAAGACAAACACAACATGCTGTATTCTGTTGATTATAGAGCAAATAATTGTTGGGGGGGCCCCGAGGATTTGTCTGGTTGATAAGGGAGCCGTGACGCTGCAGAGTTTAGGAAAGTCTGATATAAACCACGCACTGTTCAAACTAACATTACACATAATTTGCTATTAAGTGAAGTACGCCATCTGCTTGTCAAGACAGACATGATATTTGTTGTCAAGACTGTTTTACAGGATGGCATTAAAGTGCATATGATGGTTTTCATGTTTGGTGGAACAGCACCTGTGGTAATTACTGTATTTACCATAGTTTCAGTCATGTCGACGTTTGGAAAAGTTTAATAATAAAAGTTGGAGATGTCACGACCAGATGACACCCTTTGAAACCCTTTATATGATGGCACACTCCTGGACGAAACAGGGATTACACAGACTCATAAAACTACAGAAAGTAGAGCCGAATTCTGAGTTTCCGAATGATGATGGAGTATGACAGAATTATAAAACTAAATATTTTACCTTTTTTGAATGGTAAAAAGTCCTCCAAACGTTGCATGAAGCAGGAAGCACAGGAACCACAGAAAAATCTACCAAAAATGCAGAAAAAATGTATGTGCAAGGAACCCATTTATCTGACAGTTTTAAAGATTAATTTAACAAAATCGACTGTTGTCATTTATTTTTATTTATCATTGGTATTGGGCAAATTAGATAAGATTTTTCTTTTGTTTACAATATTGTTGCTAGAGAACATTAAAGTGTATAGTAAATTCACTGGAGGCAGTCTCATGCGTTTTTCCCTATTGCTTTTAGCATTAGCCTGCAAAAAATCACAAGTTATGAATAATCCAGAGGGTTTGGGCTGGTACCAACCCATCAACCACATTTAAGTCAAAGCCTTGTCAAAAGTCATTGTTGAGTGTGTTAACCTTTTGGTGTCCTATTTTAAATAATAATTAAATGTGGATTTGAGCTAATGGCTAGTTAACCTTGACGTTGATGCTAGCTAACCTTTAAAATTTAGATTTCTGATGGTAAGAATCTAGTGACACTAAACATCCTCTTTTACATGTTACTGGCGAGGAGCAGTTAAATGACATAAATATCATGAAATTAACATTTTCTATACTTTAAAAAGTAGATTTACTTGTATGGTAATGAACGTTCGATTTGACGTAACTCCGGTTAACGTCGGCTAGCCAAGTGACCAAATTAGAGCTATGAGCTGATGGAGAATTTAGCTGTAAGCCTAAAATAGAAAAGTCATTTTTTTTTACCCACAATCCATCCAATAAGAGAAGAGTGTAATTTGGGTAAAAACATTCATCCCACAAAAATAACTCTGACCTGGACCGGATTAAACGCTATTGTGAAGTCAAATTTAAAAGTGCAGGTTTGGCCCTTTTTCCTCATTTCCTTTTTTTAACCCGGCGCGGGGCAGATGGCGGAGAACGTGCGCGGCCGTGGCATATGGGGTGAGGCACAGCAGCAAAAAGCAGTAGCAGCAGCAGAGCACCGGTGGTTTTCACTAGTGGATTATTCTGTAATGGTCTACTACACGTGTAAGCCCTGTGCGGAGAGCATGGGCCCGGGACAGAGAGCGGGAGAGAGAGGGGGGCTGTAGCGTGAGATCGGGATTAGGCCGCGACACTGGCTGGGGCACTGCCACGGCTGCTGTTTATTCTCAAATCGCTCTCAATTCTCTGAGATTAAGAGCGGTGAATGCATGAATGGCAGGACCAAAAGATGAATGGATAAATGGCCGCATGAGTGTCCAAACAAGCAAACAAGAGCATTAGCGCCTGGATTTGTTCTGCCTATATAATGTGGGCTTTTAGTGCGGTAATGGACACATGTACCATTGCATCGAAACAGATATGAAACGGTTGTTCTAATTTAACTGTGCTAACTATGCTGTTTAATCTGTGTTTAATCTCTTGAATGGCAGTTAGCATCGTATATAAACAATGGAATGATTAAAAATGGGAACATGGATGACTTTTGTTCTAAATCCTAATTGTTTTTCTTTGGCAAGGCAAGGCAAATATATGCATAAAGTGCTTCACAAAAGACAAATATAACTGACAATAGACCCTTCATCAGGATGAGCACGCAGTCTGGTACTTGTGTTTACATTCTATTAATTCATTTTAATTGAGCCTCAATTTATTTTTTTTATTTATTTATTTTTTATCATTTGTAGACAACGCAAATAGATCGCTGTCATTGCCAATGAGTGATTTCAACCTCTAGTTTCTAAAGTTCACTTTTTCTTACGTTCACTTCTGGGACACACAACATAACTGTCCCAGAAGACCAGAGAATCCTTTCTCTTTCAGTTGGAGCAAGCATATCTAGCATATTTTGGTGCCACTATTCAACGCCTTCTAAATCAGAAGTAATCGCAAAACTAGTATTTGCTGCATTTTTCTTCTTCGTGTAAAAATGCCATTACTGTAATACAACCTACTAAAAATCAAAAGTTTTTCCAAGTCTTGTTTGGTAAGAAACTTGGGCTATCTTTTTAAGGTGGTAACTTCAGTATAATAGATCTTGGACACTGATTCACAGTCGGTTTTGGGACCATGGAACGATGTGCACGATCCAGCTTGATTTTCCCAGCTTTAGTTGTGAGACCGAGATGGTCAGGGATCCAGGATTCCTTAAATTGAGCAACATCTCTTCCTTCAGTGTCTTCTGGAAGACCCACCACGATTCTCCAGGTGGTCTATATGTTCCATCAGGCCGCGGACCTCCTTCATCAGCTTCATGTTAGCCTGCAGAGTTGACACTATGTCTTTCAAGTCAGAGATTTCCTTTTTCAGCCGCTCTGTTATCCAGTTTGTTACTCTTCGATGTAACAGCGTCAATTGTAGCGTCGACTGCCTTTGTAATCTGGTCAGTTAACTCACATAGAGCCGCCATAAACACTAAGTCTGGTGTTTCTGGTTTCCTGGGCCTCAGATGCAGTCCCTGAATTGGAACCGGAGCCAGTCCTGGAACTGCGGAAAGATGAAGGGAGCCGGGCTGTTAGCATAGCCATAAACATTGTTAGCCGGACTCTCGATGATGGTCATGTTGTTCTCAAGATGGAGTCAAGACCTACTGCAGTCATGAGAAATTCAAAAAGAAAGTAAGCAATGTGACGAAGCCAACTCTCAAAGTTCAAACACAGCTGCCAGTGTGCATGCTTAGTGGTGCATGTTGCCGGTTTAGCTTAACCGTTTGAATGCAGTCTAGAATTATTAAGTATTTTTGACAACTAAAACTAAATCCTTTTTGTAGACATTTGTGCAAATCCAAATTACAGTACATTACAGCATTTCCTCAATAGACATCTCTTTTATTTTACACTTGACAAACTTTCCTGTGATTTTAGCACTGGCAAAATATAAGCTTACAAGCGAAACTTGTCACTTTCTATTTTATGGTAAAATGTCTAATCAGACATCCACATTTGAACAAGACTCCTTTACAAAACAAGTCCACATCTCATACTTACTTGCTCACAAGTCTCACACCTACACCTGTTACATTATTAAAATTTAACTCAAACGAGTCATCTATTCCATGTGACATCAGCCTATTGTATATTACACCTCATGATCACATGGAGTTTACTAATTCATAACAGGGCTCTGTGCCAGCATATACACTTACACTTTACAATGTCAAAAGTGCATTCAGTTCATTCAGTGTTCTTCCTTTTGCTTCTTACAGACTCTCAATGCTGAATTTCAATATCAAGTCTCCAGTGGAAGCTCTGTAACCTTCATTTGAAGTGAAGTAAGACAAGGGTAGAGAGCACTAGGCAGTTTGAATCCATTCTATTTAAATTCACCGAAGTATGGTTAATTCATGCTGCGAACAATAACATGGTTTGGGTTATGATGATGATGTTTGGGTTATGTTCTAGTGGTGGTGATCTGGCGGTGAGGAGAAACATCAGAGATTTCTTAATGTCAAGCAAACACATTCTTTTTTTTAAAATAAACTAAACATGATAGACATGCAGTAATCACGTTGGGTTGTAGCCATGGGCTCATATCCATCTGTTCATTCACTTTCACAAACACACTCTCATTCACACACCAGTGTGCTTCAACACTGGAGGCAGTGTGGATGAAGTTTCTTGCCCAAGGACACAATGACACAATCCCAGCAGTCTCCCATCCAAGTACTCAGCAGGCCTATTTGACCCCTTAAATGGAACATTGGTGAAATAGCTTTTTTATTCACTTCTCTTTTGGGTGGTGGAAGGTCTAGTGTCTTCTTGTCTCCGTGGAAATGTTGTGTTGCCTGGATTGTTCGACAGTATAGCATTAAATTTATCTTGTATTTATTCAGTTAAAGTTTTTTTTTGCTTCAAAATCATCTGTTAAGGGCTCGTCACTCAACAGATCTGACCTGTACCTTGGGCTGGTGGTGCCACCTTGTTGCCTCCCTTCAGATATCTGATATCTGCAACTGACGCTTGAGTACTCAGAAAATTTCTGTTTTCACCTGTAATTTGTAAGAATCAGAATCAGAATTGGTTTATTGCCATTATCAGTGATCAAAATTCACAAACATAGGAACTTGCTTCAGCGTAAAACAATGAATAATACATAAAACAATGAATAATAAAATATGTAAAATAGGCATAAGATTAAGATTAAATAAAATAAAGTAAACTAAGATAGACTAAGACTATATACAGAAATATACAGTTGGACAGTCAGTAGTGCAAATGTAGCAGTGCAAATAGATAGCTTTTTTATAATATATTGTTAAAGTAGCAGGTGTTATAAAGTGTTCATGAGGCAAACGGCAGAGGGAAAGTTGACATTATTTGAAAAATTAAGACTCTAGGTGACACACCACTTTTCAAAAATAAAAATGCATAAATGACTATGTGCTGCTTGTCCCGGTGAAACGTCACTACAAGAGGCAGGGCTTATCAGTTCTGCAGTTTTAACCAGGAAGTCAATGGACTAGTTTCCAACATTAAACCGTTTTAGATTTATATTGCGGTTTACAATGAACAGAATATTACATGTTGATCTTCCTTTGTTGTAGTTCAGTCCTAATTACCTGTAAAAAGCATAATGTCTCCTTTAACTAAAATAAAATCTAAATATGATAAAAGTGAGGTCTCTTTAATATAATTGGCGGTATACACATATACAGAACATTCTATTTAATATAAAGTTATTTAAAAAATCAGCACAACTTCATAATATCGGCTCACTCCAGCGTACATAAACCCTCTGTTACACGATTAGCCTGCGTTTGGTACAGTTGGTGCACTGAGATCAAATCATGCTTACCACACATTTTGCATGTTCCCCATAGGGACCCGTGTTACTACAAGGCTTGCGTGTCCCTGTGCTCCGTGCCTACTCCCCCACACCTCCCTCTCGACCTGGTGCTACCCTTTACTTTCACCAGTCAGCAGATATGCCAGGGTTAATCAAGTGTGCTCCTACACAGAGATGCACACGCTAACGGCCTTTTTATTGGTCTGCATGCTACGGTAAGGACTTTACAATTAACACTTGATCATTTGAAACTGCACACCAACAAAAGCAACACAAATATACATAAAAATAGCCAATGTCACGGTTTTCTAACTTAATTGTTTGTGAGTAATGGGCACCAGAGCGGCGTGCTGTTTTTTGAGTAATGGCCAGACGCTGCAGGATTGGCTTAATGCAAGAATGATTGAATAAAACACTGGGAAACAAGGCGGTGTGGCCCGAGGGTGGTCTCTATCTGTAGCTTGTAGTAGTAGGAAAGAACAGTGCTAACGGCGGCGGCGCTAGCTTGGTACAGCAACTTGCAGAAGTCACAAAATTGCTTTCACTGCTGAGTTTTAAAGTAAAACTCCAGTTCCCAGCACAGGGAGAGACTAGGGAACACGTTTTGCCAAGTTGCAGCCCTAATCTTAAAAATGTAGGCCAAAACAACAGAAGGAAATTTGAGAAAAAAAGTGTTGCTTTACCAGTAGGACACACCTGCAGCTGGAGGAGTGAGGAGAGAGGAAGGAGAGGAGCGCAAACAAGTAAAAACACTCAGCGGAGAATTATGAAGCAGCTTATGTTAAATTATTACAGCAATTAAACCCCACAAGTGGTACTTTTAAATCACCATGACACCTTTGGCGATATATTTATAAACAATGTCAAGTTTTGGAATATTTGTGTGCAGATTTTGGTTAATTTAAGTATTTATGGCAATCGACTGGCAGTCTGTGTGTGTTTTTGCCAGTGAGTGGGCACAGAACATTGTGTTCTGTGTGACTGGTAATATGCTTACAGTGACAACATTTGAAGGACCTTTCCACATATTCAGAACCACTTTATAATAACCACACCTTAATTTGCCTTAATAAACTATGAACAAAGACTTAACTCATAATGAACAAATAAATGATGACGCTTTTGAGACATCCATTTATACAATTATTTCTAAAGAGAATTAAACAAACACAGCTAGACGTTTTTAGAAGTCAACTGTTTCGCTCCCAACCTATACGTTTCTTCAGGGCTTGTGTTTGTGACTGTGAATTCCACTAGATGTTTTTTTGTTTTTTTAATAAGCTCCAGATGTAGACATGGTAACGTTCCAGTGACATCGTCAATATGACCCGCGGTATCCTCTGTCTCAGGTGCGAGAGAGTTGAAAGTGTAGTCTTCCGTGAACTTTTATACACAACCTTCTTCACACCTCTTTCAAACCACCGAGGCTCCTGCTCCAGCAGGAATATGTCCCTGTCGTCACAGGAGTGGCTGTAGCCTCCATGTGCAGATACACAGCAGAGTACAGACCAGAAGATGTTTTCCCTTTTCAAATGGCTGAGCTGTTTCACCAGTTTGTTACCCTCTGTGCTGCGATTGATAGCATACACTGCTCCTGCTTTCCTACCCTTAGGGATCTTATCTTTAGTGTGTACTAGCCCGGAGCGCAAGGTATTAACTTGTTGCTGTACTAATGCCATGTTTGAAGATCAAACGCTTCAGTTGTTCTTACAGGTTTGCCACATAAAGAAGGATCTTTGTGCTAGGCTTCGTCAGGACTACCGTAGCTGGAGGATTTTACCTACTGTACATGTTTTGGGTTGATGGGGGAAACCGGAGCACCCAGAGGAAACTCCACACAGAACGACAGAAAAGGAATTGATCACGTGTGAAGTGAAGTGTCAATTAACGCTAGCTTGTGGATAAGTGGGTGGTCTGAAGAGAAGCCATTCACTTGAAGTCTTGTATTTTATATTACACTCTAATAATTTGAAACGGTTTATGTTTAGAAGATATGCGATTGAATGTCAAAACCGTAACTATCTAGAGTTCCCATGCATCCTGGAAAATAATTGTTTGTTTTCCAACCATGTTTTCCAATGTTGAAAACAAGAAAAAAAAAAGACCAAATGTCCTAGAAATATATATTTCGCTACCATTTGCTTCACTTGATTATTGAATATCAAATGAAAAGAAACTGTCATCATCACATTAAAAAGAGTTGGGTTTTTGGGGAAAAAACCAAACAAAAACAGTCTAAAAACCACTAAAGATAAAAATTAAATTTCTTGGTGGACACCCAAACCCCCTTCATCTCTTTATCTCACCTGCTCGACATGACCTCGGTGTCACATGTGTCCCTTATTTTCCAGTGTTAGAAGTGCAACATTAGACACACAATACTAGATAGAAGAAAACACTAAATAAGTCAATATGTTTGGTTTCTCCATCTAATTTGCACTAACATATTTGTGGTTAGCTATAAGCATCTTAATGTAGTGTTTTTGCTATAGCCTTAGACTAAATCATTATTATAAGAACTGTATACTAAAGGTGTGTTTGTAGACTCAAAAAATGCCCTGGAAAATTACTGGGAAAATTATTTCCAACAAATTGTTGGAACCCTGGCTATCTTATAAAAAACACTGAATACTATGTTCACGCTTAAATCTCCATTGGTTTAACATTAGGCTACACGAAAATTCTGAGATGGGACAATCTTGATCTCTGGGTAACCATTCTCCCAAATACTTCATTTTTTGCCCTTTTTGAGACCATAACAACTTGGCTACGCAGCTCTTAGGGCAAATAGACCAGAATCACTCACACCTTGTACATATTTGATCATTTTAAGTCTGTGCTGAGTAAGTCACAATAACAAGCAGGTTTACGACACAAACAACAGCCAGGGAACTCGCAGTTGACATGGTGTTTCATATTCCAGACCTAACACTGTCTCCATTAATAATAGATGTGGAATAGTTGAGTATTCTGTTTGGTTGCTGACGCTTGCCCATGTTTTTGAGGGGTTGCACAAAAGTTCTGCACCAGGCGCCATCACTGTTGAAAAGGACTTCATGGCAAACATGCAGGACAGAGTGGCTTCTTCACACAGTCTGGTCGGCAGAGGAAGTTCTTCCGACCCTTGGCCGTTTTATGGGTGACTGCTTTCATAAAGGTTAATGGTAACAAGAGAATGTACTATCTGAATGTAGTAAACCAATGTTGAGTTGTCATAGTTTCCCTGCAAGGTCACTTTGGCACTATCAAATAAAAAAGATAAAATCCCATGGACTGTCAGCAATCTTAGTTAAAGGACAAATATGAAATGCCTTATTTGTTTTGTTATTTTGGCCTTTTTTTAAACATGCTCTTGAGTTTGCTTTGGCATCTTATGTGTAGAAGTAGCTATAAAATGCTATAAAATGCGAAGTATATAATGTATTCATGGTTTCAGCATTTCCCTTTCAAAAATTTTTTTAAATTATGAATCGTTATGACAATGATCTTAATTTTTCATTGTTCTGAATCGCATAATAAAAGGTGTAATATTATTAAAGGAATCATCGTCATGGTAATCCACTGTAGCCAACATCCAGTTCTAGCAGCCATGTTCTGACAGTAAAATTCTACTCAAGATCTCAGCTCTAATAGAGAGCTACACTTTTCTTTTCTTTTTTTTTTTTTTTTTTTTTTGGTTATTGTGTTCTCATATTCTACCATACTAATGTGGATTTAAAAACATACATTTTCCAAAATATTATTTAAAAGTAATTAGTGGGAAGTAAACAGAATAATTATCAATATCTGTGTGCATATGGTGTATTGACACAACCATAGTTTAATTCTGCATAAAAACACTGACTTTTTTTTTTCTTCATGCACTTATCTCAAAGATATAAAACTTTTTCTATATTCACAAAAGACCCATATCTCTCAAATATTGCTCACAAACTTGTCCAAAGCTGTCTTACTGAGCAACTAATATTAATAACCCATCCCTCCTCGCAGGTGTGGCATATCAAGATGCTGATGAGACAGCATGAATATTGCACAGGTGGGCACCAAATGGCCGCTGAAGTTGCTGGATATTGGAAGGAACTGAAACGCGTTGTCGTATGTCCAGAGCATCCCAAACATGCTCAATGTGTGCCATGTCTGAGTGCTGGCCATGCAAAAACTGGGCCAGAAATTGTGTGCAGATCAAGGCAACATGGGGTCTTGCGTCATCATGCTGCGTGATGGTTGTGGCTGAATCACCCATTGAGCATGTTTGGGATGCTCTGGATTGGCGTAACAGTGTGTTCCAGTTTCTGCCAATATCCCGCAACGTTTAATAACAACTACCAGAATACTCTTACTTTTGTCACATTACTCTTGTCTAATACCTCCATAGAGTTACACAACCAGTATACAAATGACATATTAAGTGCACTCTGACACTAATGCACTAACATGTCACCCTTTAAGCTCTTTTCACCATTAGCTTGATTCGTCATGACACCTGTCTAATTGATGTGAGAACCCTCTTGATTTTCTACCTGCCCAGAGTTAATGTGCAGAGATTAACTGTTGTGTCTTATGTGCTTATCAGGGGCCCCGTTCCTAGAAATCCTATGAGCGATTGACGGACTAAATAATTGAGTGGCTAAGTCTACTAGCTTTACCTCCCAGGGGTACACAAAGTGGTTTGGAGGCTGCAGCACCATGGACAGCGACTCGGATAAACTGTCCTTGTGGAAAAGGTGAGCTTCACTTTCAGCCGTGGCACAAATACTTAGGGCGGAACGGGGAGCCAACTCTGAATTTGTTTTTGATAGAGAGACACTCATACCATGGGACCAAACAAAATGATAAAATCATTTCAATAAAAGCTTGATAAAAAACATTGCCATTGTCTTATCAAAGTAAAATATAATTTTCTCAAACAGTACAATCTTTGGTGGCCCTCTTTTACCACAGTGCCACAGTTGTCATCAAAGTACAGTTTTGAGTCGATGATTGTCCCAAGATATTTACATGATTCCACCCACTCTTCTTGAATATTTGTCACCTCAGGAATATGAGGTTCTTTCTGAAATCGATGATCTGATTTAGTTATTTTGGAGATGGCTAACAATAACAGTCATCTGCATACTTAATGATTGACCTGTTTCCAGCAAAACTATACGCAGACATTCATTACAGAAATTCAATTAATGGCTAAAAACTCACCGGTTTAAACTTGCATTTCCTTGATTCTTACATCTTAACTTTTAATTTTTTTTACTTTGCTTGTATTAATAAGTGTCTTTGGGAGTGCAAAAGGTGCTATATAAGTTTGTAGTATTAATATAAAATATACTATTCAAACTCATTAGAGATAAATGCAGGAATATATATTTGCCATAGTTTAATCTCCATTCCAGGTAAAGCAATAGCATCTCCCTGGCTGTTATAGTCGGACCACATCCTTGTTTCCATGGAGACGGTTCTTTGTTTCCTGGTATCAATCAATCGATCAATTAATCAAATAACTTTCTTTGTTCCAGTGGGGCAATCTAAAGGGCTGAAGTAGCTCCAAAAAGACACCCACATTCATCAATAAAAGCACACACAATACCATAATACCTTAATATGCTGATTTTGTCATGTGGATGGAGGAGACAGTCGGTTAATAATCCTTGTTAATAACTGAAAATACCACATTCTCACTCCTTTGCCCCATCGTCAGATTCTGAAAATGATCAATAATACAAATTAGGATACTTTTTCACCTGGATTACTGTTGTCGTTAATACAGCAACACATCTCAAGAATGTTAAAGCAAGGAACAGTAAACAAATGATTTATAGCAACAAATGGTTTGGAAATAATCATATAGTAAATGGACAGTTGTTTTAAGGGGACATGAAGAATACAGGATTACTCAAACATGAACGAATCAAGTTAACTACGATTTTCATTGAACTAATGATAAGGAAACGCTTTTAGAACCTGATTAAAAGCTCATTAATGTATTTAATTTATTGCATGCAATTGACACATTTTTGCCCCCATTGATGACTTTTACGTTTAAAGGTCCACTATGTAACTTTTCTGGTGGAGGGTCCACCACTTGCTTGTCTTGTGGAGATGTTATTGCTTTGCCTGGAATATTTCACAGTATGACAATACACTTATTTGGCTATCTATGTATGTCCTTGGTAGTTTTGAGCAATAAAAACACCTGTAATTGAATACATGCACAAGAGATGTGTTTAAAGGGCACATATTATACAAAATCAACTTTAATGAGCTTTTAACCTTCTTCCTCAACATTAGTTTACTCAAAGTTGTATTTTGATTGATTTCCTCATATCATCTATCTGCGGGGCTTAATCAGTACTGCAGTTTTGAACAAGTCCGTGGGCCTGTTTTTGTATCGAAGCCATTGTCTCCTTTAAAACACACCAGAAAAGTTACACAGTGCACCTTTAATGGTCAATGCTGGTAATGTTACATATTTTACTACATGTTCAGAATTGAGGTTTTACAAATTGCATAAATCAAATAACGAACTGCTGCAATCAATGTATACTATTTACCAAATCAATTAATTTATCCCACTCATTAAAAGTGCAACTCGGCGCAACATTCGAACTCTTTAGTCAAACAGTTTGCAGCTGGCTATGCTACAGATCCCCACAAAGCTACATCCAGGTCTCTGCTGAGCGCCATATGAAACTACCACACTTCTGGCTGCTAAGGCTAATTAACAACACAGTGCGAGCTGCTGCTGTGTGCCGAGAGCCAAACTTGTAGCATAACATCTACTCCAGCCGCACCGTATAGTCGAATCCACTTACATAACATAATTAAACCGCAACATTGTAAATAATTAAGATGTGTTTTGATTTCAATTGGGTGCTATATTCTCATTAGATTGTAAAATGTTCTTTTTTTTAGGCCTTTCAGCTGTTCCCATTGCCACAGCATGCCATCTGCCTCTTCATTTGAGTAATTATTTGGATGAGTTTATTCGAGTGATATTATTCTACAATTTTCTAATTTGAGTTTAATTTTCTAGCTTCTCAATTGTTTTGGTAGATTTTTCAGCCAAATTCTTCTGACATAGCTGTCTAAATTTAAACATTTTGTGTAAATTGTAGCTAGATTAATTTATATTAGATGTGCTAATGTCGAAGAGAAGTACTACAAATGTCAGGAATTACTGTTCACTGTCAGGAACTACTAAACTAACTGTATTGCCTTATAGTGATTATACGAACTTGGGGCTGGTACAATGTATGTAATGTCTGTTGCTGTTATTTTAAAACATAGAAATCTAAATGTTTCAGCACCATGGACAGTCACAGAACCAACTGCATAGCCTGGAAGTGATTTTAATAACTTGGGACTGGCACAATGAATACAGTGGTTGTTGCTGTTATTTTAAAACAAAGAAATCTAAACGTTTCAGCACCATGGACAGATACAGAATCAATTTATTCTTCTTTAAAGGAGACCTAAGTAAGTAAGACCTAAGTTTTACCTTAAAATGTTACTCTTTGATGGTTAAAAATTTACTTTTGGTGTGTTTGAAGCGTCAGTCGTCTCCCCCTGCTGTCTCTGGGCGTAAAAAAACTGCCTTGCAACGTTGCCAATTCCAACCCAAAGAGAATTCTCCCGGAACCCTGGCTCTTTTTTATATTTGGCAAAGTTAAATGTTTTTATAGGTGATTATACTGCCTTATTTCAATAAAAAGAAAGAAAAAAACAAAAAAGAAATGCTTTTGGGTCTGTTCTCTGACAGTGTTATTGCACAATGGAGCATGGAGAGCTCTATTGCTAAAGTTACTTAATTCTGCTTCAAAGCTGCATGAATCAACTTTTTTCTTATAGTTATGTTCATTTTGTGTATAACGTGTTGTAAAAGCAGCACGTTGTATCCAGATCAGACTGCTGCACGCTATCTGCTTCTAAAACATTTTATCAATGCAAAAAGAAAAAGCCATGTGCAATTCTTTGTAACTTTGGAATGAGAGCTGATGATGGTCCACTCTGTTTCACTTCTCTATCTGAAAAAGCTGTTTTAAAGCTAGTGGTGGTAGTTAGTGGCCAAAAAATGTAGTTTTCATTATCGTACAATATTCACTGGTGGAGCCACTCTGACTATAATAGCAATGACTATATAATAGAAAACTGCTCAGCCACACTCTTTATTTGGTCCTAAAATGCACTAATTTTAGTTGTGATATGGACTGGGTTTGGACCTGTTCTATTTCTTGTTTAGTCCTGATCTAGTCCAGGTTTAGTTTTGGGTTTAGACCTGCTTCAGTTCCGATTTTGAGGTAGTGAATTTGCATGTAAAGATGCACCCAAAATAAGAACACAACAGAGGAATTCCAACTTTTCAGGACCATGGACAGCTACCAAGGCAGCAGTCTTTCCCTGGATTATAGTAAAACTGTAACGTTCCTGTCTATAAGCATTACAGTGAGTATAGTTATACAGTATGTATGACTAGCACATTATAACATTAAGGCAATGCTATGTGGCCATCATTAAAAAATGCAACAATATTGTAATTACTACCCTTTACATGCCCTTTTACATCGTCTTATTTTTACTGTTACATTGTGTTAAATTTAAACCTCTGTACATTGCATGATTGAGCTGTCAGTTCAATTTTGCTTTTATTCTTTTATTCAAATCAGTGGTCATGGTTGTGATAGAAATCTCTTGCGAATACATGTAGCGTGCTGACGTAATGATAGGTATTGGCTTTTAGTGGTTGGACTTTTAAACAGCTCCAACTGCTTTAGTCATTAACATTGTGACTGTTAACAGCGATGAACTGGAGGTGATTATCTGGAGGAGTAAAGAAAATTGATAGAATATTAGGAACCTGTTTTTAATAGCAATTCATTTGTATTGATTGATGAAATAAGTTGATAAGTTGAGGGTTGAGACGTCAATGCAGGATATATAATGATTACAACCGTGGTTAAACACATTATGCCAATCTTTCTTTATCCAATTCAGGAGACGAGGCAGCCTTTTGATTTAAGCTTAATAAAAAATAAAGTAGTATAATGAAGTAGGTACAAAAATAAATAGCAATGTGTGCACTGCATTCATACATTATGATGAAAAGGACTTTTCATCAGTCAATAGTGGTCTGCTTGGGAATGTAATTCTGAATGTGTTAAAAATCATAAGCATTATGCCTTACACTTGTATTGAGCTGCAGGCTTTACAAAGCTGTAGGGCTGGGATTGCAAAGAACCTAACGATAGCATATGTTTCCCATTCCCCAATACACGCATATCCCTACAGGATCTGAAAAGTTAAGTAGTCAATTTTCATCAGAATTTCATACCCAGAATTCCCTTATAGATGCACTAACTAATTTTCCTGTTGGAGATATTTTTGCTTTGCCTGGAATGTTCCACAGTATGTCATTAATTGTATAGAAATGGACACGTTTGATTTAATACCATACAGGAGAACATTTGGGACAAAGCAACAACATCTCAATAGAGACGAGCAGGTGGCGGACCGTCCACCTGTAAAGTGACTTTGTGCATTATGGGAATAATTCCTTTAGTCAGCTCAGCAGCTCAAGCCTTAAGCAATACCCAGCAGGCAGTTTACATCTTGCCAATTTATGATTTAATATTGTTCAAAAGTATCACAATACACATCTCTGTGTTGATATGCGTATTGTCAAAAAGTGTACCACAATATAAACCCATAACCCCGACTAGATCAATATGGTTTACGCCTCAATGGATCCTTTGACATCAAATAGTCAAGCAGAAAAGTGTATTCCAATCACTGTAAATAACAAAGCAATACAGCAATAACCATTTGTTTTTGCCGTGCGTATTATGACTTTGTTTGAGGAGGAAAGATGCACACTTATCTTTCCCAGAGCCAGCACATACTTCAGACTAGATTATCGTTGCTTTTGTAATTACGGCTCGCACGTTATTACTCCAACTTCAACGTTTCAATTTGAATACAATTTAAGAGAAGACGTGCTATGCCCAGGACCGCTCCTGTTTGTGGGAGTTTAGCCTCTGGTCATCGCTCGCGTTTCCATCTCGAATAATCAATGAGCCTTACTTAACACACGCGACCCGTTTGTTGTACAACACATAGACTTGGGCTGTATTTCGATGAATAAATCATATGTGGGTTTATTCTGAGCGTTTCCTTCTCCAAAGTGGTTCATACGCGCACACTCCGCTCTGAGCGCAGTGTCTTCTTTGTGCACTGTGCATGGGGCCGCCGCTGCTGCTGCCGGTTATTATCCTTAACCCGAGGTGGTGGAGGCAGCTAAGCCCCCTGGGAGCCACGTCACTCCCCCTGGCATATTACCCACAGTCCTCCGTGCGCGTCCACTCCGGCACAACAGCGGTAGCAGCGCCACGGGAGGACGAGACACGGCACCGAGCGAGCGCATCATCCTCCTCCCCGTCCGTCCGCGAAATGCTCTGCGAACTCGAACCAACTCATCCGGCGTTCCTCCTCGGTCCCGCGCGCTTCGGCGAGGATCCGTGTGCGTGCCGCGGTGGCATACAAGCGGGCTAGGGACGAAACGCCACACTTTCCCCAAACAAGTACAACCGAGCGAAGGTCATTGAAAAGTGGGAGAAGAGAGGAGCGGTGCGTCGAAGAGCCATGAGACGCGCGGCTGAGTGACGGGGGAAAAAAAAAACCGCGAACACAACATCTGCCAAGTTGGGAATTTACGAAGAGCGAGGAGCGCGCTTTTTTTTCACCCCGGGTTACGCGTTGGGACAGTCGGATTCTAAAAATGCCTGTGAGGAGAGGTCACGTTGCTCCACAGAACACTTTTCTGGGCATCATTATCCGGAAATTTGAGGGGCAGAGTAAGTATTGTTTTTCATTGTAAGTTAACCGCGGTAATTAGACAAGCAGATAACTCCGATCTCGTGTTATCGAATTTGTTACGATGGAAAACTACGTAGACTGCCGTATTGTTTAGATTTCTTTTGTGCGTAAGTGCGTAGCGGAGACTGGGGTTAAGTTGAGCCTGAGTAAGTTGAGCCTCCCATTAAATCTCGAAAGTGATGCAATTGTATAAGGCATTATAAATTTAAAGCGTACTTTCTTAAATCGTGTCCAAGAAAGTTTCAGTAAATTGAAAAACAAATGACTACAACAAAACGGTATTTTTAGTCACTCAAAGAAAAAATTGTGTAAGTTCTCGAAGAAAGCTATTTTATTCAGAGCACGTTATTTGTCTTGTTGCTACGTAATTTTGCAAGCTGTAAAACATAGTTTACAGTGCAATTCCTTCCTTAAATATAATTCATATTCATCCACCAAAGTCACCGTGGGTTAAGTTGAGTGGGCGTTGCAGGCTAAGTTTATCCACAACTGCTCCCGTAACAAACAATGGCAAGAAAATAATGGAAAATGACATTTCACATTGAATGATTACTTTACGTGTCTATTGAGATGTCTGGGTTTGGTAGACATAAGTTATATATATATATTAGATGCTTTTATAGGTGTATTTTTCTTTTAGGTACAAATACTTACGCAAATACGCATATTTACATTAAATAATACAACTTGTCTTTGTATAAAATACCTCATCATAAATGTAGTTTCATTCATTTTGGCCCTCAATTCAGGCTTTAATCTGGTGGTTCAATTTACCCCAAAAACCTTGCTCAACTTCCCCTAACCTCAACCTGGGGTAAATTGAGCCATAGGACATTTTTGCGTGCCAATTTCTCTAAAACTATGAATCGCTGAACACTTTTATTGGGTAACTAATCGAGATTCAATAATTTCTAATTGTCAATGATCGATTCAGTGATTTTTGAATCGAGACGTCCAGAGACAATCCTCAGTCTGTAAAAATGTGTGGTTTGGTGCTGCATTGAGACAATTGGAGGAATAATCTGGGCTATTTTCTTGTGTTAGATGGCACTGATTACACGTCTGTGTTGTTTATGTTCATGGGATCCATACCTAAAGTCATTTTACCTTGTTTTTGAAAATATTAAGTGAATCTCAGACCTACACTTTTACAGTCAGAACACACCCTAAAATGTATGTAGAATGTTTCGTTTCATTCAGAGTTCACATTGTTTTGACAAAAAAACACTAATACAAAGAGCGACTCAATTAACCTCAGTCTCCCATAAGGCTCCATCAGTTTGCTTCTGGGCTTAGTTAATTCAGGTTTATTACATTCATTCATGCTTAAAACCATGCATGTTTTCATTGTTTTCATACACTTTGTAAAATCTGACGTAGAATCTAAATGCATTACTTCCATTTGTGATCGCTACTACGGTCAATCGGCGCTAGCGTTGTCAACCTTTTGCTCTTTTCCAGATCGGAAATTCATCATAGCCAATGCCAGGGTGGAAAACTGCGCCATCATCTATTGCAACGATGGCTTTTGCGAGATGACCGGCTTCTCCAGACCGGACATCATGCAAAAACCATGCACCTGCGACTTCCTCCATGGAGAACTTACGGACAAAGAAGCCATCGGCCAAGTCAACCAAGCCGTGGCGGGGTCGGAGGAGCGCAAAGTGGAAATCACCTACTACAGGAAAGATGGTGAGTACAAAAGCAACAAAAACAGCAACACGGTATGAGCTTGGCGTTGAGCTGCTGATGGGTGAGATGGGGGCGGTTTAGTGATAGGTGCGTCTCTTGGGTGCTGCTTCACTGGGGTCAATTGAACACAACGAGACTGTCACTCCAAAAGCTGTGTCATTTCGTGGGTTGGAAAAGAGGATCTGTTTGTGCAAGACCAGAATTTTCATACTGTATATTCATTGAAACATCCTTGAGTACGTGTTCAGATTGGTTTGTGGATGAAAGCGCACGCAAAATGAAGGAATTCTCCATAAAGAGATAGATGAAAGATGGAAGAAATCTCTTTTGTGAGTTCCAAAAATAATTGTGTGGCAATCACAGTGGGAAATAAGACGGCAAGAATAATCAAAGCCAAATTGCTATTTGAATGGCCGCCCGATTTGCAAACGCTGCGTATATGTTCTTAGATTTCCTCTGAAAACAACAACATATTCTGTCTCTATCTAGTCTTGCTGTAAAGCCTGCTAGTTTAGATCACCACAAACACGTTCTGAAATGCATTGGATTCTTCTGGCGTTAGTTCACCTTGTTCTTATGTCAGTCTTTCAGTCAAATGTTAGTGGTCCGGGATAAGTTTGTGAAAGTGTGACATTTGATCTGATAGAGATTTTTGCCTGTGTAAATTCCAAATCAAATCACAGAAGCCAACAGAGAAATTCCAAATGTTTTCAAAATTGTTCAGCCTTAAGATTGTTCACAATTCTTGGTTTGGTTCTTGTTTGATTCCTGTTTAATCCTGACTTGGTTTGGTTGTCCTCTAGTCCTGGTTTAGTCGCCCTTATGGTTTAGTCCTAGTTTTGTCTGAATGTTGATGTGGTCTATGTTGTATCATCCATTCTTGCGTCTTTCATTCATTCAGTCTAATGGATTATAACATAAGCCACACTTTCAATATATTTCTCTCTAACTGAGTTTGCACCACCTACTGGCTGCATAGTGATCATATTTAGATGGCAGAAATGTTCAGAATGAGTCTGACTATGATTTAAGGACGTTAACCATAAGTGACGTCAAATATCGGCAAAATGTCATCAATCGAGAAGATTCAGCAGGGAGTGTTTTTAACGATGGGAGGGGAGAGGATTATCTAACCAGCATTCCTCAAACTAGCATGAATGAAGCTAAGTCCAACTCCAGGTATGATTTTGATGACTGAACATTCTTAGAACACGGTTAAAAGCTTAAAAAAAAGTCACTGTAGCATTATATGTTCCCTTTAATATTGCAATGTTTTCAAAAGCTAAATGTATTTTACGCAATAAATTATTCCGCTCCTCCATGGTAAATTCTACTCAGCATCATTTTTATTGCTAATACTGTATCTGTAGATTAGAAGATGGTAACAAAAAGAAAAAAGCTATGATACATAATCATACTTAACATGTAAATCGGTTTTTACATACTATGAATATTTGATTGTCATTTTTGTATGCAATGAATGCTGTCTCGTGCTGGCCATAACTGGGTGAATATAGAGCCACCAATTAAACCATAATGACTTATATTTCCAGTCAGTTATACAGTCCCTGCTCATATGTGAAATTTGACCTTAATCATATTTTAAAAGGGCATATCCCCTGAGTATTAATCTTGTCAGTAGATACAATCTCCAACCATAAACTATCTGAGCTGCACTTCCAATCCATTCATAAATTCTCCTGACATTTATGATAGGTTTAGTATTTGTAGCTGAATTATGGTGTCATCTGACATTTTTGGTTGCATTTTGATTGTTAGCTGCAGTAGAGTTGTTTGACTCCACACATCATATTAATATGTTTGCAGATAGATTTATTACTAATAGTGAGGGAATTGATGGATTTTTATGTGCTGCAGATTCAAATTTTAATAGAGCTAAATAATAATACATGCAAATTACCATTAAAACAAATTCAAATTCCCATTTGGGGCAATGCACTAACATAATACACATTTTAGATAACAAGTTTTCACTGTTCAAGTAGAAATTGTCTTGATGGAAATGGTTTTGGTTTGTAGGATTAGTCCAGGAGAAGCAGTACTAGTGGCAGTAGCAGTAGGGCTAGTATTAGTGGTGGTGGCGGCACTATTACTACTACTACTAACCCATTGAGAAATAGGATAAAATGGAATTAAAGTGGAAGTATTATGGAAAATTTACTTTTATGAGCTTTTATCCCTGTTATAACGGTGTTCTCTCATCATTTGTTTTGTCAACAATGTATTTAATTTGATTCATACATGTTTGAATAGTCTTGCAACTGAGGCACAAATGTTCAGGCATGGCTTATCAATTCTGCACTTTTGAATAATTAAATAATGAATAATAAAGTAATGATACAGGTATGTTATAGTTTAATACTAAAACTCGTAAAAAGCAAAAAACATCTTCTTTATCTCTAATGACAAAGTTAGTAGTAGTGGTATTTGAATTAGTTGCAGTGGTAATATGTGTTTAACTAACAAACACTTATGAATGCTCACTGGTGGTGCAGTGGTTTGAGGCGTTTGCACATGTGTGGTTGTTACCACCCCGGTGTTGTTGGTAGGGATGGGCAATATATCCGTTCCAGTAATGGTATTGCACAATATCAGCTGATTTGCTCCAATATTGCTATTGCCTGATATCGAAAAAAAATGGCTGATATTTGACGCTGATACTTCTTGGCGGTCCTTCAGTCTCTGTGTGTTCATGTGTCATTCCCAGTTTGTCCTCAGTACATCAGATTTGTCTGTTTAAACAGACCCATGAGTAATGAAGAAGAGAAGAGAAAATGGAGAAATAATAGCTGTATGTTTACACAATCATGCAACTAATTATTTGATATCCCAGATAAAGACATTCAGTTATTAATGTTACTAAAGTGAAAATGTAATTTGTGATAGATTTGTGTACCTTGCTATGATTATTAAAATCTAAACATTGATATCGGCAAATATCTGTGCTTAAGTTGACTACAGCACTTTGCGAAAGAGCCCTGGATTACTCACTGAAACCCGTTGATGTATAGCAAAATAGGATATCAGTATCAGCTAAAAAAAATCCGTATTGGACACTTACTAGTCATGGGTTCTCTTCCTGGCCATCTGGCCTTCTGAATTTCTCTTCCCTCTCTCCATTTCACTCACATCACCACTTTCATGAAAGAAGAAAAGCAAGTTTGTTGGGCCTATTGTTCAGCGATTGTAACATCATATTCTTGCCCATTAATCATAGTTACGTGTCGCCAATCATTCAGCAGCTCACAGAATGCATAAAATATTTAATAATGGCAGAAGACCAGTTTACCTTCCATCCCCCAGTGCTGAGTGCGCAGGCAGCATCCCCCGTGATTCAAACACACCTCCGAATCATCACCCTTTGATTCTTCAGATACCTCCAGTGTGACCAGAATGCACAAACACATCCTGCTCTGTGCCTTGTTTTGCATGTACGTGATGATTTCAGGAGGAAGAGCCACAGCTAGACCAAAGAGTCACAGGTTTGGAACTTTGACAATGTGAGAGACGCTGGCAGCTCGGCAATTATAAGAGAATAGATTTTTCCTTGCGAAGAGGGAGGATTTGTTACCTCATGGATAGTGTGAGTAGCAGTGTACTTCAGTGGGAAAAAAATAATACTGGGAGGTGAAGTAATAGTTGTATTTGAAGTGAAAGTTATGGGAGCAATTGTAGTAGCTGTCCTAGCTGTAGTGTATGTGGAATTTTTTTTTTTTTTTTTTTTTTTTTTACATCAAAAGGTCAAAGTAAGAAGTAGCAGTAGTGATAAAAGCACCTGCTTTAGTATCAGAACGAGACACTGTATTTGTACCATGAGCTGTATTTTTATTGTAATACTTCTTGCTTGAGTTGAGTAAACGTCACGTAATTGGCAAATATCGAGCACTAATGGTAAATACATGGATCACATTTTAGTGTCAGAATTTGTGCTGAAACAAGTTTCCAATCTAATTTATAGAATTAACCATCAACTAATTTAGTAATTATGATTGTATGGACTATATACAGTCCTCAAAACATGCCATGTTCTGAGAGAGGAGGGTTTATGACTCGGACAGTGCACAACAACCCATTTTTCTTTAATTGTCCTTGATCAAGATGCACTGCAACAACATCACTGTCACTTTATTTTGGTAAAATTTAGCCCAGTAAAAATCTAATTCACTGGCCTTTCAAAATGTAAGATTAATCTATTAGCAGAGTAATCATTATTTGCGGCCCTGGTCAAAATACTTTCGAACGAACGCTAAGTTTAGGATTTAGCAGCTATCGATCACCTTGCAACTGAGCTAGTCCACAAGATGTGAGGGACTCTGAGCCAGTCCCTGTATTTTTTCCCTTAGCCATTTAGGTCAAAGCCTCATTAAAAGTTGTAGAGTGTAGAGTGTGTTAACCTTTTAGTGTTTCATTTTAGATGATAACGTGAAAACTGACATCTGAGCTAACAGCTAACTCACTAAGTTAAAGCTAAATATCTGTTGTGCGCTTCTGGAAAGAATCTAGCAACACTAAACATCCTCTTTTACATGTTACTGGCGAGAAAAGCAGAGAAATGACATAAATATAAGTACAATTTTTGTTTGTCCTCACCATTCATTTGTATGTGAAGGAAAATTCGATTTAACAAAACTCCGCTGCCAGCCAAATTTGAGCAATGGGCCACGAGATGGAGAATTTCACGTCTATGATTTTGCGCCTTAAATTCATTAGTTTTACATTTTGCAAACTGAAAATTCTTGGTGTGACGAGACAGACCCATTATCTGTACCAGTGCAGTGGTTCTCGACCTGGGGGTTGGGATTTCTTCTGGGTGATTTCTTGGGGTCCCCAGATGATGTGGGGAAAAATTAAAAATGTATAGTCTTAAACAAGACTTAACAAATGCAGTGATAAAAGTAGATTCCTATTTTTTGGCTGACCAAAGTAATTTATCTAGGTGTATATTCTCAAAATAAAATTAAACATTAGACATAAGGCTACTTTTATCACTTTGCAGATCATCTATTTTTTGTATTTGGGGGTTGCAAATACAAACTGTTATTTTGGGGGTTGCGACTGACAAAGGTTGAGAACCACTGATCTATACAACCCTCAGCCAGTGAACTTTTAGCAATATGTTGTCCCAAGCCCTCATAAACATTAGTCAAGAGATTACATTCTCTTTCTCAAATTCCTTCCAATTTAACCCAATAAAACCTGTTTTTACAACTTGTATTTCCTGGTCCCTTTTCCCATGACCATTCATATCGTCGGTGTGCTGCTTTGCATGAATGGTGAACCTCGCAGACTGCCATGCCCGAGTCACAGAGAATTAATGCGATGTTAGCTTCCAGCGGCACAAATCCCCCGACAGTCCAGCTCCTGCCGCGATCACATGGTACGGTCAGCAGCACGACATGGCCCCCAGCGCAATGTAGGCCAGTGACCACGGCTCATCCCTGGCACTGCACCTCCATGGAAGAC
The DNA here is from genome assembly GCA_019453435.1 of Rhinogobius similis. Lineage (NCBI taxonomy): Eukaryota > Metazoa > Chordata > Actinopteri > Gobiiformes > Gobiidae > Rhinogobius > Rhinogobius similis. Next base: position 28,661,614 of record CM033633.1, on the reverse strand, counting down.
ATCTGTACAGAGAGACTGTAATGTAGCAAGTCCATTACGTGGGCCTGATGTTAAAATAAACAAGTCAGACAAAGTTTTAAAATGTTTATTGATTGGTGTAAAGTGAGTTACCTGTAAAATAAAATATTCTGCCATATTCTGCCATCTTAGGTGTTCCGGCTAAAAGAGTCCCTGGGGAGCCGGAGCACCTTAAAAGGTTCCGGGGCAGACCATGGGGTGGAGAGGAGCAGGGGTGTCCAAAGTTTTAAATTGAATAAAATAGATTGGAGTAAACTAAAACACTGTTAATTTATAAAGAACTATATTTTTGTATGAACGTTTTGATTGAGTGATTATTAAGCACTGTTTTGTTTACATGTCATTTTTAAAATGTTGTTCTTGTTTTTGGGTTTTTACCTCTAATTATTAATGTGTTTACCCAATTGGCTTGAGGCCCTATAAAAGGTCTCTGGTCCCAGTCCCTGAGAGAGGGGTGCTGTGATACATGCTGCTCCTGGCATAAAACTGTTTTGAAAATATGTAAGTAAAAAAAAACAACACTTGGTCTGCACTGGGAACTCGACTCCGCTCTGCTCTGTCCTCGTCATTGGTTGCTATCCGGCGGGCGTTGCAGCGACACAGCCAGATAGACTCGGTGAGGATGATTATGACAAAATGGAATATCTTGATAATGATAACTTTTGTGATCTGTCAGAATTATGCTTCACTATTCCTGTAAATATTTTGGTTGATGATCAGGAACAAAAAATGAAATACCTGATTTTCATGAAATGAGGAAGTAGGTTATTTTAATCTAACTTGTCCCTAGATCTCAGAAACCCTTTGGCAGATTGTTAATATCCACATTTTAGGTGTGTGCACACTTATAGAACAGCTGTTTTCATACTATAGACTTGGGTTGCAATGATTAATCGTAATAATCTACTTGTTTACTATATAGTATCTGTAATCGTATATTTTGATCATCGTAATTGGATGATATAGACTCTAAAACACATGCACGGAGCTCTTTTATAACAAAGACAGCAGCATTATCTAATCAAAATGTTAAAAGATTTTATTTTTTTTTTTTCAACAATAATACTTCACTTTATTTGTAAATATTCTCCATCTAGATGCCATATTTCAACTTTTATTTGGTTAAATGTATTTAATGCACAATAGAAATAATCTGGTCAACCATAAATAACATAATCTGCCATATTTACATTTGTTTAAATGTTCATGAATTTGCATTGTTCCCACTTTTCCTTAAATAAATAAACCACTAAGTAAGCTACAAGTAATTAACTGCAGTCTTATAGATGGTATACTTTATATTGTCAGTTGCATATCCTCAAAACAACCATTTCGATATTATTTTGTAGACGTTCTATCCCCCACCTCTGATATCGCAGTCATGTGTGAATTTTTAATAGCAAGTTTGATTGGATGCAAGTCCGGGATACAGGTTTAATCTACCTTCGTCGACCTGTTTTTTGCTAATCAGGAGAAAAACAAGAGCCAGCTGCTCCACCACCAAAATTGTGTTTCCAAAAAGCTGTGAGACAGTTACATGAGACTCTTACATGAGACACTTGAGGACTATTTTGGAGAGGACAGCACGTCTTTGATCTCACAAGTGGCAGACGTTAGAGGAATTAGAAATATGTGGAGAAGATGATGTATTGTCTACAAGATAATATTGACATTTTTAGCTTCAAGTAGGGCTGGGAAATTAATAAACTCCTAATCAAGATCAAGAATGAGTCATTTCTTATCGTCATAGTTCAGCTTGGGTTGTAATTGTAATAATCGGCGAGGTCCAAAAAGCATGTGGTTTGGAGCAAAGTTCAGACTTTGGAAGAAGATATTTTTTGTGAAATGGCAGTGATTAAAAGTCTGTAATGTTTGTGTTAGAAATTAATATTGAAAGCCATTTATTTTATGAAATGGAAAAAAGAAAAACAACAGGAAAAAATGATATGAAAAAGGAATAAAACATTGTGTTGACCTTGACAGTTCTTGACAAATTGTTCATTCTGTGACACCCATTTCTGCATCTGTTTTTGACTAAATCAAATGAAAAATGTTGATCAATCAATATGTGCAAATAAAGTGATTTATTTATTATTTTTGAAGTTTCAAGTGTTGAAAATTACAATATTGAGGTTACCATCTAAAATTGCTGAACCTATAAATAAAATGGTAAAGGGGACATACTATGCTACATCAACTTTAATGAGCTTTTAACCTTGTTTGTTCATCATTATCTCACTCAACATTGTGATTTGATTGATTCTTGCATGTTAAACCATGCACGAGTAATCCTGTATTGTCCTGCAACTGAGGCTCGAGTGCTATGAAAATCCCTGTATTCACCTACCCCCTATCCCCGCCCACGTCACTTTACTTGATTATTTTTGTAAAGAATATACCGTGATACATTTCTATAATGTCATGTAGCCACTTTTCAACAATAAAATCATGTAAATCTTGTTGCCGTGAAATGTCACTTTGAAGAGGCGGGGCTTATCAGTTCTGCAGTTTTAAACAGGAAGTCAGTGAACCTATCTCTGTTTCTAAGCTGTTTACAGTGAAGAAAATGTAAAATGATCTACTTATGTTATAGTCCAATACTTCAAGTACCTGGAAAAAGCATAATGTGTCTCCTTTAATAAATAAAGGACAGAAGCTTGCGACGTATTCCTCCAAACGAATATGTCAAGTAACCACTTTGTGTCCCTTCATTTTGTGAGATACTTGATCCTCAACCAAGACATCTGCTGACACATTTTATGATGGATGGCGAAATATGATCATCGCTATGGAGAAAATAAAAAATGAAAACCCAGATATTAATTTTTGTAGATGCTGCTCACCCCTAGAGGAGATTAAATTGGTCAAGAAAATTGACTTCATTTACAGACAATTTAGTGCACTGCCTTTAGTGAATGGATAAACTATTCTTTCAGTAGAAGGAATAGTAAATTTCTCCCCTAGGGCCTAGACTCTGGGATAGTGAAGAGGAGGAGATGGAGAGGCTGTGGTGGCTGATGATTCTGCCGCTGCGGTGGTGAGGAAGAGAAGGACAAGCTTAGGGGACTGAGGACTGAGACATGTTGCTATGATGACAGGGACAGAGAGTGCAATCATAGTAATGGCTTAAGTTGTGGTTGGTTTGCCGAGTGTGATTGGCTGATAACGAGGAGCTATGAACACTGTTGAATTCAGATTTTTTTTTTTTTTATTGTGTCAGAAGAATAATCTGTTCCAAATGAATTACTTCAACAAAAAGGCTGAACATTTGGCAATAAATCAAGATTGTGGAAATAGTGATTTGTTATTATTTATTTTATTACCTTTCCATGAATTTGGGTTGTTTTGTGATAACTGGATTCAAATTGAGAGGATTTTCTGTTTTTATTAATCTCTATATTTTTTAATTAATCTCTATATGATGCCAGTTAATGGCATATCCAACTGTTCTTTCCTGCAGCACGTCCTGTTAGCATACGTCTCATCACATCTGTGCACATGCATAATACAGCAGTGAGTATGGTTTGCTCCTCCCTTCCCCCAATTTGTACAACGTTCAAACTAATGATTCCGACTGGTACAGCGACCAATTAACACAGGAGAAGTCATAAAACCTCTGCAGCCTGGACCTGTTAATTTATGCAGACTATAGCTATGTGCTTCCAAGCTTCTGAATTCTAAACATGACCTTTTATGTCAAGAAAATGATCGTAGACCTTTTCTAGACAGGCAGGGCTGCAACAACATGACATCCAAGCCCAACTATTGGGTGATGCCCATGCGCCGGTATAGTATAGAATAGCATGGCCCCATTATGTTACAGTACAGTGTGTTCCATGGTTTTGTTATTGCTAAACCATCCATAGACTTGTTTCCATCTACGATAACTAGCGCGCCCTGCTGCACACAGAGCTCCTTCTCCTCCGAGGTGCATCCAAACGTCATGTGCTGTTGTAAATGTTTAAAGCTTGGCAGATGAGAGCAGCGCAAACCCCGCTGAACATAATCGCAGCCCCTGTCTTCTCACAATCCTCCCAATGCACGCCGAGCCTCTCACACTACTCCTAATACTGCTCAGAGGAATTTGGAGTGAGCTCCAATGCTCATGAATAAAGATGTCATCTCTGACAGTGCAGTGACTGGGAATGAGCAGCTTACAGAGTAAATGCATTAAACTGGTATGGAGGGAGGACACAATCCGCTCCTGCTATAGGCCAATGAAAGATTCATGGCTTGGTTGGGAGCGATGGCCCTATTGATTCAAGTCTGTCTTCAGATGGAAGCTGATGACGTGAAAGTGAATGGGTTCCTCGTCTCCTCTCTCCTTGGTGTTTTTGAAGCTATCACTCTCACAAATGCAAATCAAATAATCCGTCTTATTAAAGCTCTCAGAAATGTCTACAGGGGTGGCGCGACACAGAGCGGCATTAACCGTCTTCTCCTGTGTCTTAGGTGCATTTGGCTCGAGTAATTATGATCTTCTGGACTATATTTCTGTTTGTTTTTCCTCTCCATCAAGCAAGGTCAGGATTTTAGAGAGCCATGTGACATGAAAAGCAACAAAGCTCTGGCTCTTTGCACTGAAAAGGCAAAAAGTTAAGCTGCTTACGCCTATGCTTAGAAATTAAAGTAGTGGAACAATGGGGTCTGCCGGAGCGCACCGCGCCGGCCTGTAGCGCTGTGTTTGCTTTTCATTCGCCGGTGTTCTCCCCTCCGCTGAACCACAAAGGTACCCCGCACATGTCCCCCCCTACCATACATAATCAATGAGATATGATGGCTCTGAAAAGCGATCCTATTCCGCGGGGTGTAATAATACTTTGTACTTCAATGAGTCTTAACAAAGGGAAGCCGACACCGTGCGGCAGGGAGAAGTTAAATGGATAATGGCTACATAACAGCCGCAGCTTAGCAAAGAGCGCTGAATGATCCGGGACATGTGGCGTGCGTGGGTGCAGGGTTTCATAGGTGACTCCCCGCCGAGAATACGGACAGGGACCGTGGGCACCCCTGCCGAGTGTCCCGTGGCCGGGGTAAAAAGGAGGAGGCGGAGGAGGAGTTAGGCGAGGTGTGCACTTGGACACTTGGATGAGCAGCCTTCAAAGAGACATATCTATATTTTATCACAGGCTGGCCTCTGCAGTGCCACCACGGTTTGAGGTGACTGCACATAGACAACACTATCGTCAAGTTTCATTTGCTACAAGCCAAAGCGGCGTGTTCATGAAGCTAGGAATCAGAGACTGTGTAGGAATCAGCGACGGTATAGAAAGCAGCGCCAGGTGAACATGAGGTGAATACAAGACAAACATGGATATGACTTTTCTAGTTCACTTACCTAATATATTCTATTCACAGTTTCTGTGAGACAATTAGCAAATTGCAATAACTGCATTTATTTAGTTAAAGGCGCTGCACATGATTTGGGGTTTAAAAACATGAAAAACAGAATTTGTTTATTTTTTCATTTTAAACTATTTGCAGCAGTCCAAAGGTATTCCTCACTTTATCACTTATTCCAGGCATCCTAAGTATTCATTTTTCACATCTTTCAGAGGTCAGATGGAATTACCGTCACAGTAATGCTAACAACAACATGTATGCTAAGAGTGCACTTCCTGGTTTTCTGTAGCGATGGGCAAGCAGATTAAATATTGATACCGACAGAGGCATTGGAAAGTACTGATGATTGTGCAAAAATATTCATACTTAAATTGAGACTCCTCATTCTTCACCGCAATGAGTTTCTAAGCGATTTTCACAACTTTCAGAGGCCAGAGCGAGTTATGCCTGTAGTAAAACATTTTTAAAAAAGCAAAAACACCAACTAGCATGCTACCAGCACACTTCATGGCTTTTGAACAGTCTATAATTAGATGCAAAACACACGCAGTGGTCTCTTTTTGACCATAAGTTATCTTATCTGTCCTGTACAAAACTATGCGGAAAAAAAAGGTACTGCCTTTTAACATAACTCTTTTGCAAACAATCAATTATTCTATCTAATACTGTAGAAAAGCCTCTAAACTTGTAGTTTAAACCTCTACAAAAACTGAAACAATGGGATACATTAACCCTCAAGCTCTCTTTACATGTAAAATTTAGTATAAATTTATGTTGAGTGATGTTTGGGACCTGTTTTAACTGATCACATTTCAGTCTTCTCTCAATGTTAATGCTCCTGGATGGCTTTATTCTAGGGATTATTTGGTTAAAGTAGAACTAAGTAACATTTTTACCTTATTAAACATCTTTTTAAGTACGTACGGTGGTTGTAAATGCCCCCTGTTGTCGCCCCCTGCTGTCTCTGCGTGGAAAACCAGCCGTGTAACTTTCCTGACGCCGACCTGAAGACAACTCTCCTGAGAAACCTTGGATCTCTTTTTTATATTTAGCGACATGAAATGTTTTTGTATTTGATTTTAATTCCTTATTTCACTAAAAAGGAAGTGAGAAAAAAAGGAAGAAAAAGAAGCTTTGCCGTCTTTTTTCTGGCAGTGTATTTTCACAAGAGACCTGCAGGGGGAGCTCTGTTGCTGAAGATACTTCTGCTTTAATCGATAATTCAGAATATAATTGTAAGAACAAAAAATAATCATGGGAATCGTCAGCAAAAAATGAATGATTTCAGTTTAATTTATACTATAAAAAAGGAAAACTATGTGTAAAGTACTTTTTATCAGCCTGTTTATGTGACAATATCATTACTTTTTCATTGAGAAAGTTTGATTTGATAAAGATTGACAAATTAAGGATTTAACTGTTAACTGTGCCAACAATTGTGAATAATCGTAAAATTGTGACGTTTCTTCTCATAGTAATCGTACAACTAATATTTATATCCTAGTATCAAAACATCGTACTTACCATGCTTGTCAGACAAAAAAAGTCGCAATTAGATATTTTACCAAAATTGTTCAGCCTCATAATTGAACAGAACGGTCCTAAATTCTCACTATTATTATTTCTTAATACTTATGAATATACTATGACCTGAATAATCATGATTATTCAGGTTCAGGTATGCATATTACGACATTGACCCTAATAACACTGTATATACTTTCTATTCTTTCCGAAATAATGAAGTTGTCTCACCGGGCTTAATTATGCAACTTTTCATACAGACTATTTCCTCATGTTTAGATAATGAAAGAATACGCCGCGGTGAAGCCACAATAAAAACGTCAAAAATTACCTGTAAATTTCCCGTGTGCTTTCACTGCACAGTTAGATTTTATGGCATATTTTAGCAGCACTGCACCAAGAAACATTCAAACGTAATTGCTTTATTGGGAGGAATTGGGCCTGCTGCTCAGCTATTGTTCAGGATTGGAACTGAGATAATAGAAATGTTTTTGGAGAAAGCACAAAATGTATTTATTTATTTATTTACACAATCAGTCTTTTTTCACATTGTTTCCGAACGCTGATGTAAACAATCCAGGGCGTAGCATTTTGGCTAGCAGTTTCTTTGCTTGTTTAACTCTTTAAAACGTATTTATGATGCGTTCTGTGCATTGTTTCCTCAAGTAGTGCTCAGGTTAAATGTGTCTATGTCAAAATGTGTATGTCAAAAAAGTTTATTCTTAGAAGGAGAAACAGAAATGATCGTTTTGCTCAAGCTAGCCATACTTAGCTATGTGCCTTTTTATGAACTTTGAGCAAGTATTATTCAGGAAAGCTGTTCATATTCAAAGAGTACATTGGATCATACGGATCTTAAAAAGGGCTCTGTGCACAGCAACTTTTATTAAAACGTAATTTATAAATTATAAAGAAACAAACAAAAAAAGTAATTTGTAGATGAGTTAAAATGTCTTGATTTCAAGATATTAATCTCAGTTTCAGACATTTTGACTGGTTAATTTGGTGGAACTAGATTATTTTACTTGTTTCAAATGGTTTCTGACTTGTTTCAATACATAATTTTTTTTTTACTTCAAGCCAAATTATCTGTCAGTGGGTTGAGACAATTCTACTTACCCCATTAGCAACTTATTTTAAGCTAAATTATTTTATGATGAGTCAAAAATACCTTGAAAGTAGAGAAATATTCTGTATCACAAAAGCAATTAAATCTCATTGAGTCAAAACTATTCAAATGATAAATTCTAGTTATTTTAAGCTTGACTAGATGTACATTTTTTCTGTATACAATGTAAAGTCAAGTCTATCTGATTATAATTATTTATAGATATATTTATAGATTTTTTTATAGTGATAGCATTGACCCACAAATGCCTCCATTTATCAACACAGATTTGTCGCTGAGGAAGTATTCGTCTCATTTATAAAGTCTTTAACATGTTGTCAGTGACATCCACCTGAGATGGAACTGGACAGGAAGTACTCAGTAGTACAATGAGCTAGGCATTTTAAAAATACATTTGCTCAAAGGTGCTGTACTTGATTTTTACCATGTTAAAACCTAAATAATTGAACTAGTTTGTTTTTAAACTGTTTGCAGTCCAACTCTATCGCTCATAATCCTAATGCATTCCGAGTATGCAAATTATTCACCAAGTTTATAAGCACTTTTCAAAAATTTCAAGTCCCAGAGCGATAAAGCTAACAAACATTAGCTTAAACATTAGAGATTAAAATGCTTTATAATTAGATACAGGCAACGCACAGCAGTCTCATTTTGACCCTAGCTGTTAAAAATATATCTGCAAAACATATATTACGTCTAAAAATAAAATAAAATCAGGTACAGTCCCTTTAGATCTGTCTGTAAACCTGACTTTACAACAAACTAATCAGGATGAACCATTATTAGTATTTAAAAGACTGTGCTCATTCAAAATTGAATAGCTTTTGACTATAAATAACCATGTGAGCTGGTTAAAAATTAAAGTAAAATGTGCAACTTTCTCTCAAGTTGGGGAGTGTCGGATGGCGGTCTTCTGCCCCCTTCCACTCATTCGGCACAAAATTCCACAGCACCACCACGACGTCTGTCTCGTCTTAAGTGGCTCAGAGACCAACTTTAGACTTACAAGAAAGTAGACGAATTTAGCTTGACAGGCAAACGGAGTCTTGAAAAACCTTAAAATGTGTTGTATCTCAAATTAACTTTCTCTGATAATCGGAAATTTCAAAAAGATCTTCACAGCCAAATATTTAAAACATTAAATTAATAAAATACAATACACATAACATGCCATAATGGATATTGGAATTGTATGTGACAAAATCCTGTCCAAGTCATGCAATTGAAACACAGCTGTACCACCCCATGTCATGTTATGATTTTCAAATGTATAGATTAAAAATATTAATATAGTCACAGGTTTGTAGAAATGGGTAGATTAGCCAAAAATTGTAGTACTCCAGAAAATAATTTAAGTAAGAGTAAAATAAATTAAGAGTGACTGACTGAGTAACTGCTCGAACATAATGTTTGATTCATAATTTGAAGTTGATTTAATTGCACAAAACCAAGTATTTTCAAATGATAGACCACAAAAATTTGAAAAACTAAATCAGAATTCGCAAGAAACAAATGTTCAAATAATGTAATGATGTCATCATACACATTTATCAATTACAGATTTCCTCACAGATTTACCCAAGTCAGAGTACTGTTACTTCAAGCAAAATATTAAGAATGCAGTCTGAAAACTACTGTGAAGGTGAGATGGGTTGTATTGCTAGAAAATAACATTTTGCTATTTTTTGTTTCATAAAGTTATTATTGTTTTGCCAGAATCTTCCACGCTATAACAATTATTTATTTATTTATTTTTTTTTACTTTAAGTGGACTCACCTCTCCACAGATCTGAACTGTAGCTTGGCATAGTGGCGTCACCTGTTTGCCTCCATGGAAGTAGATATGTTCCTCAGTATGGCATTAAACTTTCCAAACACATTTACGGTTACTCATGTAAAGTACTCATGTAAAGGACAAATATTATGCAAAATTTACTTTTTTGAGCTTTTAACCATGTTCTAACATCGTCCATTGTCAAAAACATACCTGGAGTTGCATTTTGCTTCACTCAAGCTAGTTTGATGAGTCCTGTTTAGAAGGTCCTCTCCCCCGACCGTCAAAAACACTCCATTGTGCTGTTTTGAAGTCCACGAATAATATAATAACATAAGATTTGTTCTGAGCCTTTCTGCCGTCTAATCACGATCAAAAAGGAGGAACACGGGTAGCAATATTCATTCAAAGATTAACTGACATCAGATATACATGCTAATCATTTTCTTTATAACAAAAACATGCAACAGTTTTGAATTTTCAGGCTAGTTCGCTTTTCTATTACAAATGATTCTATTGTCTAGCTTCAAAACTGTATTTGTCCAGTAAAACCGAAAAATCAGGTTTGTGCCTTCATAAAAAACATCCATAACATAAAATACAGTAATAAATGTCTTTAAACCAGGCTTTGATATCACTCACATGTATCTACGCGGTTTCCAGTTGCCAAAACTACTTTGATTTTTCCTATTTTGTGATCATTTTTGTTAATTCCAGTTTCTCCATTTTCTTCCACTTCACATTTTCCTTCATTCCGCAATTTAGTCTAATTTCGTTTATATTTACAAACTTTTAAACGGTCCCACAACTTCTGCTGCGTACCAGGATGTGTCTGTCTGTCGTTAGCCGGGGCACCACACTGTAACAATTCAAGTCTTGATTTCCAGTGAGGAGGAATGTTCATCCACAGGCTATTTTCATCTCGCCCCGAACGCGCTAATCTAATATTCCTCTTCTCGCCATCTGTGTTTTGGTTCAGTGTTCCCGGGCCATGCGCACGCTTTCTTCACCGACAGACTCAACATACACCATTCTTACGGTATATTTTGAGCCTTCCGACACAAAAACACACATAGCCGCTGTGGTTATGACGCTGATTGGAGATGAAATTAGGCCAGGCCGCGCATATAGCTGTGGGCGAGCGGCGGCTCCAGGGCACCCGGCTCTAAATAAAGGGTTAGAGAGCTCGTATAGCCGCTCCTGATTGGCTCTGCCCCAGTAGTGTTGGCTTAAGCAGAATAGCCTCAGACGAGGAGCATGTCAGATTACATTAGACAAGACCGCTACCAGGCAATAGGATGTGGTTGTATTGTGAAATCTCCCACTAGTACATTTGGTGTCGGGGGCGTTACAACCTTCTCAGATTAATGTATGGTCGCCCAGTGCTTTACAGTGGTACAAGGATTTAAAAATGGGTTTTGATGTACCAAAAAAAAAAAAAACCAGTGCAGTTTCAGTCTTATAATATTTCATCAAGAGCACATTTTTGTTCTTTTTAAAGGGGCTTCGATCAGGATTTTTGCGACCGATCGTCGATACGAATCATCTGAATTTTTGAACTGCCGATGCCAGTCACTGCCATTGGAGACCACATTGACTTTGCTGTAGTAATGTACTTTATTTTAATTTTAGAAAGATATTAGGCTGCTTTATATTTTGATATAAATTAGGGCTGCATGATATGGACGATATGGTAAATTAGTGACGATAACGATATTATCGCGATATTTTTTCCACATTTGCATATATTTTTCTTTTCTTTTCCAGGTCTAAAGAGTAACTGAACTCTTACTTTAAAATATAGTTACTTAGGTACCTTTGAGACCTACCTTGGAGACCTTTGGAGTGTTAAAACCTGGAGGTGCTTTGTCCATTACTCTGCAAACCATAAAAATACATTACTGAGACATTTTAAACATTTCAGATATTTTATTCACCTTCATTTATGTTTGTATGAAATAGTGGGAAAAGTTAAGACGATATTGAAGCAAGAGCTTTAATAAAAACACCTAAACATTAACATCTGTGCTTAGCAAAACGGCGCTTTTTGGGGGTTAACATTTGAGTATGATTGGTAAAAACAGTAAAGTACAGTAAAAAAGTCAAGTAAAAACAAGCTTGAGCGCACAACAAACACTAGATTAATGCATTTGACCGTTAGAAATGATCTTTGCGATATCCATATCATGATAACAGTATACAGTCGGTATATTGTGCAGGCCTAATATGAATTTCGATCACAACCAACTAATATAAGATTGAGTGACGGAGTTTTGTTGACAATTTTAGCCAATAATGTGCCTTTGCCAATCAATAAGGTGCGTGGGTTAATTTGAACACTGTCGTTGATGTCCGCGCCATGCAGTGGTGTGTATCTGGTGCAGTGCGTTGATCAGCAGACTGGAAGTTAGCAACTTTCGTCCTCTGACCAATTTGAGGTAGGAACATGAGCAGAAGAGAGCAAAAAGGACGACAGTGTAAGGTGCCACTCTCAAACGTGTCTTTGACAAAGCCATGTGCTTTTTTTTCACTTTCCATATGGAACCATGTACTCAAATTGTAACCTCAAAGAGCACAGTTTCTCAGCGACATAAGCTACACGACACACAGTGAGTAACGACTGTGTGTTCCGTGGATGCAGTGGAAAACCATTTGACACAGCCAGAGCGTGCTTCTCCTTACTTTAGATGTCTGCTGCATTGACCCATCAGGCTCTGAATCTCTATTAAGCTTTTAACTAAAAGGCTTGTGGGCATCTTGTGGCTGCTCCGTGTCGTGGTCCGCTCCAGGTAAAGCAGGTACAAGTGTGGAGCACGTCGATACAACACACACTTAAAGGACCACATAAAGGTTTTAACCAAGAATATTTATTATGGAGCTTAAACCATGATGCATGTAAAGTGTGATCGGTGCGTCTGATTGGGCCGGTTTCACAGATTTTCACGTTATTTTTGCCGTGATCAGCCGATAATGATTGATCAGAGCACCTCAATCTAACAGACAGGCCATTATCGGTGACTCCTCGCTGTAGGCAGGGCTCTCACAGCTCAGAGTAGCATATAAACCAGAGTTCTCTAACCAGCTCACTGATTGACAATGACTTCTGGATAGAAGTGGAAACGTCTCGATCTTCAAACGACATGCGGATGACAACCCCTGTAACCTTTTCTACAGCACCTCTACTACCTTTTTAAGGAGTTTAAAGAATGAGTATTACATCTTTGCCCTTAAGAACGTAAACATGTTAATTCATTCAAGAAACCGTTTAGTGACACTGTGACATTTCTTTTTTAATATAAGTAGTAAAGAATTGCATGCTTTCATCTCCTTAAAATTGTTCCATAACTGAGCCCCGAAAAAAGACACTCATCAACAAATATGTTTAAGCCCTTTGTTTTTGGCTTTTAGCAAAATACATTCAAACTATATTTTACATTACTGAAAGATACAGCAGAACTAAGTAACTTCAGTGATAGAGCTACCTCTACAGCTCTCTTGTGACAATACACTGTCAGAAAAAAGACGCTTTTTTTGTTTTCTTTTTTCCTCTTCCTTTTTATGGCAATAAGGAAGTACAATCACATACAAAAACCTTTCATGTCGCCAAATATAAAAGAGAGCCAAGGTTTCTCTGGAGAGTTGTCTTTGTGTCGGCGTCAGGAAAGTTGCAAGGCTAGTTTTCCACTCAGAGACAGCAGGGGGCGACTCAGGGGGCTTCAAATGTCCCGAAAACATTTGCAACCACCACATGAACTTACAAAGATGTTTAATAAGGTAAAAATGATACTTAGATATGCTTTATTTTATCATCGATGTATTTAAGTATTAGTTTAATATTTATTGTATTTGTTTATTGTAGATGTGGATGTTCTTTAATTAAAGGAGCACTATATATGGAACCTTTTGGTAGAGTCTGCCATTTACTTGTTTCCATGGAGATTATTTTTCTTTGCTGGATATGTTTAATGTCACAATGTGGAACATTCTAGAAAAAAAAAAATCCATGGAGACTAGCAGGTGGTGGACCCTCCACCAGAAAATGTATATAGTGCACCTTTAATTTAAACTATTCATATATATATAGATGCAATTTTCCTCAAAATGTTGATTGTTAATTGTTTTGGAGCTATGTAATATTAGACTAGTGAGCAATATAGATTGCAAGAAGGACCAATTAATAATAAAAAGAACAGAAACTTTAACAGAACAGAAATATATAAAGTATATATATAAAGTTACTTTTGGGTTTCATTTTATTGCCCATTCTTGTTTTGATTTTTTAATTTACCTCAACCAAGACATGCACGTTTTGTCTCATGTCAGAAGAAAATGGCATTGCCGTAGTCAACGGCATAGTAATAATTTTTGGCTTATATCGCTCACGCCTTGATATATTATTGCTTTTATGGGTATTCTAAATGTCAACTGTAACAACAGAAGCATCTTGAATAAGTGTGTGTAAGAGCTCCAGGAATAACAGCACTACAAGAATATAGCACATATATATTGTGGCATCTTCTAATTCCCTCGCCTCACTTCGACCCTGTTGTAACGACATAAGATGACTCGATTAAGCGTTGAGTTTTTTGAATAATTAACGACGATGGAAATAGAAGTAATGAAATTTCCATCATGAGCAGACAGCTAGGCGGCACTGTGTGCTGCTTCAGTTCAGGCAGGTGTAAGTAACGCTTCTTGGCTGGCAGCAAAACGCCACGTAAAGGTCAAGGAATTAATGGGTGCACGCTGAAGGAAAAAGATGGCATTGATGGTAACTATGTCCAGCAGCAATAGGGCATATTTACATTGTAGCATGTATTGTAGGTTGGACCATTTGTTGTTGTAAATTTTGGTTGGTTTTAGGCTGAGATTAAACGGCCTGTACCTGATTGGTTTTTGTAGATAAAGAAAATGCATTTTACATCATGCAGCTTATTGAAAGAAATAGAAAACAATATCACCCATCCATTTTAAAAGATATTTTGTTGGATGAGGAGGGTAGCAGTTACCAGAGAAACATGTTCCTCACTCACAGACATACCATGCAAAATGTACTTTTTTGAGCACTGAATCATGTGATATTGTTATCCTCTCATCATAAACATACCTGTAGTTGTAGCTGTGGTTGGCGCTCCAATCGTTAATTCTCTTTACAAGGTCATCTTCTCTGTGCACTCACAAATGACTCCCCAATTTTCCCTGGGTTGTTGCGTCACATGTAAAAATACAAACTTCACCTGCACAGTTTTTATCCATTAACCATCACCGGACTTGCTTTGCGGTCAAATTGTGTTCACAACAAGCGCATGGCTTTATTAGCATAGCATTTATTTTGCCAAAGGGCTTCATTTCTTTATTATTTCATTGTTCATTCCCGCTGTCAACAGCCATGGAAACGGAGGTGCAGGTTGTAAAATGTGTTTTCCAAATGTGGACTTAAATTTAAGTTTGAACATTTTGAAGAATTATCCCAAGGTGACCTAAAGCTTGTTTGAAAGTCATTCAAAGCCACAAGAATGGATAATATGTCCACTTTAAAGGTGGATTATCCATATTTTTGTTATAAATTAGTGCATTTTGTGTTTTCCACCAAAGAGTATCTTGTAAAAACAGCGCTTTGTGACAAAATTAAACCACTGGGCATTGTCTAGGGCTTTTAGTAAAGCATTTTCTTTCTCGTGAATCCAGACGTAAGGGCTGAAAGCAACACTCTGATTGGCTGTGCTTAGGCGGATCACCCAGTTTCACTTTGCTGTTTTGAAAAAGCTGTTCTAAAGCTGTGCATGTGCCTTAAAATTAATACATATGAATATATAACAATGGGCCAAAGGGTTTGTGAGAGTCGGGGACGAGTTAGACTGATTTTTATACCTATTACCCCAGCTTTAAGGGAAATAAATGATTTTATTTTAAATTATATTACAATGTAGTTCTTCATGGACCTTCCGCCACATGTAAATATTAATTTGACGCCATTTATTTATGTTGTGTAGCTTTGATTGAAAAGGAATGCATATCTAACATATCTATGTCTTTTAATCGTTATTAGCAGTCATCAAAAATATCTTTGTTCAACCTTTCATTAGTCAACGAAAATTAACACCATTTGCGAGGAGGCGGACAAACACTCTGCAACTTTGGCACAGAATTTGACTCAAACATCTTAACAACAAAGCTTTGGATGTAATTTTTCATCATCATTTTTATTATTACTAAAGCTCCGCAGCTGTTTGAAAACTAATAAATGTGAGCAGCGCCTCATAAAAGCGCTTGACAGATTTTTCATAATGGTTCCAGCGCTGAGGCCGCGACTGCCAATCTCGCCGTCTACAGGGGGCACCACACATGTCGAGAAAGGACGTCTCGAACACGGGTCGTTATTGCAATTGAAATTTCCAATGGTATTTTTCCAGACGTTAGATAAAGTGGCCGGGATATGGGAAATGACAGATCTGTATAAATGAACAAGTCGTTAGGAAATGAAAACGTATCAAGCTCGTACAAGAGTAGATCTGTTTTTGTCAAAGCTGCATCCTGGTTGGCTAGTGGCAAATACCATTACCATAAATTGTAATAACGTGCAATATTAAGAAACCTTACCGCCAGATGGAACTGCAGATTAGTTACAGATTGCTGCTTAAAGAGTGTTTTCGTCTCCTGCTAGATGATAAAAAAAAAGATCTTACCATAATATTAACAAGCTCCATGATGTTCCGGCTCACTAATTGGTAATTATGCAGGTAAAAAGTTGGTCGAAAGGGGAATTGGTTCGTCCTAGCCAATTAGACATTTGGAAACGTTTTGATATTTATGAAGTCTATTTTTTTAGATTGTATGTAGATTATTTTTGAGTATGAGAAGTAAGAATTGCCTTGTTGTTGCCTTGAATGAAGGAATGTTGTACAATGAATTGTTCACACTTCTAACTCAAGGGTTCTGATAAAGGGTGGTTAAAATTAAGGGATAAAGAGCAATATTTGGGATTATGTCTGTAACAATTATTTATATTCTTGAAATGCATCAGACATGTACTAAAATGTCATGGCGGAGGTTCAAGTATTGTATGAATGGAAATGAAATGTACACGTGCAGAAATATACCATATACTTTTGTTTTTCTGCATTGTAAGCTTCTTTTTTCAGATGATGATGATTTTCGTATTGTACATTATTTTTATTTTGCATGCCCTCAAAACAACACCTATGAAACAACTCGGTGATTTTCAACCTTTTTTGAGTCGAGGCACACTTTTTTTTGGTTGAAAAATGACCACAGCACACCACCTTTTAAACCTTTTGGTAAATAAAATCTGATATATAATGTGTCAAATAATGCCTGTGCCATTATCTAGTTCTTTAAATTTGGCAATTGTGATTGTATGGCTTTCTTTCTTGATATAGGAATATGTTCAAGTCACTTCAAAATGATATATATTTTTTTATATAAGTCCATGTGTCAATTGAAGTTGGACATTTTGTCAAGGCACAGCTGGCAATACCTCAAGGCTCACTAGTGTTCCCCGTCACACTGGTTGAAAATCAAGGATATAATGCTATAGACAATATTGCGAGTATTTCTGACATGTACTGTGTAGTGTACTTATTTTGAAAAATGCCTTTAGATATCACAGAATGGAGCTTGTTCTAGTAGTCCTTAGACACGTGCTATATTTAGGAGTTGTGTGCTGTTACTCCATGCTCCAGGGTTTATGGTGGCTCACGGGGTAGAGGGTCATCTGCTGCCCTCCAGGTGCTGTGGAGATGTTTCTGATCACACCGTCATGTAAAGCCTGAGGGTCACACACTGAGCCCTGTGTGTGTCAGTGCTGCAGGACTCCAGAGGTGACGTGATCTTCACATGATGTCAGTTCGTGGTTTCAAGTTCAGATGGAAAGAGTCAGGGAAGATATGCAGATAATTGTCCTGGTAGACGTGTGATATCTACTCAACCACTGAGCGGTAGTAGTCCAGGATTAAGGGTCATATTTTCATAACATTCATTTTTACGTTTCTAATTTCTTGACCTATTCATTATTTTGCTAATCAAATAATCTAGTGACTATCCTTAATAATAATAAAAAAAGAAGTAAGTAGTAATTCCTGCTTTGTCTGAGTCATACAGTAAACCTTATTCACTGCAATGAGTTTGCGGAATGAGGACTGTATACTGCTATATACAACCAATCCTTTTCAACAAATACAGCATGTATTACATTTCATTTGTGGATTTTGTGTTTGGACAATTCTCAAAAATCTGCCTCCTCCAGAGAGCAATATTTTATCTGTCTCCATCTGAAATGTAGCATGTTCAAAGATATAAATTCAGTTTATTGGTGGTCTATTACGGGCTTTTATACAATGCTCCAAAATGTTTCAAATTGTTACTATTTTTGTGCACTCCAGTGAATCGCTTGAAGAAGGAGGAGCAGATGCTCATCACAGTTGTTCTAGTCAAAGGTCAGACTTGGTGAGGTCAGGGGAGGCCTGCTGGTCACATGACTCACTGCTTTCCACAATATGGCGCTTTCTTAGCTCCCCCACGACATGATTTCCCTTGTTTTGGCTAAATGAACCAGTGGACATAGTTGAAAAAATGTAAAGAAGTTGCTTTCCGATGTGCAGACAGTGGCGTAAAAGGCAGAGGATGTAAGGACGCCTCCCTTTGAAGTGTTTTGGTAAAGGTGACATTCAGCAGGAGGCCACATGAGAGGAGCCCCCCGCGGATTAGCCTTTCACCACCACCATTGTCTCCCATCTGCTGGAGAATGTACACCAGCCCACTGCGCTTCTGCTGTTTTGGCTATCCATAACCTATGTTTACAGAATTTGGTTTAGAGAATGGGGTTTAGAGAATACAGGGTTACTTTAAAGGTGCACAGTGTAACTTTTCTGCTTAGGATGTCCACAACTTTCTTGTGTTTATTATGAAGATGATATTACTTTGCTTGGTATGTTCCATAAAACAATAACATCCCCCCTGGAGACATGCAAGTGGCGGACCCATTGTCAGAAAAGTTATATGATCCATGTTTCGATTGGCCCTGGTCCCACAGTCATCTTTGCCTAGAAGCGCTTTGGCAGGGTTTTTGTTTTATGGTGGAATGTATCTCCACAACAAACATAGACGTTTAGTAATTTCAAGTTAGCAAGCAAATAAGAAACTATACTTCCAGTTATCCTCGCATTTTAACATATTTTTATGTAAAGCATTGGTTTTGTTTAATATTAGATTCATTATGCACTGGAAATATAATATTTTTGTTCTTGACAGGAGTGGTGTGTGTCGATAAACAAACAGCTTTTGTTAGCTATTTAGTTTTCTTTGGCTAAGTCTGTCGGCTCAACATATAAGATACCCTCATTGGAAATAAGTCGATTTCAGATCAATTCAGCATCTGGGGATAAATGGTAATTTTCTGTTTATATCTGCTTTTTGCCTAGTTTTCACCTGAATCTGTGTTCTCCCTTATCCAATCAGTCAACGTTGGAGCGCTTAAATAGGTCTGTACTGTTCATTTATGTGGAGTGTGTGCAGTGGAAACACTAAACGCTAACATACCGATCTGCTCCAAACCGAACCAGTGGAAACATACATCATCGAAAACATAGTCTGAGATGTGTTTTGTTTCACTAACCTTGCATATTGAATCTGTCTGCTGCCTCCTCTCGTGTTTCCCCAGCTAGTTGTAACCCTGAAAGCGCCTCCGTGTTTTTAAAAGTCTACACATCTTCACAAGACTTATTCAGATCACCTCAGAGCTTTAAATGCCACCACTACGCAGCCTGGAAGTATTCATTTGCATTTTCCCACATTGTCTGCACCTGATTCACTTACGGCGTGAACGCTTAGATTTGTGTTCGCCAACCTCTGCTGGTAACAGTGGGAAGTGAATCAGTTTGGATTAGCCAGAAACCGCACGGTTAATTAGCAGCACAACGCTAACAGATTGACGCTTTGTTGAGCAGGCAATTCTGAAACTCTTAAATTGTCAAAGTTGGGAAAGACTGCGGACTTTAATAACTTGCATCTCTTGTTTCAATTGCTGTATGAAGAGTATTCGTAAAAAGAATGAAAAAAACAAACAAAACAATGCCATAATTTGGTTAAAATCTCATAACAGATGCATAATACGTCTCTTTTTATAGATAAAGTTGTACGCATAGTGTGGCTTGTGCAGCTGCATACTTTAATTTCCGCTCCATTAAATACTCAACCATGTGAAATAATAAGTTTGTCCTGTAGTGTGCTCATTTGTTTATACACTGTAGCACTGGACAATTACAGTATGTGGAGCAGAGAAGCCACAGCAGAACTATTAGCACCATCAGTATCGCGTTACTGCTGGATCTCTCTCGTCGCTTTGGGAGCTGTCCAAACCACGCTCATTTGTTTGCCGTAGTAAATTGCATTATTTGTTTTCCCTGATACATTTTACAATCTGAGTAGTGCTCTGTATGATACGTAGATTACCAATGGCAATTTGACAAAGTCTGTTAAGTACTTTTGTAATAAAGAAAGTGTGGAAAAGTGGGATTCACTGGATGGAAGTTGGTATGTATGTAGTCTGTAATAGTGGGACATGTTAAACCTGGGTACATTCACTCACAAAAAAACAGTTAATTAATCTGATAACCCATTCATTAAATCAGATTTTTGGTGTGCGTTTACATGAAAGAGAAATCAGATTTTTATTGTATATTTTGTTTTTGGGGGAGAAAAGTACAGTGGATTTTGAAAATATCATTTTGAAAATAGCTTTCAATCTTTAACATTTACTCGTTCATTTTGGCTCGTATTAACGGGGCTAGCAGTTTGTTTTTTTGTTTGTTTGTTTTTTGTATTCTGTTTTCTAAATCATTTTAGGCTTTGTGACAGTCCAAGTTGTGGTTTTGATTTGAGTGCCATGAATTGTACAGCTTAACCGTCTGTACTAGCACTTTTTTTTGAGACTGCAGCTGTGTCCAAATCCAGAAGAATAATAGTTTTTTAGAGCATTCTTTTTTTTTTTTTTTTTTTTTTATTAATCATTGCATCTTGCAGTTTCATAAAATTGATCAAAACTGTCCCTCCACAAGACATATTTTTAGGTCAAGGTTTTAGAAAATAGACTGAATTTTCAATTATAAATAATAGTACTTCCTTTATTAAACATTGTGTTCTTATACTAGTTCTGATAAAGCTCAAGATCATTCTAAAACTGTTAAAAATTTTAAAACACAACATAGTTTTTTCATTATTTGCTATAAAAGTCTATGGAATGTTGTGGAAAAAACGTTCAAAAGCCCAGATTTCTGCGTTCACTGCCCTGTGAGACGTTAGCTGGCGAAAACCAACACCTTTCACCCAACATTTGTGAACCAGTTTTGAATTAACACGTCGCTTCCTGTAGAAACAATATGTTGCCAACCAGCCGCAACAAAATTCTACTATTGATACGTGACTTTGTCTGCTGCATGCTTTTTACAAATTCCAATGCTGCGACTTGTAAGCTTGAACATTACTGCAAATCAATACAATAAATAAAAACTATACAACCACAAAATGATACATGCACACACCATACCAAGCATCAAGGAAACTCTACAACGTGTTTCTGAATGGGTTTGTCGTTGCAAAAAGAATTTCACGGCTAATTTCGGTGCAGAAACTATACCACGTTATTATTATCTACCAGTTAATCATTAATCAGCGGCATTTAAGTCTCATTAGAATGCATTGTCCGTCTGTGCATGCTCTTATGAATGCACTTTATTTCTCTATTGTAAGGATGGTGCTCTTTTAAACTGAATACCGCTGCTGCTTAAATTTGCTGTCGTCAATGCGTGACTATTTCTTGTATATTCAGCAAATCCACGAAATCTTGCACACATGTATCGCACCTAACGACATTACATTCACGTTACGCAATGTACATTCTCTACCCCGTGTAATAAAATTGTCTTATCTTCTTACATAACATAAATAGATGTCTGGGACGTTTAGGTAATATCCACGCAAAATGTTTAATATCCCAAACCTGGGCAACATGAAATGACAACAGGCAATTACGATCCAATCTTTTTGTTTATGTAAGGTGTTTAATTCACGTTTAATGCAAAGTTTATGAGTCGACTATGAGGGAAATTAAGTCGGACTGCTGATGTGTGGTGCGTGTAGTGTCAGCAGCGGTTTGCACATATAGAGAAATGTTAATATTGTCATTTTGCACAGTCCAGCGCTGTTTGACCTTTAGTGTTAAAAGGTTACGTAATGGCGCATATGGAAAATAGCATGTCTAACAAAATGCTTGACAAAACATCTGACATGCTCTGAGGGAAACGCTGATTGTTCCAGTTCAAATTGTTCAGAAAATGTACGTAAAGCACAAAATGGCTGATGTTCTATGCCTCCAGCTCAGTAATGCACTGTGGGACATTTGTGGTGGAGGGTGTTGCCACTTGCTTGTATCTATGAGGATGTAGTAGTTTTGCTTAGAGTGTTCCGCAGTATGGAATTAAACATCTATGTCAGAGCTATTTCACTTTATTTTACAGCGGGCCAGGTTTTTCGGATGGTTTTGACCTCGGGGATAGAAACCAGGACTAAACCAGGACTAAACCAGGACTAAACCAGGACTCAACCAGGACTAAACCAGGTCTAAACCAGGACTACACCAGGACTCAACCAGGTCTAAACCAGGACTCAACCAGGACTAAACCAGGACTACACCAGGACTACACCAGGACTCAACCAGGACTAAACCAGGTCTAAACCAGGTCTAAACCAGGACTCAACCAGGACTAAACCAGGTCTAAACCAGGACTCAACCAGGACTCAACCAGGACTAAACCAGGTCTAAACCAGGACTACACCAGGACTCAACCAGGACTAAACCAGGTCTAAACCAGGACTCAACCAGGACTAAACCAGGACTCAACCAGGACTAAACCAGGACTAAACCAGGACTAAACCCGGTCTACACCAGGACTACACCAGGACTCAACCAGGACTAAACCAGGTCTAAACCAGGACTCAACCAGGACTAAAACAGGTCTAAACCAGGACTCAACCAGGTCTAAACCAGGACTACACCAGGCCTCAACCAGGACTAAACCAGGTCTAAACCAGGACTACACCAGGACTACACCAGGTCTAAACCGGGGCTTAACCAGGTCTAAACCAGGACTAAACCTGGACTAAAGCACTAAATCAGGTCTAAACCAGGGCTAAACCAGATCTAAATCAGGTCTAATCCAGTTGAGGGCTGGATCATAACCCTTGGAGGGCCTGATTTGGTCCCCAGGCCTTAAGTTGATTAGCCCCAATATACATATAATAATACAACAGATGTTTGAGATATTTGCAGAGAATGTTCTATTTTTTAAATCCTTTTTTGCTTTGGGGCAGTTTAAGTTGTAGGTTTTTTTTGCAGGTTGTGTTTTTTTTTTTTTTTTTTTTACCCGTATGCATAGATACAGCAGTCATCCAAGGGAATGCCACCTTAAGGACCGCTATAGTGGAAACAATCCATTAATTTTAATGAAGAATAGCAGCTTCATCACCCACTGTTCAACAACTACAAGAGCAGATGCAGACTTTAGAAGTTATATTGTGCAAAATAACAGACACAACGACATGGAGAAAAATAAAGTGGTAGAAGGGCACAATTTTTTAAATAGTTTTCCAAGAATGCTAACACTTGCTGTATTTACACATCTAAAGAATAATCCTTTCACTTTTCTGAGGAAACGCATGTCAGCCTCCATTGAGACTCAGTTGTGGCTCCGAATTAGTTTTGCTTAAAGACATAATTTGCCAGGAAATGTTTGTTTACCATTGAATCAACTGAGAGATTTCACCCACACTTGGCCATTGATTTGGCACATTGACAAATCAATAGCAGGCTTTTAACAATATTGAAATTCAGACTGATTTTAACCATTTTGAGCATTCTTTTTATTCATCGTCCATTCTTACAATATCATAAAATTTGGTTTTCCCTTTGAACACTTCTATTGTGCGTGAAAGATGCTTTCACAGACCAGTGTCACCAGTGATTGTAAGCAGAACGTCTGCATTCTAAAGGCTAGTACCATTTCATAACTTAGCTCTAATTTATTTACATTGGAGACATTTGTGATGTTTGGCTAATGCCCCTCTAGCTAACATTATCACATGTTTATCTTAGTTAATTTGATGTAGCAATCAGCACCAACATTGTGCTGAAGAAATTGCACCAAAGGCATTTTTGACATTGTGTTGTTTCACCAAATTTCTATTTCCACAAATAGTGCATAAACCAGAGAACTTTATAAAATACTCATGGTGTCAGCGAAAAAGGCCATCACAAGAAAATGGATGACACAGACTGAGCCAACGATCGAGGACAGAAATGGGCATTTGAAAAAAAGAAAAAAGACTTTTACAATCAGTTTGGAACTGGACAAATTTCATTGACTTTGACATAATTGGATCAATTATGTCACACTACTTTAATGTGATGTGTTCATCTCTCTGTGTCATGTTCTTTGTTTTTCATTTGTTTGTGTTATTTAGTTATTTAGTTAGTTAATCACTATTAATACTAGTTAACCAGTGGAACAAACATATAAATGACAACCATTGGTCTATGCTGTCTATAAATGTCAAAATTCCAGTTTTTATTCGTTACCTCATTAAAATGAATGGGATACAACGTTTATATCAGTGCCAGGCCGTGTGCTCACATCTAAATGCTCAAAAAGTGGTCGAGAAACCTGCATTCTTACTATGAGCGGGCCGACCTCTCCAGAGATCTGACATATAACTTGGCCTGGGGATGTCGCCTTCTTTTCTCCATGGAGATAGATAAGTTTAATGCCATACTGTGGAACATTCCAGACAAAACAATAGCTCATCATCTAGACAAGCAGGTGGCGGACACATCATCAGAAAGTTACATAGTGAACCATTTGAACCGCACTTCTTTATGAGACCAGCAATCTTACCCATTTTTCAGTCAATTTTTGAAGGAAGTGGGTATATAGAAAGAATCAAAATTGTTATCTAAGAAAATGTTGATACTATTTGGCATATTTTCTCCTCCGTCTTACTGGTTGGAAATATGATGCAACTTCATGAAATCATATTGTGTCATTTAAATAAGCTACATTTCAGTTCGTGTTGTTGAGGAGCAGCTGTAAATCTTGACTATAGATGCGAAATCTATTCCCCCATCATGTCACGTCTTGGTTTTGTCAAATACACATTACTAGGCTTGTCAAAAGTGTCAAAAAAGTATCAATAAAAGTAAAAAAAAATCACATTAACATTTTGATCTTTACTGAACACTTTCAGAACCATGGAAACATAAAGAAAGTATAAATATTGTTTGTTATATTGGGAAAAAAAAAAAACGTTTTGAGCCTTTTCCGTAGTATCAAATTCCAGTTTGAAATTTTTATACCTGTAAACTTTACACATACTTTTTAAAGGTAGAGCATATCTGTGTCCCCAGAGCATAAACATGTTCAAATCAAATTTTATTGACATTGTAAAGTTGATTGCGTTTTGGTTCTCAAATTGATCACCCAAGCAGCAAGCAGCATTTTCAGCGGCCAGATGCTACAACTTAAAACCAGAGATAAACCCAAAATGTCCCCTGACTAAACAGAATACATATTACCAACCCAGCACTTACCAGTTGATACTTGCAACAAGGGCTGGGAAAAAAACGATTTTCTTGGGGCCAGCTCATGATTTCGAGTTTATCACGATTCGTCTTCACTTTGTATTTTTCTCTTGCCTCTAATAGAGCTGCACAATTTGGGAACAAAATATCTAAATGTTATTTTTCTGAGCAGAGATTTATGTTTTAATAATAGAATTCTGTTCAAATTCACATTTTAAACACAATTTTGTCATTTTTAGTTGCGTTTTTGTCACATTGAGTTGTGTTTGTCATATTTAAATGCGTTTTTGTCACTTTTAGTCTGCGTTTTGGTGCATTGCGTCATGTTTAGGCACGTTCTTGTCTATTTTGAACGTATCTTTGTTGCTTTTTGTCACGCTTTGGTGCATTGCGTCGCGTTTGTAGGTGCGTTTTTGTCGATTTTGAACGCATTTTTCTCGCTTTTGGTCGCACCTTTGTCTCGTTTCAGAACATGTTTGTACAAATCAACGATCAATGTAGTTCCTTTTTTAAACCAGTAAGAGCACTGCATACCCTCCTTTTAATATCCTCTGACCCAACGTGACTCACAGCTCAAAGTTCACGTCAGAAGCCGCCTATGTTATGATCAGTTTGGACACAGGAATTACGATTTTAGAAAAGGACTGAGCTTTTGTACAAAGCAGATTTGATTTGACAGAACGGACTGTCCTTTTGCTTTCTAAATCCACTTCACTACTTTTACATGTCGACCTGCTGACGCACCATTGTCCACTTATAATACAAAATAAATCGGATCACTCTAAACAGCCTATTGTTTAAAATGCTCTATGGACAAAAAGTTTAATCGGTGGAATTTGATGCTTGATTCAAAATGCAACTGTTTTGATTTGTTTTATGTGCAATATACAGAATATACGTGGCTCTATTTTCAGGAGTTAACTTTGTTTTTCAGCCGGCTTTTTATATGAAACTAGCAAGGAGCTTTCAGATGGTTAGAGCAACTTGCATACGTCTCTAAAAGAAACAATCAGAGTGCTCTTACTAGTTTGCTTTTTACATTGACTATACTTTAGCCAGGAGGACCAGAGAGCCAGAGATAAACTAATCGGAAAAGCTTATCAGAGAAACTAAAACCGTTTTGTGGAAGGTTTTCTCAAGGAATTTGCAAATTAAGCTAAAAATAAACAAAAAATAAATGAAATAAAACAATTGCATTAGATAATCTTTAAAAAAAAACGCTCTTACTAAAAACATTTCTTGATTGATTTTCTAAATAATATTTAAAAAAATGTTTTGCCATAGAGTCAATCAGTGGATATCTGTGGAGTATACTTTCAGCAGCCAGGAAAATGGTCATTTCAAAGAGGTGGATGACATAAACTACACCTGCAATTAAGGACAGGACTGACTTTATTATGGACATACGAAAAATGAAGAAAAAAAAGATCACTTTCGGAATTTAAAAATTGACACATTTGACAGATTTTACAGTATATGCCTTGATTTTCTCTTTGATTTACTCTTTGTAATTTAAAATGTTATATTTATTATCTATGATATCTCTGATATTGTTTTAGAGATTTTTTAGAAGCTGTTTTAATAGGAGTATTTACTTATTAATTCCCACTTTTAATAAAAAAGCTTTATACTGCTTTATCTTTTGCTTGATATTGCAGCTTTTCCTTTAGTACAGGCATTCCCAAACGTTTTTTCTTCGCGATAAGTATATATTTTTTTCCGCTGTGGTCCAAAATGTATACGTATTAGCGTGCAGAGGGCCAACCGTAATTTTGTGTTGTGTTTAGTATGTTTATTTGCAAAGACATTATGATTAAATTGTCCTTAATTAACATGTTTTAGGGGAATAGACTTGATTTGGTCTCTTTTGCAACTGCCCACGGTCTTTTAAGCACAAAATTTAATCAAACAGATATTCCAAACAAATCTCAGCAACCCTTCGCAGGCTAAATTAGACCCCCTGGAGCGCCTCACTTTGAGCACTCCTGCCTTAGTAGCAAAAATCAAGTTGAAAGTTTTAATATCGTTACATCAATCACAGCATTAGCATGTTGTTTCCAGGGCAGTACACTGTTATTTCTAGATTGTTCTGCTAACTGCGGAACATTTGTAAACCGAATGCACATGCGATTCCATGTGTAAAACCTTCTATTATAGCTTTTTTTAGTGCACATTATTGCTTATTATACTCTCAAGGCCTATTTAATCAATTTCTTGTAACGCTTCCTCAACTTCTAGCACTTGAACACAACCTGTTTACACTGTTCGCTCCACACTTGACCTCAATATTGTGCAGGCCTATATGAGACAGGCTCTTACTCACCGCCTCATTGTTTCCTATCCGTCAAAGTCACGTCCTGGTATCGTCATGGTGACAGGGCAGCTCGCACCTGGAGGGGTTTTCAAATCTGCGGCGGACGTACCAGGACGCGATATATTTAGTCCGACTCGGCTGCTAATGAACGCTGCTGGCTGGGTGTCAGTGAGCCCGAAGATTCCACTGAGCACGGCTGCTAATCTGCGTCTCTGCCATGCCAGACACGAGCGCACTGACTGACGGAGAGGGCAGGTTAGGAGCGAGAGTAAATGTTTTAATTTGGGGTTTTGACCTGCTGCCAGATGGTCCCAAAGCAGGGTTTTTTTCTAGAAGATTTTATTTGTTGTTCCTAAAAGGGCACAAGCTTTTGATTTCAAACACATTTTCCAGTTGTGTGGTGTTTTTTATTTCGTTTTAATTTATTTATTGCTATTTGATTTGACTGGTTTTATTGTTTTAGGATAAGTGAAATCAAGCATTTACTCCTTTTGTGATGTTTATTATTATTATTATTATTATGGTTGCCATGTTAAAAAAAAAAATCAAATTAAAAAGCATTTCAGCTCTGATTTCTTTGCATACAAAATATCTTCTTCATAGTGGAACCAATTTGAATGTTGATGTCATTAGTATTGTGAAGCTGTGTGGACTTTTAAAACACGGAGGAGCACTTCCTGGGTTGTTATTTCATAAGGTGAAACACATATTTTTTGAGACATAGCGGTCATGGTATCTAAAACCCAAATAAAACACAACGCCAGGTATGTTTTTGATGACGAGACAAGATTATGGCATTAGTAAAAGCAAGTTATGTTAACATTATATAGCACCTTTTAGTACATTCTTCCCCCTCCTTGCAGTTCAGCCAAAACCTGTTTAGCAAACTTGTCCCAAAGCCCTAAACTTCACCTGTTCCCACCATAACTCTAACCTGAGCCTAGCCTGATTCCTGCTAGCACAGGTGCCAATGGAAAGTGGCTGTTCATGGCTAGCTCAATTGAAAAGGTTTGTGGGGGTCCAAACTTATTTCCTACTTTCCAACAACTTCCTAATTATTCACCTCATTAAGTTTATAAGCACTTTTCACAACTTTCAGGGGCCAGAGCGGACTTTTGCTAGCATGCTAACAGCACTTTTCTCCTTCTCGGACAAAAAAAACCCCTCTTTATTAATAGGGTTCAGCATCCTGTTGCAACAGTTTGAATACGATATTTTGTTTTCTATTTTTAATCACTATGGCAATGATCCTAGATTCTCATCTGAAACCAGTGGATTAATAAATATGGATACATGAGACAGCTTTTTAAAAATGTACAATCCCGATATCAACCGATATACCAGGTTACTTTCCATAGAACAACTTCAACATGTTGCCAAAATTTCATCAAAGATTAAGAGTTATTAATACCATAATAATATGCTAATAATAGCATTTGGATATCCATTACTGTAACTGTATACCAATAAAACATTGTAAAATAAACCAATTGACAGTATTGTGTAGGTTCTGAGTTTTGAAATATGGTATCACATGTCAACTTATCAAAATGTGTTTGTGTTCTCAAAATAGCTGACTGGATCATTGGATCAATATCAGTATCAATACCGGATCCATAAAATGTTCCAGCATTGGCTCCAGTATCAATACTAGTATCAGTATCAGTGCATCCCTAAGCAGACGGCACACAGCGATATCATTTTGACACTTAAAAGCTGCTTTTACAATATATCTGTTCTGGGGCAAAACAAACAAACTACATGGACAAAAATTTAATACTGCCACTTTAATATCACTAAAATATCCACTTCTTGGTTTTCATTCCTTTTGTTGATTTACTGATGTATTCCAAGCAACCCGCTTTCTCACACTGACATTTTCCAACTCTCATAAATATTTCATAATAGCATCTGTTTTTCACCAATTATCCTCACAATAATGACTGAACAATTTTCATCAAAAAACACTCCAACGGTCTCTTTAATTGTTGTTATTTATAGCCTGCTTGTTTAAAATTTCAGTGCCGCGTCTGTTCCCACTGGCCCTCACAGACCAGACCAGTCCTGCTGCAGAGCGCTGTGTAATATTCAGACTAACTTTAGACCGAGGATGGTTTTTCCGCCCCGCTGCCTCTCAAGATGCTGCTTGCTCCTCATTTTTCTTCTCTTTTCGCGGATATGAGCGCAGAGGTGCACACAGCGATGCTCTGAACTGGCTCGAGGCTGTGTCCGCTCGCTATGTTCCATTTAACCCCATGTGTCGTAGGGTCTAGTGTAAGTTCAGTCTTGCATCATCAGCCGATCATCTTCTGCTTTGTTGGTGGATTGGCTAATAAAGTGTAAAGTATGCGTCAGATATAAGGGCCACGGGATACAATTGTTGCAGGGAGAGTTGACATAATAGCTGGAGAGGTTGGAGAAGCACAAAGGTTGACTTACGTGGTGAGGAAACAGGTGGTGAAATGTGGTGATGTTAGGATTTGCAATGGTTTCAGACTTAAGGAAAGTTACACCTATTCAAATAAAATCTGTTAAATAGTAAAATGTGTGGAGTGCATTGTGATCGAGAACATATTTGGCTGTATTAATTATTGTAAGGCTTTTGGAAAGTTTGATTTGTGTATGTCTGATGTGCCAAGTAAGTTTATTGTCTATTTTTAAACTTAAAACATTTTATTTCTGGGATGTTTTTAATTAGTACACAATCTATCTCAATCCGTTTAACTGATTTAACATTTCCAAAAAGCATTGCTTTGGTTTTATTTGAGTTGAAAGAGGATTTATTCATTTCTGTCCATTTTTAAAGTCAGTACTGACCATGTTTATGAGTTCATCAAGTGACTATAGTATGTTTGTCTCCCCTGCAAATAATATTCATTTAAATAAAAATTTTAATGAATAATACATTGAGATGCACTGAAACATCTTTAATACACAAGTTAAATAATTTGGGGCCCAGTATTGACCCCTGGGGGAGAACACCATGTCGAGACTTTTTGCTTAAAAGACTCCCATTTGCATAGTGAAGTACAAATCCTGCATGGCAAAGGAGAAGAGGTGGTTTGGGAGAGGATACATTTGTCAGGAAAAAACAATCCATCTCCAAACGGGTACAACCTGTCCCACATTTATACATGAACATGAACGATTATGCTAAATACGACTCAGGTGACAGTTCACATAGACTTACCTAACAACAGATTCTCCTCCTTACTGTTAACAAGTAGGATGTGTGAGCACCTCCCTTCAGATGAATGTAAGGCAGTGACTCACCTGTAGCTTGTCAGATGGACTGAAGAAACAACTTGGATGAGTGGCAAAACATATTCATTCTTAAAACGTTTGTCCAGTTTACAGAATTTGATTCTCTTTTGCTCTGCATAACTTTGTAAATGTCTGAACATAACCATATTTTAGCATGTCCACTTTTGAATTACATTGGTTACTTTGCATAATTAAGTAGACGCGTACTTGACTATTGGTCCCTCCAAAAGTTATTGCAAACTTAATTCCTATAACTTCCCAATATTTAGTCAGTTACCTTATTGCTCCCAGGAACCAAATTATCTTTAAAGTTGTACATTTGAAAAGAAACACCATTTCACAGAAAAGACATGCATCAAAGACACCGCATTCATTACGTGGCATAAAAACAAACAGATGCATAATAGAATAGAACAGAGGGACATGGTTCACAGTTTCTTCAGAGCGTTAATGGCTGTAGAAACTGTTTTTATGTCTGTGTTGTAAGACTGTTTTTTTTTTTTCCATGACCTGTTAGCACTGGAGGTTTTGAACACAAATCTTGTTTCAGAAGTGTTTCATTGTGTTTGTAGGAAATTTCCTTACAAACACACACTTATTTTTCCCTACATCTGGAGGAAAACACATTTAAAAGAAGCATTGATTTGACTAATAATTGTGATGTTGATTTAGTCAGAATTAAAACAGAAATAGACAAACAAAAAACAAAATATATGTGATGTAAAAGAGCACTTTAGGTTGTAGGATTCCACAGCTAAAACCAACTTACTGGACATTCAGTATTATAACAGCAAATGGTATTTCTGATTAAGTTGTGAGTGCTGAAAAGATGTATTTGCAAGTCATTTATTTCAGAAATGCCATGTCTGTAGATGATGATTTTATATGTCTAGGTGTCAAGACAAATCCATTAAGTTCTTGTTAACATACATGACAATACAATTTCAAAAAGTTGTCCAGAAGATGATACTGTTTGTCATATTCTTGTGCATTTTACAAAATCATAACATCTTACATATTTTTTTGTGTTTTACAGGTTCAGACTTCCAGTGCACCACTCACATAATCCCGGTGAAGAACGAGGAGGGCATAGTCATGATGTTCATTCTCAATTTTGACGAGGTGGTGGACGAAGGAAGTGACAACTCCACGGAGAGGTTAAGCCCAACGTCGCCCACCAAGTCCGACCAGAGTGAGTATTAAACAATTACGCAACAAAAACCACCAATTTAAATTTTTCCGTAGGTTACGTTTGAGATGGTTTATCAAGATCAAGTCACATTTTAGTTTAAACATGTCCAGGAGCATGAATTTGAACATTTTATAATAGCTACAATTTGAATAGCCTTAATAAAGTACAAACATAGAATACGTTTATAATCAACAGATTCAATCAACTAAGAATAGTTGAGGCTTTGTAACTATTTATTTAAAGGACACAAACTCTGCTACAGTGACTTTTTGTGCTTTTAACCATGTTCTAACAATGTTCCGTCATCAAAAACATACCTGAAGTAGCATTCAGTTGCATTCACGGTGTTTTGAGGAATGTTTATGAGAAAATCCTCCCCCTTCCGAGCGTCAAACACACGTCATGCGTACTCTGTCTATCCGGGACGTATTTTCAGATCATCTACGTCACTTATCAGAGTCCTCCGCTGTTTTTAGTCCTTCAGTCATCGCTAAACTCGTTTTGAGCATATCTGCCCTCTAAACACGATGACTGCTACTGCTAACCCGCATTATAAGTCTGCACTGAAAAGAAGTTAACTAGATTGTATATAGCACTGGCGTCATCTGTTGGCTGGATGAGCTCAGTTAATGTAATTTCATAGTAACTGATAACACAGGTCATAGAACGCATAAGAAACTTTTTTGTTTTGGCAAATTTATGGCACTCAAGCGCATGTTTAAAGGCTAACAGCAGTATGAAAAATGCAGAATATTTTTCCTTTAATATCCTAATGCTAACTCCTAACCTTATCCAGCTGGGATTTTCACACCCCAAACTTCAACTTTTGGCACGTCATTAATATTCACATGCATTCATTTTCTTTTAGCACAGCTTTAAAGTAGCTTTTTTTCAGACGGTGAAGTGAAACTGTGGTTGACCACCCAAGCACAACCAATTAGAACACTACTTTCAGCTTTTACTTCCAGCTTGACGTGTGATAAAATACTTAATCATTAGATGGTGGTCTCATGTTGTTGGGTACCCGAGTAGTTACTAGCTGAATCACACTGGTCTGAGATAATAACCTTTTGATTAAATTATCTAAGTCTATGCAACTCACTGGTTGAAACAATTGAAATTTCAATCTCACATACTACGATGGCTTGGGTTTTAATTATTTGTACTCGTCATAAACAACTCCCAGCAAGGGTAACTCCAATTCCTAAAAAAAATAATCGCCAGTGACCGAGCCGTGGGGAAGATTCATTAAATCACAGGAAAGGTTTTAGGCTCTTGTCCCTCTCCAAAGTCATGGCCACGTGATGAGCCATTAGCGGTCAGCTCGCATCAAAAGTATTGTTAGCGCTGACAGTTACTCATCCTACATCATCAGATCCTGTGTCATGGTGTTCTGGGCAGAGTTCAAATGCAGACCAGCTAAAAGGGCAACTTTGTTTTCAGTTCAGTTTATTTTTGTAGAGCCCAAAATCCCAATCTCATGGCGTTACAAAATTGTTACCAACGGATGGTTAGAAAATCAAACGACGAAAAAGTCATTGTGGATTATCGAAATTTACTGCATATATTTAAATTTTGTTGTGAATTAAGGTTGTCACAATATCAAATTTTAGTGTCATGTTTATGGCATTGTTAAAGGTCCCATATTCTGCTCTTTTCCCCTTTACACAGTCTATTCTAAGGGCTTTGTTGATACATTTTTGCGTTGTGCAATATCCATAACATAACAGTTTCCAAAAAACACCCATTTCTTGGACTGGCCCCCCTCCTTGCAAAAGCAAACGGCTAACTCTGAGATCTGACCCCCCCGAACAGAGAGCAGGCTGCCTCCCCGGCCCAACTCGCGCGCCTCCCCCGCCCAACTCGTGCCGAAGCCTAGAGCGGAGATAGTGCGCATGCGCCGTGTGCTCCGGTAAACAGCGATACACAAACACGGGAATAAACATTTTATCCGTCCTGACGGTGCGTCGTGCTGAGTCCTACATCCTGGATCTGACCTGGAGTTTGACGTGCTCCAGTACCTCGACGACGGAAGTTGCCGTTTGGTAAATAACAAGCTAACTCTTCGATCTGTCGTATACATCGTGTAATTACTGTGTAGCATTAGCATTAGCTGTTTTTATTCTGCGGCTGCGCGCTTCCCGGAGGCGTGGCTTAAACACCGCGTCATCCTTGTGAAGCCGCGTCATCCTGGTGAGGAGCCCCCGTCTGTCTGCTCAGCCGAGGGGGATGGAAAGACAGTTCTCTAGAGAAAACATGCAGGAATCAATCAAAAAAAACACTTTGGGCACACATACGAGGCCCAAATAGCACTGTAGGAAGGTTAAAACCTCTGAAAAGTCGATTTTGCATGTTATGGGACCTTTAAGTCACAACGTCACATGCAGCATTTTTTCTCGCTTCCGGGTCCTCTGCATCTGTCCTCAGCGGATTGTAAACACTATTTTCATGTCTTGTCATGTCAGTAAAATCCATGTGGTCCCAGTACAGACTGATTGTAAAAGAAGCCCTGAGAGACCATTGTGTATTTTCTGCATCTAGTTATAGAGCGTTTATTATCCGAAAAAAAATGGAGGTGTGCTGTTAGCATGCTACTTGTTGTTAGATAACGTAACGGTAAACTCTGCTCTGAAAGTTGTGGAAAGTGCTTACAAACTCGTCGGAGTGAATAATTTGGATGGTCAGACTGAAGTAGGTGAGTGAGCAATAACTTTGGACCACTGCAAACAGTTTATGGTGAAAGAGCTCTGGTTTTCATGTTTTTTAGTAATGAAACAGTAGCTAATTACATCGTAATGCACCTTTAAGAACCCCGTCTGCCTAATTCTTTCTTTTATATAACTTAATAGTACCATGTCTACAACACTTATTCATCCAGGCCTTTGTTCCAAAAGTAAAAATAGTTAATTGACGTTACCACAGACTAAGCAGCTGTTAGTCTGACATAAACTCACATTATCAATACAGACCGCTTCCTTTTTATTATTATTATCCGGTGGAAATCAATGAAAGAAAAGGTTCTCTGTCCTGTTTGAATTGATTGCTGATATATTTGAACAAAATGGAGCCCAGACTGTGGCATAGTGTCAAAAATAAAACAAAATCAGCTGTAAAATTGCGCTGCAATTTACAACAAGCAGAAGAACACAACACCACCGACACAGACTTGGTGATCACACACAATTCACAATCTCCCTGTCATTCATGCCAGTTATTAGCTTGACTATATTTTCATCACACCTGAAACGGTTAAAAATGTCTGTCAGTTGTAGCCCTAGTTTGACAGTCATTTAAGTGAAACCGAATTTGTCACGAATGTTTCATGTTTATTTTTGATGAAGACTTGAAAAATCTCAGACCTGCCATAATCACAAAACACATTAAATATTACACTAAGATCAGCTGATCTCGAGGTTTCTCTGCAGTGATCTGTTTGCTCAGGTTTATTAGCTGTTAAATGTTGTGTTTTCACAAACTTTGAGCTCATATTTAACTAAAGATATACTTTTGTATATATAGCATGTTAGATGTAGTTTGTCCACCTGTGTGTTGCTGTAGGAGACCAACACTCATGCACGTGCACAGAAGCATTGTGGCATGAACAGATTTCATTTTGAAGCAAATATTGTGTCCTTTGTTAGAGAAGACCAAACTAACTAACATTTCTGCATTTACATTCTGTAAAAAAAAAGGTGCACCTAACTGTGGTGCTGGTCCACCTAAATGAAAAAGTTAGGCGCACCGGTTCAACCAAACCAAAAGGTTAGTGTGGATCCCTGTAAGAGATTACAGATATAATTGAACAGGAAGTTCTCAGTAGTACATTGAGCTAGCCATTTTAAAAGTAAATAGCCAACAGAAATTCTGATATGATTTTTGGTGTTTGCATGTGCAAGAGAAATCTTATCAAAAACATCTGGTGACATGTTTCAGTTAATTGATGAATTTTTGAGTAACTGGTGTATTAGAAAGTACCATGAATTTTAAAATAACTCAAACATTTTTGTCATTTTTGTCTTTACCACATTAGTTTGCCCTTTTTAAATCGTTTCCCCTATCAAAGCCTGCACAGATGTAAACAATCAGAAAGAAATCAGATTACCTACATCAAATGTAACTGTTAACATGCCATTTCAATAAACGTAAAACTCCAGAAATCAGATCATGATGAGATTTTTGGTGTGCATGTCACTATAAACGCAACGGTTCTATGTATTTGTACACAGGAGCACTAACAACTCACTCATATGAATCCAAAATAGGCTTTAATAAACTCCAGCACCATTAAAAGACACACCTCCCATTATCGCAGTAAAACAAGGACAGCCCTTGTAGTTGTAGCCATTTGTGCGTGTAATTGTTTTTTATGAGAAGTAAGTAATAAAATGACTATAATGGGTTCACACCTGAGGGCTGAAATCCACCTAAAAGATAATATTATTTGTCACGTCGTGTTTAGTGAGGCCGTTTACCTCTGCCTCTAACAGGGACAGTTGGAGAGGATGAGTGTAATTGAGATAATTTAGTGAAATGGCCCTGTGGATCTGCTATCCTAATTAAGCACCGGGGAATGTGATTGGACTACCAGTGTGTGACCTACAAACAAAACAATGTACCCAGGCTGCAAGAACCTACGTCTGATGCAGGTGAAGGAACTGTAAAGGCGTGTTGATACCTAAGTGTGCAAAGAAACAAAACACACTGAAACGCCTTCATTTATTTTCTGAAAGAACTAATAAATGTTGTTTTGTGATGTTTTGGATTCCTTTCAAAATCATTTAGCTCAAAATGAGAAAAGCTAGTCTATTATTTCAGGTATAATTTAGCTCGAAATGAAAAACAATATGAAGAGCATTTGCCAGAACAGATAAGTGCTGTTTGAAATAATTGTCACAAGGCTTGCAATTGTATTGTGTCCAAGGCAAATTTCCTTTGGGACAAAATAAAGTAATCTGGAATTCACTCGTTGTCCAGCAGTGTTTTCAAAAGTCGAATCTATTTTAGTACAGTAAGAATATCATTCCATCTAGGGTCGAAATTTAGAAAAATGTATGCAAAATGCTAAAAGGAACTTTCAAAGGATGTAAAGGTAATTGTTCTGGACTTTTGTGATTAGGTGTATAAACATTTCACATTTTTCATAATTAAACTTCAACTAACACATTTAAAGACATGTTTTAAAGGTTGTTTTTTTCCCAACTTTTCTTCCCAAACTGACACTTGTTTGGTGTAAAACTATAATTTATATTTACAACAGACACTATTCCCCAAAAAGAAAATCATAAAAACCTGTCATACGCACTTGTTATAACTTAAATGTTATAAATATCATGTACTTTATGCTTAGGACAGTTTTTGGCACCTCAATGAATTTGCGTGCATGAAATATTTTGGATTATACGTCAAATTTATCCCAATCAAGGACTTTCCAACATCATATAATAAATATAATTAATAATTAAGACCGTACAGCATGTGCTTTAATATTTGGTTGATGAATCATTTGGTGCTCAAGGAGGTAGATTACAGACAGGATTCAGGTCATTTCTAATAATATCTGTTGTTTGTCTTGTGATTAGTGTTTTCTCAGACCAAACCGTGCATTCTTCGCCTCGTCCTGCTCACCGCTCGCTCTCAGACTTGTGTGTTCCAGCCCGTGTGAGTCACCGAGCCCCCGCTAACATGGCTAATGAGAGCTGATTGGCTGTGGCCCGGTTTGAGGACGTGGACGGGGGAGCGCGGGGCCGCACAGTAAACATATGTGATGTGGACGGTGTGACGTTACATTAGACACTGGGACATCTCACTTAGAGCCTGACCTTAGCACCGCGGTCTGTCTTTGAGAGGCATTAGGCGGCTCCAGGCCATGAATGTAGAGCAGGGAGCGCTTGGCTTGACTTTCAATTCAGAATTTTCAGTGTCTTTGGTGTCACTCTAGACCACAGAGAGGCTGAAATGTGTAAAACAAAGACGTATACAGACATAAGGGAATGGAGCAATGGCTCTACGTGGAGCTCTGGTTGACCAAAAAAAAGCTCTGTTTAAAGGTGAGCTATGTAACTTTTCTGGTGTTGGGTTTGGTACCTGCTTATTCTCGTGGAGATTGTATTGCTTTGCCAGTAATATCCCTGTATGGCGTTAAACTAGAGCTGTAGACCTCGATTTTGTCTTGGTCAACCAAAAGTTTTCTAACAAACAAATTTACAGCTACATATTATATAGGATGTAACACTTGTTGTCTCCTCTCCCAGGCTTTACCAGTGTAACACACAAAAGCAAGAACCTGTTCATTATTAAAGCCAACTCATAATTTTTTAATCAGGCAACCAAAACACATCAGCGTTAGAAGACTGTACACAACTAAATAAGATATTCCCTAAATCAGAAAAAGTGGACAGTATAGAACAAAATGAAACTCATCCTGCACCAGTCCCAGGTCACGCAGGGTGCAGATTCACTCATCCTTTGGGAGGCCTTTGAACCGGCCCACCTCCACTGCCAGAGGCAAAGTGCCAGTCCTGAGCCGGGCACAGAGGGACCGCTGTTTCAAGTGCACAGTATACACAGCTCTGTTTGGAATGCCTCCTTAAAATGTATAGCATTTCTCAACCTTGTTTTTCTGCAAATGTCATTCTTCCATTGCTCTTTTATTTTTGTTCTTTGTTGTTTTAATCACTCTAGTTTTAGTTTAACCAAACACAGCATTGCTCTATTTTTGTGAATATAATTTAAATCTGACGTTAATAAAGTGTTGCTTTGGGCCATGGATAAAAATTAGAACAGTCCCATCTAGAAATCCTTTTAGGGCGTCTCTACTCTGGCAGCTGGATGAGGCTGTTCACCAAACATTTGGATCCTCTGCTTTATGATGCACAGATCCCATCCCATATCACCCTCTAAAGCTAGTTTAGTAGTAGTGCACACCTAAAATTCTGATAAGTCTATTTTGGAGAGCATTAACGTGACTATTTAAAACCCTATAAAAGACTATAAAAACCTGCAGCATTAAAAAAAAATTAAAAAATAACCTATAGTTAGTTATTGTGATATTTGGGAGTGAATTGTGATTTTCTGCCTTTTTCCAGATGAATGCAGGTCAAATCATTGAGATATTTTGAGAGCTTTTGCTAATCCATCGGAAAGAGGTGTCTTTTGTCGACAAAACATTGTGAACAAATTGCACATCTTTCTGTCTTAGATTTCACTAACTCCACTTGGTGTAGAAAGTCTCCTCCAGCCTGGACAAGACAAACCATCCATCTGTGACAAAGAACGATGGTCTTGGAAGAGCTGGATGTGCTGCTTCACTCATGGCTTTTGAACCAGTCCAAGAGCCTTTAAAGGTCCTTAGTCGATAAGCCAACGTGGGCACATCTGCCCTAAGCTGATAAAAATTTCTCCGGCCCCTAAACTGGACTTTTCTCGACCCTGACGTGATATCTAACCGAGAAATAAAAGAACAGATCTCCCAGTTCAACATGCATTTGGAACTCTTTTGTGATTACTGCTGGCAATGAGTAGAAAACTCAAGCCCCGTTTGTGTCGCAGTGGGCCCGAAATCAAAATGTTTTTAGTTTTAGCTTAGATTTTTTGATTTAGTTCAGCTTTTTATATTTTGGTGGTATTCCTCTGTTGCATGGTAGAAAAGGTCTCAAAGGTCAGAACGACGTTTTTGAAATTGAGACATTTTGGCTGGAATTTATTTCCAATCTGAAAGTCTTGCTTTGAAAAGATAGAATGTATACTCCTGAGCTAGATTAGTCCTGCTCTTAGGGAGAAGTAATAACTGAAACTTGCCCTGCTCTTTTTACTTGTTTGGTATTTTTTAGGTTTATTCTATCCTATTGTTTCTGACAACCTCTCCCTCACAGTTGAGTATTATTGTACGGTCTCCCTCAGTTTTGGGTTATTATATCATATTGTTTCATAAAGACCCCTGAGTCACAATTGTGGGTTGTTATACCCTATTGTTCGTTGAATACCACTCTTTCTCTCTCTATCTGTCTATCTATCTCTCTTTCTCTCTCTCTGTTTTGAGTTGTCCTATTGTCCCACAACTGTATCTTTCTTGCTCTTTTTTGTGTCGTTACCGTCTATTGTTCCATGAATTCCTCGCCCTCACATTTTTGGTTTGCTATATCCTATTCTATAAAAGCCTCTTCCTCAAACTTTTGGGTCGTTATGTCCTATTGTTCCATGCATGCCTCTCCCGCCCAGTTTTGGGTTGTGATATCCTATTGTTCCATGAATGCAGCTCTCTTGCCGTTCCGAGTCGTTATATCCTATTGTTCCATGAATCCCTCTTCCTCATAATTTTGGGTTGTTATACAGTATTCTATTGTTCGCAGGATGCTTCCCCTTGTAGTTTTGGGTCGTTATACCTTATTGTTTTAAGAAAGCCTCTCCCTCACAGTTTAGAGTTGTCATATCATTCTATAAATGTCTTTCCCTAATAGCTTTTTGTTGTTACTGTATATCCAATTGTTCTCTGAGGGCCTCTCTCTCTCAGAATTACTTTCATTCATCCCCAAAGGGAAATGCACAGCTGTCAAATATCTGATTAGCATTTGATCTCTGCCATGGTTTGATGAGGCTCTGACCATGGCCGGGACAAATTAAATTAAACTTCTGGTGGTACACAGGGTTTGACTCTGTTCAATTAACATAAAAGGAGCAATGTATAATAGGCATATAGGAATTATTATTGTATTGGGTTATTCAGTCATGTCACACCTGCTAAAGTTATAAACCTTTGCCACAGCTTCTCTGAGGTAGAAGTGATGCTGCCAGTCTGCACAACTCACCACTCATGCACACACACAACAGCCATACAAAGGGGAGTGTGTCTTGCTCAAGGACACAACAATAATGTGCACTTTCCAAGCTGGGATTCAATCATCGACCCTTGAGCTGGATCAAGTTTTGGCACTGTTTAGTCCTACTTTAGATCCAGAGTGTGGCTGTAGTTGATATGGGTCTGGGTTGGACTAGAGCTGCAAAATATATTGCTAATCGAAATCCCAATTTTAATGGTCGTTTTGAATTGCATGTGAGTATTGCATTAGTTTTGTTGTTCTTTTTTTTTAAACGTTAAAGCCCCTGGACGTGTTTAAAAAGTGAACTAATTCTACAATGGCAACATAAATCACTAATCGCAGTCGCAATCGACAAACCTTGTTTATCTTGTGCTGGTGGTACTTGACAAGTTAAAGGGGCTGTATCTGATTTTTATTGTTTTGAAATGTGACAAACAAAACTAGTTCATGTTCCCCATTTTTTGGATCTAATAAAGTAAAATCTGTTTTGCCCCCGGACAAACATATTGATAAGCATCTATTTGGGTGAAAATGAGATCATCGATTTATAGAGCATTTTATCCTACGAGAGAAGCAGGCAATGTGCTGTTAACAGGCTAATGTTTGTTAGCTTTACCAGTGACGGTGGGGGATCACAAACTCGTGAAAAGCGCTTATTAACTAATCGCAGTGAATATTTAGGTTTCCGGAGATTAAAGATTAAAGTGTACATAACTACAAAAATACTACAAATTTCTCTAAGATGTAGTCAGCATGATTATATTTAAGATTTGCCCATTCGTCCCCAGTTTGATGGTTTTTCTGAAGTTTAGAATTGCACTTCCTGGTTGGACATGAGCAGCAAATATGACATTAATAATTCCACAGCTATTACTTAGCAACCATTTTAAAAACAAGGACCCCAATCGATATAAATCACACAATAGTTTTGATTTGACAAATAATACCTTATAACACCTTTCTTTTATTGAATGAATGTTTAAACCATCAAATATATGTCAGTTGTCTAAATTATCTCTGTATTTTTTGTTTGTCGCTTTTTGTGTGTGTCTAGGGATTCCATTTTAGTGCTCAGCTTTACTGCCTGTAATTTCAGACATTTTGTCTAATTTTCTTCGCAAACTACAACCTCACTTGTGAGGTTGTATCTGATGGATCTGATGATCACGTTTCAAAACAGTTAAAATCAGTTACAGCCCCTTTAATAATCCCTGTGCTGCTGTATTCAGATTCAAGTTACATCTATCATTAATACAAATAATAAAAGTAATGTTAAAATTGGGGTGAGTTTACACAATGTCTCTACGGCCTCTAGTGTAAACATCCCACTCCAGAACCTGCAGTGCATTTTGATATGATCCAGTGATACTTTGAGAGACATTGAGGGACTAATTATAGCGCTGTGCTGACAGTGGTCCATGAGCCTGCAGGTGTCACGGCGTCTGAGCTGGAGGTGAGTAATCCCTCTCCCAGAGCTGCCACAGGAGCAGACATGCAGTCCGACCGACCGCTAACATGCCCCGCGGCTAGCATCACACTCGCTAATGACAGATTAGTCTGCAGAAAATGTACGCTTGACTTTTTCTGATCAGCTATTTATATCCCGTACTTTACTTCCCCCAAACTTCCATTTTACCCCAGCGCTAATTGGTTGGAGTTATTTTGGTGGTGATACTTGCGCCGGTGGATAGTGACGTTCTAGCTGTCATCGTCTGAGTGGTAAGAAAATACTCTGAGGCCACCGCACACTGCTGAAGCTGAACCTAAACAAGGGAAAAAGACTTGATTCCAAAATGTTAATTTGAGTAGTCTTCACAAGTTTAGATTTTATTTTTCCCAAACAATTTTTATTATTATAAAAAACAAACTAAACACAGTGCCCACAACAAACGAAGAAGAAAAACAACGCCATACAGATACAATCATCATCGTCTTTGTTGATTCAATGGGAAGTACAACTTTTCCCCTCTTTTAAGACGTTTCCTGACGAATTATACCTCTTGTACTATGGCACAATTTCATTGGTTGTGTTGTCCAGCTTCACGGGTGAGTGGTGGCTGGGTGTGTTTTTCCTAAAATAAAAAATTAATTATTTTTTTCTTTCCTGTGTTTAAAATCAACAATTCTCTAAAAAATTGTGCAAAGCAGTCAGAGTTCTTGCCTCACAATAAGGAGATCATGGGTTCGAAACCCGGACCAGACCAATATCACACGTTCTCTCTTGGTGGAATCTGCAAGTCCTGCCCATGATACCGTGGGTTCTCCGGCTTCCTCCCTTCATCCAAAGACATGCATGTGTAGGTTAATTGGCAGCCCTAAATTGCCCGTAGTGAATGAATATGAAAGTCAATGGTTGTCTGTCCACGTTGGTTTCTGTGTTAGCGCTGCAACGAGATGAGCCCTTTCCAGGGTGTACTCCGCCTAAGGCCCAAAGTCACTGGGATAGTATCCAGTCACCCACAACCTCTAACGGAACAAGCGGTACAAAATGAATTAATTCATGAACAGTGGCAACGTCATCATCGTATTAATAAGAAAGCAGTTGCTTTTGCGCTTGACGCAGTCATTGGCGTACAGTGTGAAGAGTAGTGGAGACAGTATGCACTCTTGGTGCTGATAACTGATGTCGAGTGATCACTGGCTCTCACAAATTGAAGAAAAAAAGGTGAAGAAAATATTGAAAATTGTCAACAATTCCTGCTGAATCATGCGTATTTTAAACACAACAAATTCCAAATCGAGTTACCTCAGACAAGTAAACGGGTTGTTTTTTAGATGTTAAAATATAGCAGGTGGTGTTAGCATTGCTATATCATTTGGCCCACAGCTGCCGTTAGCATTCCTGGCCTTCCCTTGGTTGCCAACCGTATCTATTATTTACAACTTAAAATCTTTAACAGATAACACAATAGGCCCCCGAACAATCTCAAAAATCCCTGCTTTCCCACTCGGCACATACGTTGTTCTTTTCAATGGAAGGACAGACAGCATGTTGCATCCATTGGTTCCCCCCAGGTCGATGATTTTTCTTCCAACACGCTGACATTTCTTTGCAGTCAATAGGTTTATGTCCATGAACACTAGGGCTACCCCCCCTTTTGTTCATATTTATACAAAAGGGGAACAAAAATAACCCTGGGTCCAATTCAAACCGTTTAGATTTTTTTTTTTTCCTTCAATCCAATCTCATTCCTCAACTCCCTGAAAAGTGGATTTTATTTTTTCTACTGTAGCACATACAATGAGCCGGTGTTCATTGTACTTTCAGAACATTTTGGACTGAATATTACCATTATACCTATTGAGATTGACTGGCGTTAAAAAGTTGAATTGACCATTTGATCTAGACTAATCTGAGGCGGATATAAATAGATCTGGTTCATGTAACAATCCAGTCTTCCTCCAATAATTGCAATGACAAATTCCAAATCTTCATTCCTAAAGAAAAATATTTTGCATATCTTATATTATCAAACATGCTCTTGAGTACCTTAAGTTTGGCGTCTCATTTTTTTAGAACAAAATCTTTTAAAGT
The DNA here is from genome assembly GCA_019453435.1 of Rhinogobius similis. Classification (NCBI taxonomy): domain Eukaryota; kingdom Metazoa; phylum Chordata; class Actinopteri; order Gobiiformes; family Gobiidae; genus Rhinogobius; species Rhinogobius similis. Next base: position 28,617,056 of record CM033633.1, on the reverse strand, counting down.
AAAAAACAAAATGAACATCTGCATCTACTGGCAATGAATTATAAACAGCAGAAGATTCTCGGATAAGTGACGTCAGTTATCTGAAAAACGTGGGACACTCAACGTGGGAGTTCAGCAAGGAGTATTTTTGACGGTTCGGTTGAAGAGGATTTTCTATCAAACTAGTGTGACTGGTGTGACTCCAGGTATGTTTGTATGACGTAACAATGTTAGAACATGGTTAAAAGCTCAATTGTTTTTTGTCATAATTCCCTCCAAAGAATATTGAATAGGTTTTGTCAGATTTTCTTGTCAACAATATCTTTTCAATGCATTGTTGCTTGTTTGAAGCATCATCTGCACGTGGAGTGAAATATTTATGCAAATTTCACCGCACTGATGATATTTTTATTTTGAAAGATGAAGAAAATATTGAAACTATACAGAAAAAACATGAAAAAAACTGTACAAAGTAAATAATACCTAATAATACTCTCAAATCAAGAATGTATATGATTTGATTTAAACTCTGCTTCCACTGTTCATTTTTCGCCATATCGATTCCGAAATAGGATCCTCGCCCTACGCCTTCAGACACTGCTTAACCTTAAGACACTAGTCAATCCGTGCCCTACGAGCTCTGACACGGGGAGCCAATACTATATTGATTATCTGGTTTCCATGGCAACTGTCAGTGCACAAGATGGATTAATTTGCAAATTACTCAGCTATGGCTGAGCCTCATGTGAAAAACAATAAAAATGGAAAAATAATGCAATCTATTGGATATTAGGCCATGATAATATCTAACTAGTCTCTGGTATTGTTTGCAGGGCTGTGGCTGACTAAAAACATGACCCATCGAGTGATTAGTCGACTAATAGAGGTGTGGCAACAAACTCTGCAGTATCTCCATGTATCTGACCCAAACTGCACTCAGACAAAAACAAAAATACAATGGAAACACTAATATCTTCAGCTAACTCTCTCCATATCTTCTTGTGTTTGTGTTTTTTTCTGCCATATGAATCCATTTCATCTAAAAAAATAAAAAATAAAAAGATTAGTCCACTAATAAAAATTGGTTATTGCAAAAGCAAACAGTTCTTTATCACAATAGAAGCTGGTAGCAACACAGAATGTCTACATATATTGTTAGGTGTGTGTAGAAATCATAGGGTGGTTATTCTAGCACTGAATGAAAATATAATAACACAATTTGCCAGAATAAATAAATCATATACAAAATTGTGTATTAGGGGCCCATAAAGAAGGTTTGGATGTGAGACTCAGAGTTTGGTGCTCCGGCCCTGCAGCTGCGTTTCAGACCGTGCCGTTTGGAGGACTGTAATTTAAAAAAAGCACTAGGTAACTTTTTCTGAGCTGAAAAGTTTCTGCTGCGGGTCTCAATTATAACGTGACTAATTGATTTACGTGTGCAGTGATCAGCGGGTGTAAGATAAGGTTATGAATCGTGCCAAAGCCCTCACCTCTGGCCCGTCTTAATTACAGTTTTCGCCTCTGTGTAGCCGGACACTGTTCAGCCACATGTCCAGCCCTCTGCATGTGTTTCAGTGTGATCAACAATGTGATCTACATTGTTGATTTTATACTTGATAGACCACCGTGACAGGATATTTTGTTCTCTGCTGGACATTATATCAGAACAATAATTACACCTTTTGCAATTTGCTGATTACTACCCTTGAAACAGCCATTTTTAATTTGATTTTAATTAATCCTTCAGCTCTAAAAGTAGGAAAGAGAAAAGGGAAAGTAAATCTACTGCTAAGACAAACACACAAAACACACATTATTGGTTACTAGCAAGGATGAGATGAGACACGATTCCTATAAGGCCATTTCGGTTCACAATTTTGGCTTCTCAGTTGTTGATTTATTTGATTTAATAGTTCGTCTGTCTAGAGAACTACGTCTTCTCAAGAGATGTAACCCATTTTTTTCCAAGCTCAATGTAAATACATGGGGGGAAAAAATCTGACAAGATAATTTGACATTTTGTGGGAATTTTATCTCACGAGATCTTGTGGCACACGATCTTGTTACCTTTATTTCCTCAGGCTTCCTTCATCAGACCAGAGTTTGTCTGTTGTCATCTTGTCTAATTGTCTGCAGTCGTCTTCAAAAGAGTCATGTGATGTTGCTGTGACGTGTCTTGCCGTGAATAACGTCCCCCTCGTCTTGGTTGTGTGTTGTCAAAACATTTCCTGATTTCAAAATTATGGCACTCACGACAAAGAAAACGTCCCAGCATGTCCAATTTTGGTACTTAGGCATTTTAGGTCTGAATGTTTCTTATTAGGTCAGTCCAGCCCTTGATCATTGGCTTAATCGGTGGCATCCGTTTCTTTTTGTGATGGCCTTTATCCCTGCAGCCAAAAGTATACTCCAAACGTATCCATTTATTGTATCCATGGCCAGGGTTTTGAGGCCCAAAAATTGAGTGGGATGGTGATACCAAAAACTGCAGTGCTTTGTTAATCTGAGTCTAATATTTTTGCGCAATAGAGCAGCACATGATAATAGTGAGAAACCTGGCAACCACAGTTTCTCCAGCAGTTAAACGTTTCCGTGTTTCTTTTAACTCATTTATTCAGCACTGGTGTTTGTTGTTCTCTGTCCCAATGACCTCGTCCCCGTGCCATTCCTTAATGTGGTTTTCCCTTTCGCAGTGGTCTGAGATTGCAAACTTTTCTTTTTAGTCCGTATGTGTGTAATGTTTATGATTTTTGTTTCTGGATTACAAGATTTTGTTACTGGGGCTGTAACAATAACTGAGAGATCGTGGCAACAAATCATTAAAAGTCTTAAAATATTGTGGGCTGTCACAATACATCAAATTAAAAGATCCATTGCTTCATGTTGTTGCATTGTTTTGTTGCAGCAACGTCTAAAAAAGAACAGGGAAACATATGCCTGTTTCACTGCAAACAACTTATTATTAAGCACCTTTTTATTTCAAGCACATACACTAATTTCTTGTAAAGGCTTGTAAAAACATCCCTGGCGGTTCCACGCACGTTCTAAGTTCACCTCCGGGTCACCTTCATTAGCGCTGGGCCTGTCCTCTCCATGTCGGCTGCCAGCTCAGGGTGTCACCAGGCTCCTGTGTGGGAAACTTGTTGAGTGCTCCGGCTCTATTGTGGGAGGGTTGGAACATCAGCACATTTGGCCTGACAATGGAAACAGATGGCAGTGACATTATGTAAGGAGGCTGCTGCTGCTGACCCAGGCCTGCCGTCTCACAAGTGAACCTGGGGTCACCGCTCACTATTGTTAATGGACACTGTATTATAGCTGGGATGAATTGGTGTGTTGAAGTCGTTGGGTATGATGGAGAGAGTGATATGGACAGTAAGTTGAAACGGAATGGATGTGTTGGGTGACAGAACACATGTTGTTGACAGGGAATCTTTGCAGGTGGCGTATGTTGAATATATACAGTAGCTATAGTGAATATATACAGTAACTATAGTGTAAAGATTAAACCATCTTTTATTCCCCATTGTAAATAATGTTGCTTGTTATTGTGAGCTCAAATAAGTCACTGCTCAAACAAATAAATAAAACAAATAATTGGAAAAGTGTCATTATTTCTGTATTTGGCTGATGAAAACGGACTTTTTAAATAGCTTTTAATCATGTAGTAACAGCGTTCCCTCATCAAAAACAAACTTGTTTGATTAATCCTGTTAACTAGGTCCTCTTCCTCTGAGTTTCACAAAATACTCTGTTCCAAATTTCCCAGATTCCCAGACACTGGTTTTAAGTCCAAAAATCATCACCAGACTCATTCTGAGCATTTTTGTTGACATATTGCGTTAACTAAAATTGTATACTTACATTTGCTTTTATTTCCCATTGCAATTCCCTCTGCTGCCAGTAGATGGATTTCTAACACAAATCGTGATGAGGGAATGCCTGACTGATAGAAAGCAATTTGTGCTTTCATTATTATAATTTCTAAACAAGAGATCCCAAAACAAAGGTTCAAGATAATGTTTAACAAAACAAATAAAACAATATGTGTTCTTTCATTTATTGTATAAAAGACTTAAAGGGGGATTTTGCATCTTTTTTTGTGGACAGTCCATTGCCTGGCTGCTTGTCTCCATGGAGATGATATTGTTTTTCCTGGAGTGTTTCTCATTATGGCTTTAAACCTGTATATTTGAGTGACTGCCTATGCCTATGCCTTTCTGTTGGTCCTCTACAGGAAATGTTGCTGTTTGAACTGTTTCAGGCAGGTGCACGGTGGCAGAGCGGCTAGAGCTTCTGCCTCCCAATCAGGAGACCGTGGGTTCGAATCCCGGACCAGACCAACATCACACGAATTCAATTGCGCAGTCACTCGCAATAGCTTCAGCTATTGCAACAGCATCTAGTTTGCATTTATTCTGTTTAATCAAGTCAAGTCAAACTTTTTTTTATGTAGAACATTTAAAAACACCTGAAGTTGACCAAAGTGAGGAACAGGGAGAGTTAGTTGGGCTGTCAAAGTTAACGCATTAACTCATGCGATTAATCATAGAAAAACCCATTAATCACAAATTGACACGGATTAATCACCAATTTAAATTTGACATGTTCCTTTAGATTACGCAGGAGGTTTTGAGCGAAGGAGGAAAGAACAGGAGCATCTGTAATCACGAAGTTCATTTTACACATATAATCCATCATTTCTCATGTGGAGAAACGCAGATCACTCAGTGGCTGATGTTTATGAGCGCAGAGCAACGGAGAGCGGTTCAACTTTGCTCCGTATCGAACAAACCAAACACGTGGCAGAGATGTAATGTCGAACCTTGTGTGCTCCGTGACGAAAACAAAAACACTAAAAACAATGGGCGCTAAAACGAGTTATCTGGACCGAACAGTTTTAACTTTTACAAAGCACTTACAAACACCAGGCCAACACCAACAGCTCCATCTTTCAGCAGAAATGTCAGTTATCTATGTGTAACTATAGTTCTGTGAGAGTATGAAGGGCCCTTATTCCATTAAACCGCGTTTGGTCATGAAGTCTAGATTTTACTTGAAACATGTGCCACAGATTCAACATGAAATGCAATGTATAGACTTGATTAGTTAGGCTTTTAAATATTGTGTTTAGATCTGTGAAATAATAAAAGTATTTAATTTTCAAAATAAACTGTGCAAAAATACTTCAAAATACTTCAAAATAGACATGTGAATAATGGCACTTGAAAAAGCGCGCAATGCGATTAATCACAGTTCCAAAGTGTGATTTTGATTTTTTTTTTTTTTACTGTTTGACAGCACTAATTAATAGTTAAACATCAATTAACAAAGAGGGATAAAACCAAGAAAGATGCATGCTTAATTTGTGTTCAAAGCCACAGTATAAAAATAGGCTTTTAGTAGAGTCTAGTGTTTGTGCAGCTCTGATGTGCAAAGGGAGGCTGCTCCAGAGATAGAGCGCTGCATGCCACAGTGAATTAAATGTGTTTTTATTGTTTAAAAAACCTTGAAAAACATGCATTCTTAAAATAGGTTGTTTTCATGTGACATCACAACATTCCATCAGCCAATAATATTTAAAAAGCTTTGTAATACATACAGTTATTAGTTCTTAAGTCATAAGGTTCAACATTTGTGAATTTGGCTTATAGATATTTCATGCCAAAATCCAATGCAATCAACATGGAAAAGTGGCTCTTGACAGATGCTCACAAAACATGTCAACGTCAAAACAACCTTTACTTTGTCTGGGAAAAAAAAGTTTTCTAAAGAGCATATCGGGTCTTGAAGGAGAAGGTGCATTAAGCTGTGCAAAATTATTCTTTTATTTGGTTAGATTTGTTATTCTGTTAACTGATTTATTTAACTAATTGGACAAAAACAAAAAATCCATACATTGTGAACGTGAACCTGTAATGACTCATATTTACATATCACTTTGAAGAGCTGTGTCTAAGCAGTATATATTTGTCCATTCTTCTTTCACCCTTCAATCAAATTCCCTTAATGGTAAGCTAAATTCTGTAGTCATGACTGAGAGAGATTCAGTGGTGGACTTATCATTAGGCAACAAGCCACAATTGCCTTGGGCCCCCAATCTGAAGGGGCCCCCAATAAGGTGCCCTTCCCGATCATCATAGAAGCGAGGTTCTAAAACAGTTATTCGCTCATTATCACAGTAAAGTAGTGCAGTGTGTACTTTTAAACAAGAGAAAGACAGACAATATGCCCTAATCACACACACAGCCTAAAGATAAATAGTAAATAAAATACAACATAATAAAATTACAAATTAATATCATTTATTTAAATCAGCTGTAAACAGGTGTAAAAATGCACCAAATTTTGATGCACAGCTGTTTAGAACATGTACAGTCATTTATTGCATTTCACTTAAAAAATCACTTAATGAGTAGCCTGTACTTAATTTTTCCTTGGGCTCCAAACTCCTAGGTCTGCCACTGGAGAGATGTGGCGGCCAATTTGTACCAATGAAACCAATGAAAAGTGTTCAGCCCAAAATTTGTTATGCCAGTACCAAGAATCAGAGGGAACAATGCAATTTCTTTCATTCTCTTTTGAGACACTTCAGTCCTCTTGGCACGATTCAAAGATAAAAATAAATTTACCACCAAAACAAAACGTCGGCTGTACGGCATTTCACAGCATTTTATTCAAAGTTGGGTGTGTGCAATTTGGTCAGTTTTCAACATTGGGTAAATTGTTAGTTGCACCTGACACTCCCGTTTTTGGAGCATGTGAACAGATGGTGCCCGGGTAAAATGGGAAATAAACAAACCAAGTGGACTTAGGTTTGACAAATGAATGGAAGCGAAATCAGTGTAGTGTTTGATGCCTTATTCATTCACACTACACAATTGAAATCCCAATTTTCAGGTCAGCTATGTGAACAAAAAACCCTGATTAGAGGCAACTTGGCGTTTTATTTGCCAGAGACAATCAGTCGACAACAATTGGCTTGAAAATTCTTCTGTATTTTTTTGAGAGTCAGAGAAAGTTGTTTTGCAGCTTAAAAATTGAAGCTGTATCCTTGAACAACCTACTCTAAACCGACTCCAGGCTTCAATTTTTTTACAACAAAATAGAGGAAATAGATCTAGACTTTTACAAATCTAAATTTAGATTTTATACCTCTGCTTTAACAACCTATGTTTCAAAGGAAATAATGCATTCATTGAAAACCACATATTACTTTTTACCAGTCAGATGTTCAATCATCAGGATTTTCTGGCAGCAGTACCATGGGGAAATAAACAAAAGCTAGCTTTCCCCCAACATACAATGTATGCACAGTTGTAATGAATGTGATTTGTGGCAGAAATTCTCAGAACATGTCTGGTGATGATTTATGGACTTAAAAACAGAGCAGAAGATCTCAGAGCACTACCAATGATGTAAAAAATCTGGGAATTTTGTTTTGTGAGGCTTAGCTAAGAGAAGAAGTAGAGAAGTCAAGCTCCTATACAAGATTAATGAAACAAGCATGAACGAAGCTAAATATAACTCTAGTATGATTTGCTGAGGCAACAATGTTATGACAGTTTAAAGCTCAAAAGAGTCCATTTTGCATGTGTCCTTTAAAGGAGACATACTATTCTCTTTTCAGGTACTTAGTATTGAACTATAACATAAGTAAATAATTTAACATTTTGTTCATTGTAAACTGTAATATCAGCATAAAAGGGCTTAGTAATAGAATAAGGTCCATTGACTGTTGACATTGACACCAACTGTAGAGCTGATAAGCTTTGCTCTTCAAAGAGACATTTCATCAATGAGCAGCAAGTTTTCATTTATGTTTTATTTCAAAAAAAGTTACTTTGTGACCATTTAGAGACCTATATGTATCACTGAAAGTCTTAATTTTTATTACAATCACAAGTAAGTACAGGGATGTGGGCGAGGATTGGCGGTGGGTGAAAACAGTCATTTTCTGAGCGCCCGAGCCTCAGGTTCAGGACAATACAGGATTATTACACCTATGAATCAAAATACAACTTTGCGTAAACTAATGATGAGCAAACACTGTTATAACAAGATTAAAAGCTAATTAAAGACTCGGGGCCACCCAGTAAAAAAAAAAGTCTGGACACGTCCCTGCTCTGGGCACCTGCAGACCCAAGAAAAATCAGGTTAGTAATGACACTTTTGATGGGACACAGTTCCAAGTATTGCATGTTTGCCTCTGCAATTACATAAGAATTTTAAGCTATATATCAAAAGTAAGATTTTGTGTGCTTAACCCCTTAGAGACCAATTAAGAGAGAAGTAAGAAAGAACATGTGCTGTTCTGTTTGGCTTATTACAATATGAAAAAGAATTCCCCAAATAATATTCAGACCAGAATATTACGGTAAGTGCTGTGTTCCAATTTAAAACAGAAGTTATAAATGTAAAGTCTTTTACTATAACCAGCTGTTTATACTCTAAATAACCAGTAATGTGTCGCGTTTAATTATACTTCCAATCAGCAGAAATAAATGCAGATTAAACACACTTTAAATGCAAGTAAACTGACAACCAATGAAAAACTGTAAGCCTCAGTTGGTAGAGATACTTGCCCACTTACCTAATGTTTGGTGGTTCCATACCTGCTATGCTACTGCTGTTGTGTCCTTGTGTTTAAAGTTTAAAGTGATACTGTGGAAAACCACAAAAGTTAGTCTGCAGTTTTAGTAACCAAGGTATGATTGATTAGTCCAGGATTTTACAACAGGTCTGAATTAATTTTTCAGAATATTGTACAGTATTATAGAATTATTAACGTTTTATAATCTTTGTCCTGTTTTAGTCGTACTTTAGGGCTGATTTGAGTCTGTCCAGGTGTTAGTCCTGGTTTTAGTTCATGGTTTAGTCCTGTTTTCCTCCACTTTAGTCCTGTTGTAGTCTTGCTATAGTCCTGGTTTTGTCCTTGGTTTAGTCCTGTTTTAGTCTTGCTTTAGTACTGTTTTTTTCCCCCCAATTTAGTCCTGTTTTAATCCTTGGTGAGGACCTGTTTTATTCTTGCTTTGGTCCTGATTTTGTCCAAGGTTAAGTTCCATTATAGTCTTGCTGTAGTCCTGGTTTTGTCTCTGGTTTAGTTTTGCTTGTCATTTGAACAGACACGTGTTAAGATGTGTAAACCCACCCACAGAAGTGAGGAAATATCACTTCATACTTTTGTTTGAAAGACTTCAGGTTTTTTTTTTGTTTTTTGTTTTTTAATTGTTGCGGCATTTTTACTATAAATTATATGCACAGTGTTCGAATTTAGATATTTACTATTTTCACATATATACTACCCACTTCTAGAATCAATAAATGTTATTCAAGTCTTTTCACTACCCTGTTCTGAACAAGAAAAGTAACTGGAACATTTTTGTCGTTAAACACCCAGGGAGGAGCCGATTCTTCCGCTTCCGTCAGGCCGCTCTGAGCTTGATGAACACCAACAAGCAGTCGTTGCCCCAGGAGGACCCGGACGCCGTGATGGTGGTGGACTCCCCCAAGGACACAGACGACTGCCTGGCCCTTCAGAGCTTCCCCTCCCCGACCAAGAGCATCTGCAGCCCCATGGAGGCCAACGACACCCACGCGCTCATCAGCACCAGCCACCACTCGTCCCAGGCCAGCTTAACGGGGCCCGAGCCCGTGGACCACTCCTCGCCCAAGCTGCTGTGGGACAAGCTGTACCAGGCCGAGCCGCACCAGTCGTCCACGTCCCTGTCCAACACGTTCCCCCGGGGCAGTATCAGCAGCATGAGGCGGGCGTCGTCCGTGCACGAGATCGAGGGCTACAGCTGCAACTCCAAAAACGCAGTCCTGAGGGATCGGCACACGAGTGAAGGTAAGCGGTCACATTCGAGTAAGTAAGAATGTAAGGCACTGCAGGTGAATAGGAAAACATCTTCAGTTTAAAGATATTCATTTCAAACGGCTCCTGTAGTTTACTCATATAAATGTAAGGGGAAAAAATGTAATACAAGTTTTTCATTATATGTTGAAAATTGCATATTTGGGACATTTAAAATCTGAAAAACCATCCCAAAATTTGGATGTCTTATTTAGTTTTTACATTAACTAGTTCTGACTAAAAATAGGCCTAAAAAATTCAAATTTAGAGTCTTTTTTTTTTCTTCTTCTTCTCAGAATTAGATCTTGAAAGAACTTTTTTTTAAGTTTGGTGTGTGTAGGTGCTACTTTAAGTGGTGATGTTTATGTCTCTATTTGGAGAAAAATACCAAAAAACGCCTTTGAACTTTCTATGAATTTCTTCTAAGAACTTCTAAGAATGTGGATAAAATAAAAAATAATGCTAATAAAAAGAAATAATAAAAAAAATCTTTAGGAGCAGACTAGACAAATTTAGTTTGTTGTTTCTAACTGAAAGCCTATATGCTGCGAATGCAAACGGACCCAAAAACAAAACATTTTTTAATTGTTTTGTCTGTATCTTATATTATTATTTTTTTAAAGGATAGTTTTGTTGAATTTCTTCAACAGAACTTGTTAACATTTTTGCTCACTGGCCATAGAGATCAGCAAACATCGCGTATCACACAGGTCTGGATGTAAATTACCCATCAAAATTCCCTTTTTTTTCTCTTGGAAAAAAAAAACTGGCTATGTGTCTGAAATATTATAAGCCTCCATTGCCTCTAAACTCACAATATTTTAACCACAACAACAAAAACCAGAGTGGATGTCCAGCAGAAGGGGAGCAGTGGAGGGTGTGGATTTGGGGTGAGTCTGGGGTTGATGGCTGGGGTCAGAACAGATGGGACGATCAGGAGCCAAAGTCCAGTCATGCAATGTGTTACAGCAGGCTGGGATCTGCAAGGGTGTCCAAAGAGGGACCAAGACCTTAGAAAGAAGAGACCCTGAGAACATTCAGGAAGAAGTCAACGTCAGGTCAAATTAGGGCTTAGTCCATCACAACTCTTAGTGTCTGAAACTAATGAGCCAACTAAATTATAATTGTGTGATCTATAGGAGCTGTGGTCAAGTAAAGACTGACTTGACCTTTCTGGAACCCATACACTCAGCACTTATTTATGACTGCAAAGCCAAAGGTCACACTGTTCAAAACATATTGATGTATAAATTACTATAGTGGCCAATTTTTCAAGGTACTCGCTAATGTTCCCTATACAGTCAGCGACAGCATACTATATGTAAGACAGTTTCAAGCATGCTCTTGAGTACCGTCCCTTTGTGGCATCTCAAGTTTTAGAACTTAAAATATTGTAAGTATGGGATACCACACATTATTTATTATCGTTCCCCCATCAGGATTGGTGTTAGCACAGTTGTAATGAATGCAATTTGACGTCGGAAATGCTCAGAACAAGTTTAGTGATGATTTATGTAGATTTAAAACGGTGCAGAACGCTTCCAGATTTCTACCCTTGACGTCACAAATCTTACAAAATTGAAATTGGGTCGGTCTTTTTGTGAAGCTCGTTGCCAAAGGACTTAAGTACAAGTACAGATACAGTAGCAGTAACAGTAAATCAAGACTCACGTAAAAGTATGACGTATGTAAGTAAGTTAAAATGTGCTTTTAGATTATTTAAAGCATTTCAGACAGATTTTGCGACTGAATAAAGCGTCAAAAGTGTTGATCTATATTAAAAACATCTGAGTTTTGTTTAAATTAACTGAATTCCTAATTTTTCTTGCCATTTTAATTTGCGTGTTTTCGTTTGCTCAAAGTTGTGATGTTAAACTCAATTTATGAACAAAAATACACAAAGAAAAGAAAAGTACTTTTTACTTTTTAGTCCTGTTGAAAAATGCTATCAAAAGGATCGAAGAAAAAGTAAACAAGTATCCTTTGTAAAATTGTACAATGTAAAGTACAATTTCCAAAAAATTCTACTTACATTAAAGGTCCTATATTACATTCCCGAAATTGAATTTGGATTCGGTCACAGGTTTGAGTAATCTTCGATAATCTTCCGTCTACATCTCCAAAACTCAAAATGCTCTGTTCCACCGTGTGATGTCATTAAGTGGTAGTTTTTTTTTTTAAAGTTAAGAGCTATTTTAGCCTCTAATGAACTGCTTTAATCTGCATTACACTGGAATACCTTAAAGTGTTTTGTAATAACTTTTATTCAGTTGAGATTGTCACAGAAAGTTTCCAATATCTCCCAGTGACATCACAAGGTGAAACGCAGTATTTTCACCTTGAGAGAAGAACACAGGCTAAATACGCAGGATTCGTTTGTCAAAAGTGCGAGAGTGAAACAAAAAACAACTCCAGGTCTGTTTTTTATGGGGAAACAACATTATTAAACAGATAAAAAATAAGCGTAATATCGGCCCTTTAAGCACAGTACTTTTACATGTCACTTTCACATTATTGAAAGCGAGACTTCTGTTCTGCGCACACTATTACGCTTTGTTTATTTGGCCCAAAAACACCTCACAGCTCATATGTCTAACCGCAGTACTAAATTATTGTTAACAACATATTCTGTGCGCTCATAATACCAGGTGTTAAACAACCTTTCATCAAATATTGAACAGTGGATCATAATAATCTTATTCATCGCGCTTGTAAATGCCACATCCATGCATCGAACAGTCTGGTGGTGTGTGCCAAGACCTGATCCTTACTTCACCTCACTACCAGCTATCACATGTCCCTGCTTTGTCTCCAGTTCAGCCTTCATTTAGACCTGTCAACCTCATGCAACATTAACCCACACTAAGCATTTAATTACCATCAATACGTTTTTTATTTAGTGGCGTATCGCATTACCATATATCCAATTATCGGGCACGTTTGCTCTTTTGTACCAGTCATTTCATAAACGGGAGTCGGGCATAAGTAAATTGTTAGTAGGTTGAACGCTAATGGAGAAAGGCAGTCAAGTAAAGTGATCTTGTAAGCATTTACTCCCTGATTAATAATGGAGTCAATGACTAAATCTTGCCGTTTTAGGTTTTACTTTAGTGTTTTTTTGAAACAACATTACAAAGGTAAAATAGCTCTTGAGTAAAATATTCAGATATGTTCATACCATGGTAAGTGATGTTTTACTGTACAGTGAGGGTTTTTCAATTGCTAAGATCTATTTTATATTCGCCCATCAACCGAAACGTCGCCATGGTGTTCTTCAGCAAGACACGTCACTCGTCTGTCCGTAGTGATGATTTATGTAGATGTAAACAGTGCAAAAGGCCTTCACATTTCTACCTTTGACGTCACAAATGTAGGAAATTTGAAACTGGGTGTTACTGCGAGGACCTCGTAACAAGATTTATGAATCAAGGGTGATTGAAGCTCAGTACAGCTTAAGATATGTTTTTAACGAGGAAATCAAGTTGTAACATGGTTAAAAGCTTTTTTGCATAATAATTGTTGCATAATATGTCCTTTACTATTTAATGCCGGGTTTTTATTTTTTATTTTATGTGATGGTTTAAACAGTCATTATTGTTATTACTTGGATTTACATAGCGCTAATTTAGTAATTGAATAATCGCCAAAACATGTGCTATGAACAGTGATGGAAGAGAGACTCAGTGTTGTTACTTAAGTACTGGAGCAAAGAAATTACTCAAGTAAAAGTATCACATATAAAATAAATATAAAAATAAATGTGGTGATTTTGATAAATATTTGTAAATGTAGTTAATTTTATGTATATATGTTTGTTTGCTCAGAGCCAGGACATGAACTCAACCCATATGAAAAGTACTTTCTACTTTTCAGTCCAGTTAAAAAATGTAGATTTATGGTGTAGAGAGTACAGATACACTGCTCTACACTGCGGTCTTTAGGTAAAGACATACCTAAAAATTCTACTTTTACTTTTGTACTTTGTTTCTTTCCACCACAACCCTACGGGTCAGACAAGCAAGAATTACATCAACATGGCATAGGAAACATGTACAAGGGTTTTTTGATGATCCACATGTCTTCAAGAGGCAGTATTTGAGCTTCTGGGGTCAAATTTAGTAAAAAAAAAAATCTCTATTTAGGGGCCTTTTGCAATATAAGCAACTTTGTATTTTCCCCAAATATTCACTTGCACTTTAACAATTTAGAATGTCTATTCTTTACATTAAGAGACAATGTAGTTTTTGGTTCTTGATAAAAAAAAATTAAAATAAAAATTCAAAGGACATTGTTTTTGAAATTGTGGTATTTCTACCTTTTGTTTACATTACACTTTTGTATTTTTGTTGACTTGTTTTTTTCCTCCCCTCGCAACGCACCATCTTTAGACAATGTCAGAGGTAATGTCATCAACTCTATTTTGGAGCATGTTGTTGAAGCGAGGCAATCAGTGTTGTCCCAGGTCCACTCTGTGTGCATGGCCTAAGTGGACTTACTCTTCTTAATTATGGAAAATGCTGATATGGTTCAATCCGCTGTAGTTACTGTGTGTGCAGAAAGCCCCGTGTGCATGATTGAAGTATAAGCCTGTTGTTTTTGAAAATCACTGCATGAAAATGGCACTTTGTCATGTGACTGCACGATTACATCACATATAACAGTGGACGCAGTGGAGACCATGCAGCGGTTGGTGATTGTGCATTTTTCCAGCAAATCGGGGGGGGAGCCCTGTAATAAACTTTGGTAAGTTTATGTTAGTCTATTTATCTAAATAGGATACAAAGGTGCTCAGGCTTGTCACATTTATTGTTCAATACATGATATTTTTGATACCATGTCTTGTCTTGTTTAGTGTAGTTTAGCTCAATGTAAAATGTAAATATTGTACATGGGTACTTGACACAAAATCCAGCTCAACAGTGCAAAAAATGTCTCCTATAAAACACATAAAATACACATAGCTTGCAATGAAGTTCTGTTTTATTTATTTGTATGTTAAACAATAAAATGTCCTGCAGTGTGACTGTAACACTTTTCTTTTTTTTTTAAGTCTAGAATTTGTGTCACTGTTAGTTTATTAATTAATTAAGGTGTTGGCTAAAAATAACATAATTCTAAAATCTGTTGCTGTTTTTTATATATATATATATATATAATCAGAATCATATCATATATATATCATATATATATATATATATATATATATATATATATATATATATATATATATATATATATATATATAATCAGATATCATATCATATATATATCAGAATCAGAAAGCGGTTTATTGCCATTGTCAGTGAAATTCACAAACATAGGAACTTGCTTGTAGGTGCAACATAAAGCAATGAATAAAATATAAAAATATATATATCCATATATATATATATGGATTAGAGTTTAAATGCTGTAATCCAATGGGTGTGCTTGCGGTGTGACATGAACAATCACATATCATCACAAATCAGATGGAGGTCATTTATGCTCCAGGACAAACTCTGGTCTTATAGAGTTTAAGCTGCAGGTAAAAGAAAAACAAGTACTATTTTCTTGTTTTTGTAAAATCCCTCTTTTCTGAAAAACTCTGAACATGCTCCAATTTGATGTCCTGCTGTGTGACAACTTTATTTCCTAAGAAAACTCCAATTCTGCTATTCTTTACAATGGGTTACATTATTTAAGTTAGCATAGACATATTAGCTACGTTTATTCTATTTTTTTCATTGACAATTTTGTGTGAATGTCTGCTGTGTGACAGGAGACGAGCTTTCGAGGTGCGTTTAATTGCGCTATATGCTTATTGCAGGCTACTCATGCTTTATTTATTTATTTGTTTTATTTACAGGGATTCTTTGCTTTAGGTTCATTTGCATAAAGTGAACTTCAGTATTGCTGAATTTGTACCTCATATAAAAAAAAGCTTTTTATTGCAACTAACATCTCGTCAATGATATCAGCAAACTTTTGTTATTTTAGTTCTCTACACCTGTCTGCTCAAAACTCACATTTGAAAATATTTATTTGCACCCTTGGACAACCTTGAAAACTTTCTTTTGGTGATGCAGTTGTTATTATGAAATATGCATAAGTTTGGCATTCTATCTTAACAGTCTAAAAATATCAGGACAAGCTTTTGCAGGAAATGTGTAGAAACAACAGAATTCTTATAGTCTTGTTGTAATAACATTCATATTGCTATTATCAATGCATCAATAAATATTTTGTATTTATCCTTTTAGAATTTTACACTGCATTTATTTCTAGTAGACACAATTCTCCATTCTTTTGTTTATAGTTACTTTTGAGTTAAATTTACTAAATATGTCAAAAAATGTCATAGGGATCAGATCACAATTTGTTTTTCTCTTACTTGAGTTATTATTATTTGAGTTACTGCAATCTACAATGTCTGTACAAGGCCTAGATTGTGCTACTGTTTTATAACCTTTCCTTTTACCACTAACCATGCTCTCCACTAGTTTCTCTTCAACAGCTCAAAACACTTTTCGGACTAATAGGTTCTCAATGACATGACGTGTGCACAAAGTACACTCAGGTGACTGCATGTATTGCTTGTGATAAACCCCTCCAGGTCGACTTGTCTATCTCAAAGTCTTGCACCGCATCTCCGAGCTAATCCGCTAAATATTTCATTAGCCCTAATTAAAGTCTCCCAGTCAGGTACAGTTCAGAATGCTCTATTTATCCCTCGCCACAAAAGCCTCTCTCTAATGCATGCTTTAAGTGCACTTAGACCTCGCTAATTCAACTTTCTTTTGACATTGTGGGTGCGTCATTATATCAAGCTAGTGGTTTATTTGTGAATATGCTAATAATAATAATAATAATGGTATTTTGTGCTGTGCCTGGCAGGGCCTTTCAATCACGTCAAGTCGAGCCTGCTTGGTTCTACCTCGGATTCTAACATCAACAAGTACAGCACCATCAACAAAATCCCTCTGATCGCACTGAACTTCACCGAAACGACGGAGAAGAAAACGCACTCTCCGCCCACGTCTGAGAAACCCATCATCGCCCCCAAAGTCAAGGAGAGGACGCACAACGTGACTGAGAAAGTCACACAGGTGAGACGGATCCACTAGGGAAATTGTGTGTTGTCTTCCTGTAAATATTGGGTCATATGTAAACTACGCAAACTCCACACAGAAAGGCCCTGTGCGGATCATCTCACTGTGAGGCGAGGATATTGTAAAGCAGGGATTTCTACCTTGTAGCTCTCCACCTCCTTCTAATTAATCATTAGCCATAATTAACTATAAGATGAGTTCTCATGAGAATCTCTTAAGAATCCATCTTTTAAGACTCCCACTGTTGAATTCAAGTGCAATAGGACGTAAACCACCAGTAGTACAGAGACTAGACCAATCACAGTGCAGCTTTGTGGTTTGGGCAGAAGCCAAATATGAAGAAAAAAACATGGTGGCGCCGACGGATATACTTCGGCCTATTTTAGCAGTAATATGGACAATTTAGTTCTTGAAAAAAACTTGCACATGCTTTTTGTATTTGTGGAGGGAAAAATGCATTTTCTGAGTTAATTTTCAGGTCTTGCTATAATCAATAAGCAATGTGTATAACTCAGTTTCTTCGTGCTTCACATATCTGGTGTGATCCAGGTAACTATAGCTATCCTGAAGATTTAGGAACTCTACATACAAGCTGAAAATTTCAAATGGTATGCAATACATGTTTACTATCATTATAGGCCTAAATGCATACTTTATATGTCTAATATTCTGCACTAATAAATGGATAATGGTTTGTTTTATAATCATCTAACTATAACCATAATACCTGTACCAATTTCTTTCTTGTAACCACTAACAAGAGTAGCTCTCTGCCATTTTCATTTGGTAAAAGCAGCTCTCCTGTAAAAAAAAAAAAAGTTAGAAACCCCTGTCACAGAGACATTAGAGTCCCTGTAGCCAATTTTGAACCAGGAGTGAGCAACATAGTTCAGTTTGAAGTGTTAGCTCCGCCCACTTAGTCCCCTCTCTTGCTTTCATAATGGCTGTTGCTTCAACATTCCCTTCCAAAAATGTGCCTGGACAAAATGGATTTTCATTCAGTCTCTCTCTTTTCGGGGTAAATATAGCTGCTCTTATAACACACTACACGGTGCATGAAGAAATAAAAAGTATAAGGCCTTTAATCTTATTGTTCAAAGGGACATGAGATTGAGGAAGTGCTGTGAAAGAGGACTTTTTTTTGCAAACATGTATACCATAATAAGTAAAAGTGCAAATGTGTAAGTCAAAAGAAGTTTTAACTACACAGCCAGCATAAACTACGGACTACAGATGTAAATGGGCTTCCAAAGTTATAATCTGGCACATGCATTTTCACCCAAAATGTTTTTGTAACATCCCACAAGGAGATATTTGTGTGCAGCAGAGTTTCTTGGTCCATGCCTAGAAAGAATACTAGGTCCTGTGTTTTGCTTTGAGGATGCCGAGAAAAAGTCTAAATCATTGTGTCTTGAGAGTGTCTTTGAAATTTTTTTGGTAACTTTCAAAATCTTCGAGTCTGAAGGCACGCAAAAGACATCAAAGAAAATTAATCCCAAGCTAGCTGTAAAAATAGTAGAATTACTCATTTTTATGTATCAAAGTCAAAGGGAGACAGATTTATTGAAGTAAAAACCCACTTTTGAGAGACGTGCTTAGTCAGGCACACATCCCCGCATATGCTACTCCTCCATTCTTTAGCTCCGTCTCTCACACAGACAAAACACAGATGGACAATGGTGGCAGTAACGTTTCACTTCTGCTTGATGCCTGCAGTTTCCACCGCCGAGCGTTGCATATCAAAGCACCGCACTTTCGCCCCGTTAGCTCCATCTGAGGACTAGCTTAGCGACGAGCAGCTAGCACGGGGGAATTGTGGAAACCTTAGATTCCCACTTCTTTCAGCGGCAACTTCTCATTCATTAATCACGAGCGACCATCGTTGGGATTAAACTCCCTCCCACCCAGTCCCATGTAGTTTGGGTTCACTATGTGGAGATGTGTACAGTGCGCTAGCCTCTTTGCGTCGTCAGGGGGATCTATAATTCATGTTCCGATGATGTGTTGAAATGAACGGAGCGCCCCCCTGCCCCTGTCCCAGCTCCGACTTCACCATGTGCCCTTTTCTTTTATCTGCCAGAGTGGATTATACCTAAAACAAGGCCGTGCTGGAGACTTACAGAAAAGCATTAATAATAGATAAAAACTCAAAAAAGCCACCATTCAGAGTCCAGTCACAGAGCAGTGTGGAATTTAGCCGCTGTCTGCTGGAGAGTTACTTTACATTTGTGCATTTTTTATTAGAATGTAGGGCAAAATACACTTTCAGTTAGTCAGTTAGTTTTAGTGATAAGAGGGGGGAAAATATATGGATTGCTGCAGTAAGATTTGGCTCCAGCACAAAGTAGAATGTTCTTGTGCTCTTGGGCAAGACACCTCGCTCACTGTGGCTATAGTTAGGGTTGAACAATATTTGCAAAATATCTAATAGTGATTTGAAATGCACAACTCTGTTCAAAGTTCACACGTTCAGGAGCATTAATGGGGCTGTAACTGATTTTTACTAGTTACTAGTTTTGAAACGTGAAATTGCATCTAATAAAGTAAAAACTGTGTTGCCCCAGTACAGATATATTGTAAAAGCATCTATTCGAGTGACCAAAGTCCTTTCTCTGCATCTATTTCTAGAACGTGATATTTTCTGAGAAAGAGGAAGTTCGCCGTTAGCATGCTAATATTTGTAAGCTTTACCCAGGACGGCAAAACTCGCTCTGGACTCAGAGACTCGTGAAAAGCACTTATAAACTCATGGAGGTGAATATTTAGGATGCTGGGTCTGCATTAGGTAGTTAAGCGATACATGTGACTGCTGTGAAGACTTTCAAACAAACTAGTTCTGTTTTTCATGTTTCAAAACAGTAAAAATCAGGTACAGCTCCTTTAATATTTGAGAGAACACTGACATATGAACGGCAAAATGAATGCAAGAACCACATGCATTTCAGAACATGTTCGTTAAAGAAGAACTATTGTGCTTCTGTACTCTATATAGTTCTAATCTACGACACTCGTGGATCAAATTGCAATATTGATCTAAAATGACTAGTTTAAAAAATAAGAGCGAAAGTGCAGCCAAAAGATGCCTATGCGATGCGGCAGAATCCTACATATGTCACTGTTTAAGGTTATGATTGAACAAAAAATGTAAATATCACTGAGTGATGAAGCCCTGAACCGTCATAGCAATGGCATCTTGTCCACAGAAGAATAACAACTTTGAGTCGTTTAAGGACAAGGAGGGACAATTATAATATGGTTAATAACTCCAAAAAGATCTTTTTTGTTTTTTTTTTAATAAGAGGTCTCCTTTAAGGTTTTGTAAATATTTTGTTCTTTACACAGGAAATGACAGTATGTTGCTTAAATACTTGCAGTCTAAATCACGATGTTGATTCGATTGTGATATATCTTGCAGCTCTAGCTATACAATGCGCTTTTGTGAGTGGCCAAAAAGTGCTATATATAAGACTGTGGCATTATTAGATTTTCAGTGGTTGCAAAAATGAAAAGGGAGAGAAAGTGACAGACAACCAGTCAGGTCATATTTATTCACTATAGTTCATTTGGAGTCAACAATTCAGTGCATAGAGTTCACTGTATATAGGACTAATACATCAACACATACTATATTCATTACAGTGTGTAATTACAAGAGTGTAAAAAAGTGTTGTCTCAATTTATTGTAATATAAATTTTCCATAGTATCAGGAAGTATATTATCAGGAAGACATTTTAGTAACTTTGCAACACCAGTTAAGACACAAGAACAACATTTAACTATGTCATTCAGGGAAGTAAAAACGAACAACAGTGGGTACATTTTGTAAGTCCAAATTTTGAGCATTTTCTGTATCTATAATTAAAGTTCCTCTATAGCCACATTTTGACTTATTCACTGTGGAGCAGATTGCTCTGATTTGTAACTGATTTGAATGCATCTAACATGATTTGAATGCATCTAACATTAACCCAGTGCATTACATAAAGAGATGTTAAAATGCTGTGTAGAGGTGACGACTGAAATAAATGCAGAAAAAGCTGAGGATAAACAGGAGGTAGTTTTGTGTTTAGTCCAGCTGAACGGGTCTGCTCTCGTAGCAGATCTCTGCGAGCCTGGACCTTAGCTTCACTGCATTCCACGATGAATAGAAATGTTCCAAAGCGCTCTAAAGCAAACCGTTCTGTGGAGCCAGTGCCAGTCAAAACTTGGCTTATGTAACTTTTCTGGTTAACAGTCTGCCACCTGCTTCTTCATGGAGGTATGATTTGAGAAATAAAATCACCTGCAATTGAATAATGCATGATCGGTTAAGTTTAATCCATTTAGTGGAACATTCCAGGCAAACCAATAAACAAGAACGTGGCAGAAAAGTTACACCTTTAAACAATATGCAATCTATATGGTACTGCCTTATGTTCATTTCATCCTCAGAACAGAATGTACCCTCTATAAATGCTGAGCACTCACATTATTCATGATCCGGGGACATATCTCTGTGTCATACCAAAGCCTAATGCTGCCTGACGCTGCTTCTTTTAGCAGCTGTCAGAAATGTCCTTAAAGACTGTCGCACTTTTAAACATGCTTCTCAGATGTAAATATGAATATTGCATCTGGTGTTCACTTGATAAAAACAAATGTGAAAATTTAGACTGAATCGCTGTATGTAAAAGGGATTAGTTTAAGCTTGTCAGAGTTTGCAAGTGACATGTAATCCTATAGCTTCTGCATTTGTTAGGCTTAATAAAGTGGGTTTCTGTTCAAATCAGTGTTCCCAAAAGGTTTACTTAGTTCTTAGTTTTTTGTTTTTTTGCATGTTTGTGAAATAAGAAACTTTAAATATCTGAATATTAAAGTATTAAGGAGGAACTTTTGTCTTTGCAGTTGACCCTCTTTAGGCATTTTGTTCTAGAATTGGGGCAGAGCACTTGGAAAAGCCAAGTTTGACTTATTAAACATTAAACACAATCTTTTTATATGCATATTCTGACTCATTGTCACGTTGAACTGTGTCATTAATCTTCAGCAGCTCCCTCTGTGATGATATAACCTCAAGTATGAAGACAGATATCAACTAACCTTGCAATTTAGACAGATTTAGCCGTGCTAGTGTAGAATTTGAGAAGGAATTTTTCAGCCATATTATCTATACTCCGGTCCTATTTTCTGACTGGAAATGCACGCCGTTTATGAGGAGCAAAAGCACATATTATGATCAAATCCAATAATGTAACAATAATGATTGCTACCATTCATTTCTTGTATATTGTGACTAAAGTAAGAAATGTGGGTGTAGAGTCTTGCCAACGGACACAAAGTATATGGTTGGCTGAATTTTGACCCAATCGTCTGGTTGATGGGGGAATGCTCAACCCGTTATGTAACTTTTCTGGTGGAGAGTTTGCCACCTGCTTGACTCTATGTAAATGTTAGTGCATTGCCTGAAATATTCCATATTATCTATTAAACTTCATCTTACATGTATTCAGTTACAACAGTGCTTCCTCATCATTAGCTTACTCAAAGTCAAAAGTCAGCTCAGAAAATTCCTGTTTACACCTTCCCCTTATCCCCGCCCACACCCCTGTACTTAGTTGTGATTATTTGAAAAGTTAAGACTCAGTTCTGCAGTTTTGAACAGGGAGTCAGTGGACTTTTATTAAGCCGTTTTAGATCAATAATGCGGCTTACAATGAACAAAACGTAAAATGATGATCTACTTATTATTATTGTTCAATGCTAAGTACACTGAAAAAAGCACAATATGTCTCCTTTAAAAATGCTTGAAAAACAAACAAAAAGAATGCTTACTATGAACAAAGTCACCTTTTGTATGTACAAAATTCTTACATACGTGACTTTCCACATTCATTTCGTGGCGTGGAAATTAAAGCTGCACAGTTTGGGAAATATGTAAGTTTTATTTGTCTAGTACCAGTATTGCAATTTATTTTTTCATAATAAGACTGTTCAAAGTTTACATTTTGACCAAAAAATGTCAAATAGTTATCTATAAATTGACAAACCAAACACAGTATAGTGTTTGCACAGATCTAAACTACAAAGTTAGCAGTTTTCTTGCAGAATACAACAGGATATTTTGTTGTTGTTGATGATGATGATGATGAAATTTTAGTAGTTCAAAAGTTGCAGCCTTTGCGATTTGTTATATGTGTCCATTAAAATTGAAATTTCGATGAATCTTGCAGCCCTCGTGGAAATGAGCGGTCTGCTGAACTTGTGTGGGAGCGTTCAGAGATGAAAGCAATCTGTGCACAGACATGAAAAGTGAGCAAGATTCAGGAGGTTTAATGGAAGTTTGTACACTTTTAGTAAGAATTCCACAAGTTTTATAAATGGAACACCTGATCTGTAACGTGGCCTGGCAGCAACGCCTGCTTGTCTCCATGGAGCCAGTTTAAGGCTGTACTGTGGAACATTTCAGGATTGATAATAACTGTGCCTTGGGAACTGTGTAATATTTTGTGCATATAGTGCACCTTGAAGAAAAAATATATTACACACAATAAAAAATGTAATCTGTAACCCATCTTAAAATGACTTGAATTTTTATCTGGATTTAAGTAATTTTGACTCGATGAGATTTATACTTGCTTATGCGATATGGAATATTTCACTGGTTTCAAGATATTTCTGACTGATGTATGTATGTATGTATTCATTTAGCTTTAAATAAGGAAATACATTTGCATAAACATTTATTTTAGTCAGCTGCTAGTCAGCGCTTATTTTTTTGATTAGTCAATTAGTCAAATGATTATTTCTATTGTATACTATATTTAAACTTTTTAAAATACATTATCAACAATATTTATAAAGTGTAAAGTGTATTATTGATGAAAATCTCCAATAATCTTTTTTTAATGTTTTATTGTCATGGTCTGTGTTATAAAACGTTGACGATTAATCAGTAATCAGTTTTTATAGTAGATTATTTTTATAGTTTACAGTCAAACGCTTTGAGAGAAGTAAAATAATATAGCTCCATCGACTAAATAGTCTTAACTAATCTGAACTAGTCAAAATGTCTGAAAGTATAATCCTGAAATTTCTTTCCCAGATTGCTATTATTTACAAATATATACGATAATGATTAACCATGAGCGCCAGAGTTGGGTACGTAAAAAAAAAACAAAAAACATTATCTTAAGCCAATTCACTAAATCATCAAAAATGAAATAGACACGTTTAAAATCTTCTTCTCTTCCCCTCCTCTCTCTTTCCTCCGTGCAGGTCTTATCGCTGGGCGCCGACGTCTTGCCCGAGTACAAACTGCAAACCCCTCGCATCGACAAGTTCACCATCCTCCACTACAGCCCGTTCAAAGCCGTGTGGGACTGGCTCATCCTGCTGCTGGTCATCTACACGGCCATCTTCACCCCGTACTCCGCCGCCTTCCTCCTCAACGACCAGGAGGACCAGAAGAGGCGCCAATGCGGGTACTCCTGCAACCCGCTCAACGTGGTGGACCTCATCGTGGACATCATGTTCATCATCGACATCCTCATCAACTTCAGGACCACCTACGTCAACCAGAACGAGGAAGTGGTCAGTCACCCGGCCAGAATAGCCATCCACTACTTCAAAGGCTGGTTCCTTATCGACATGGTGGCGGCCATTCCTTTCGACCTGCTGATCTTCGGCTCCGGATCAGACGAGGTATGTTTCTGCACGCGTTTTGATCTGGTTTTCTCTTTATATTATTGCCATGTTCGTCCTGCCATCAAGGCTAGACTTATGACGCGGAGTTACTTCTGAGAATCTGGAGGGATTTGGTCGCGCAGTCAAGATTTTGGAGAGGATTTGAACAGAGATCTGACTATTTTTAGCTGTGAATGAATTTCCAGTCATTATTAGTGGCCAAAATCAATCTATAATGTCCGCAAAAGCCATTTAATTGAGCGATAAAGCATGAACAAAGACTTAATCCGTAATGAATAAATTGTTTTTTAAAGAATACTTCAGCCTTGGACTACTTAATTAAGGAGTTAGATAGATACTAGGCCTGAGTCATTCTTTATAGACAATGTGTTGATTGTGATTTAAGGCTTTGTTCATACAGTTATTAAGTGTTATGGTTTGAGTTGTTGTTAGAAGTGCAGTTACCATTTTTTATTGTGCCGTTGTTAAAAATCTCTCTCAGAACCTGTTTGCTTTGGTGAAAAGTACACTTATATTTACTTCAGTACCCTTTATTTTACTAGTTTTTAATTCTTTCTGTTGTATTTGAATAGGTTATTCCAGAATGTATTTGACTCAAACTTCCCTCACAGCTGTACAGGAATCCATGCAAAAACAGAAACGTACTAGTAAACAGTGTATTTGCATGTTAGAGATGTACAAGTTCGATTAAACTCATGATTCATTCCAAAATCTTCAGCTAACTCATTCCATTTCTTCTTGTCTTTGCTGTTTTTGCCATATTAATCCTTTTAATCTGTATATAATAATTGGTTGGACTGATTAATTGACTAAACGACTAAAGGATTACAGCCCTATGTGCAGGAATATTACTGTAGATTCATCATCACAAAAAGGGAAACATATTCCACGAAAATATACATTTTTAGGGGGTAATTCACAGAAGCTATGCAAGTAGAGAAAACATTCCCAAAAAGAAAATCACAAAATTCCTAAGAGGCTAGTTCATAATCTTGATTTGATTTGCATCTATGCTTAATGTCTTTAAGACCAAACTACAGCCGTCTGCTGCTTCTGAAACAATCACACTTCACTTAAAGGTGGGATATATATCGGAAAATGTATAATATTGCTATTGCTGTTTTGGAAATATACAAAATTCGGCATGGAGTATATTGTCGTGTTTAAAACTATACACAATTGCAGTAAAAAGAGACAGAAAGGTAGTGTATTATCCCAAACAAAGATATAAAGGGATATATCTGCACTTTACTGGTCATTTTTATGATCCATTCACGTTGTGTGTGATACTTGAACCTCAACCAAAACATTTATTTAGCACATTCCTGATGCATAGTGAAAATATTATCTGAATAGCATTATCAGGATACTCCACAAAATATCAGTTTGTTTATTTTCATCAACATCACACATCTCTAACTTCACTGTGACTTCACTGTCATATCACGTATAGCCCTATATGTAAGGCCTTTACTATTATTTCTTGCTGAAATTGGCTTCTCCATCAGCCTTTTTGTGCACCCATTAGACAATGTGACATCCATATCAGACCCTGCTTATCTCTGGCCTGGCTGCGCTCTGCTTTTCTCAGGCGTTCTCTCATTTTTTCCCAGGAAGCTTTACAGACCACATGGCTGCCCACCGCCGCCGCCGCCATCTTGTTATCCATTCACTCTAAGCCCAGACTTGTGCCCCGAGGCCTCTACTTACAGCCTCAATCTTACAGTCTCTGCCCTGGACGGATTACTTTAAATTGCATGTTTTTTTTTTTTCTTTTTCCTTTTTTTTGTTTTTGAATGGTTTTCATTCTTGAATCCATTTACACGGATTATTGGCTTACCAAATGGCAATCAATGATGCGCTTCAGTGAGGAGAACGGCGTGTGTCTCTGATTGTGTGTGTGGTTGTATAGAGGCGGTCGATGCAGATGTGTGAGGGCCTTGGCTGTAGGTTCGGTGCCAGGCCTGCCGTATCAGAGTGTGTGTGTGTGTGTATGTGTGTTTGTCAGTCGATGGATTGTTCCGAGCTCTAAAAGAACTCCATTTCACCAGAAAATCTCCTGATTATCAACCATAATCATCTTTTCCTCTGAGCGCTGCTGAGTCACTACTGTCAGACACACAAAAAACAACAATAAAATAAATCACTGACAAGGATTGCAATTGCCCATCAGATTTGCGATTTATGTTTTAATACTAGGAATCTGTTCAAAGTGCACATTTTAAACATGTCCAGGAGAACTGAAGGCACACTTTGTTTAGTTTTGTAGTTTTAAATCCACAATATGGTATGAAACTTATCTGCCTTTTCACTTGGGCTGCAATTTGAACGGAATTAAAATGCAAACCACAAAGTAATAACGTTTCCTCTACAAAACAACACAAGACCCTTATTCTACATGATTCTTATGTTAGTTTGTCAGTTCAGAGATCAATTAGATTTTTTTTCTCATCTACAAAACATAGGTTATGTCAAATTTAATTGTGTGTTGTAAACTTAATACACATGTAAACGCAATAATAACTAGACATTGTAACACTGTATGGTTTGTACATTCACTTAATATATATTTAAGTGAATGTACTTTAATATTTATAGACATCCTGTGTAGCTATTGTAAATGATAATATATAACTAGTTTTATTTGTTAATAAAATGAATAATATGTGAGAAATGATTTTCCTCTTTTTTTAAAGCAGCCATGGTTGCTCTCAGATCGCATGCATAGTTGTATTTAGTCTCTCAAGGACTCAACCCCACCACAAAGCATTTATTACAACAACAAAAAAAAGTTTGAAGCATCGAGAAATGCTACTGAGAAAAAAAAAAAACATGTTTTTGAGGCCTCTCCCTTTAACGCCCCTTAACACCACACTTCCTGTTTTGTTTTGTTTTTGTTTTTTTTATAAAACGCATCACACATTGGTCTCATTTTACTAATTTAAGTGCTGCTCTGTACTGGTGCATAACAGATTTGACTTAATTACTTGGAAAAAAAAATTTAATTACTGTTGTTTATTGCACAAAAATTTGAGAGATGACTGAAATATGAACAGCAACTAATACAAGAATCAGAAGCATTTCAGAACATATAGACATCCCAGACATTTAATATTGGTCCATAAATCCCATTGGTCCAAAGTCTTTCTAATACTTTCTAATTCAGTCTGAATGTATTTTTTCCTTGTTTCGTATGCCTGTCACAATGTCAGTCTAGTCCTTGATCGTGGGTGTAGTTTAGTCTTACTCACCGTCAAAAGTACACTCCATAGGTGTCCATGGCAGGTGTTTTGAGACCCAAATGCACAATTGTCAAATCCAGTAGGACGGCGATGCTAAAAGCAGTCTCTAGCGCTTTGTAGTCTTTTTTTTCTTTTCTAGTTGTGACCATTCAGTTTGCGATTCGTTTGTGATTCCTCTTGCAGCTCAACCAACGTCATCATCATGAACAAAAACAACATTCACAAAAATATTACAGTACATTAATAAATCCGCTGCTGCCGTGCATGTGTTTTCATTGAGAAAAAACAGCGCGGCGGAGACAGCGGCAGATGGTCCTCAGCTGACCCATTCATTTAGCCCCTTAATAAGACGGTTTTAACCTAAAAGCCAGTTTGATTAAAGCGCTCAATGTATCTGAAATAGATTTCGATCAGTGACGTGTGGACATCAACATAATTTCATTTCACAACAATTTATGCGAGATGCTATAAATACTACGGAAATTAATTTTGACCCTTGAGTTATTGTGCAATGTCTGGCTCGTTTAGTTTGGTGACAGTCTGAAAGAAAATACAGAAAAAGCAAGCAGTAGAACAATGCTGGAAGTCTGTTATGTAACTAGTGCTGCAGGTGCCGATGTAAAATTAGATTGTACAAAAGAGTTTTCTAATTACCGGAGCATATTTTCCTTCGGGGATCCTCGTTTGTAATGGTCTTGAGCAATAGTTTTGTAAACAAATATAATCTACCAATTAAAGTTGTATCTGTGTTTGACTTTCAGAGAGTTTTCATAATGGAAAATGTGTGTGGACTTTGTTGCAACGTCACTTTTTCTGGAGAATGAGAATGACTTTAAATGCATCTATCTAGAGTTTATTTAATATTTATTTATTATAATTGCTATAATATAAATACCATGACAAATATGCATTTTTACTAGAGCTGCACAGTATGGGAAAAATATCTAGTTACGATTAGGTTAGATTGCAATTAGGTTTGCGATTCTGTTCAAACTTCACGGTTTAAACACAAGAAACGAACAAAAGAATCATATGTTTCAGGACATGCCGCTTTTTGTCACTTTTAGTTGCATTTTTGTCACTTTTCGTCACGTATATGTCGGTTTTAGTAGGTTTTCAGTTGCATTTATAGCGTTTTTTATGTAGAATAAAACCAGATATTTTGTTGTTTGAAGGAAAATATTACACTTGACCCTAACCTTAACCTTAACCACCCATTTCTTAACCAGCATTATAACCCTGTTCCTAAACGTCATTACTTTGAATGACACGTGAAAGAATAATGCCCAGCTGTACCTCTCTGAGCTTGTCCAGCCTTCCAACCCTGCACGGTCTCTCAAGGTTAGCTGACCCGCTGCTCCTGAGTGTGATAAAGACCAGCAGGAAGCTCAGAGGGGATCAGACCTTTGCAGTGGCAGCACCAAAAATATGAAACCAGCTGCCTTTCCACATTAGACAGGCCTCTTCTATATCTGCTTTTAAATCACTTCTTAATAAAACGCACTTGGTCACTTTTGACACAGTTTGAGTGGTTGACATTATTTCAGATTTTATTAATTCATTTTATTCTGTTTAAAATGTTTTTAATTGTGTGTAATCTTGTGTTTTAATATTGAAGCACTTTGTTCAAGCTGGTTGTTTTTAAAGGTCCCATAACATGCAAAATCGACTTTTCAGAGGTTTTAACCTTCCTACAGTGCTATTTGGGCCTCGTATGTGTGCCCAAAGTGTTTTTTTGATTGATTCCCGCATGTTTTCGCTAGAGAACTGTCTTTTCCGCCCCCCTCGGCTGAGCAGCAGACGGGGGCTCCTCACAAGGACGACGCGCTTCACAAGGATGACGCGCTTCACAAGGATGACGCGGTGTTTAAGCCACGCCTCCGGGAAGCGCGCAGCCGCAGAATAAAAACAGCTAATGCTAATGCTACACAGTAATTACACGATGGATACGAGAGATAGAAGAGTTAGCTTGTTATTTACCAAACGGCAACGTTCGTCGTCGAGGTACTGGAGCACGTCAAACTCCAGGTCAGATCCAGGACGTAGGACTCAGCACGACGCACCGTCAGGACGGATAAAATGTTTATTCCCGTGTTTGTGTATCGCTGTTTACCGGAGCACACGGCGCATGCACCATCTCTGCTCTAGGCTTCGTCGCGGGTTGGGCGGGGGAGGCACGCGGGTTGGGCGGGGGAGGCAGCCTGCTCTCTGTTCGGGGGGGTCGATCTCAGAGTGAGCCGTTTGCTTTTGCAAGGAGGGGGCCAGTCCAAGAAATGGGTGTTTTTTGGAAACTGTTATGTTATGGATATTGCACAACGCAAAAATGTATCAACAAAGCCCTTAGAATAGACTGTGTAAAGGGCAAAATAGCAGAATATGGGACCTTTAAAGTGTGTTATAAATAAAGTTGCAGTTGTAATCACTTGGGCTGTAGTCGACTAAAGAAATTCTTGGTCGACTAAAGACCTGTCCTATCGACCAATTAATCGACTAAAAAGGGGTGTGGCAAAACTATGATGTATCTCTCTGTATCTGACCCAAACTCTCTTCTCTAAACTGCTGTGCCGTCCTGTGTCCAGACGACCACTCTGATTGGCCTGCTGAAGACGGCCCGCCTGCTGCGATTGGTGCGCGTGGCCAGGAAGCTGGACCGCTACTCCGAGTACGGAGCGGCCGTGCTTATGCTGCTCATGTGCATCTTCGCTCTCATCGCGCACTGGCTGGCCTGCATCTGGTACGCCATCGGTAACGTGGAGAAGCCCTACCTGGAGCATAAGATCGGCTGGCTGGACAACCTGGGCGTGTCCATAGGCAAGAGGTACAACTACAGCGACCCCACGTCCGGGCCCTCCATCAAGGACAAGTACGTCACGGCCCTGTACTTCACCTTCAGCAGTCTGACCAGTGTGGGCTTCGGAAATGTGTCCCCCAACACCAACTCGGAAAAGATATTCTCCATCTGCGTCATGCTCATCGGCTGTGAGTGCACTTTTAACATTTACAAATACACAGTGGTGGAAAGTAAAAAGGAAAACACGGGTAAAACTATTGTACTCAAATATAATGTTTAAAGTGTCTATGACAGGTTGAACTACTCATTTAACTAAAATGCAGTTCAGATAAATATATTTCAATTTCTGTTAGAATCTTCATAAATTTTACTCCAGTTTAGCAACTTTTTTAGGTTTTTAATTTTACTTCCTGGTTGTAAAGTATGACATCACACTAGGAAATTACCATAGCAACCACACTGTACAGTGGCCAAAACTCACCTAATGTCACAGATTTTGTTCATTTGACAAAGAGAAACACATGTGAACACCATTATTTTGTTGAATCAATGTTTAAAGGGTCAAAAAGGTAGCTTATTTTGTGTAAATTATGCATGACCTTTGTCTCCCTAGAGTGATGTCATCACTATGTTTACTTCCTGTAATTTTCAACAGATGTTTCAACTTTTCTCCACAAATAGAGACCTGATTGGTGTAAAACTATAATTTATATTCACAAGAGGTATTAATACACTGAATAAAGTCAAAATTATAAAATCATAAAAACCTGTCATACGCACTTTAAGTATTTGAGCTTCACTTCAGATGATTCATTCATTTTACAGTAGATAGTTTTTACTTTTACTTCACTGCATGTGAGACCAAGTATCTGTACTTTCTACTCCACTACATTTCTGAGCTGGATTTAAAAGTACAAACTATGAACTTCAACACTTTTACTTCAGAAGACTTTTTATGTCAGACTTTTAGTTTAATTTGAGAAATTGTTTTCCACTTTGTATTTGTACTTTTACTTAAGTAACAAAATTGAATATTTCTTCCATCACTGCAAATACATATTAGTACTGCAACTGACGACTGGTGGTCAAATTTAGAATAGTGAAAATTATAAAAATATTTTGGCCCTACTATCGGTTGTCTTTTTACACTATTAGTACTAATAACAAAAATAACACAATGAGACACCTTCCTACACATTAACAGGAAGGTATTTCATTGTGTTGTTTTAGCAATAAATACTACTTTGCTACTTTGGCAGATAAAAAATAATTTGAACAAATTACAGTGGTAGCATACATATGTGGTATTATAATTCACAATAGGCTATAAGATGATGCATGGGCTCATTATTCAAGTATAAATACACAATTTACTGGTGCATATGATTGTATGGGTAATGTTCTTTAAATGATGAATAGTTACAATTAATAACTAATATTTCCTTGACATAGATCACCAGAGGGAGATTACTAAGTACTTGCTGTTTCCTAAACGCTAACATGCACTTTTCAAACTAATGACGTTGAAAGAATTTTGAATGGTATACTCATATATTATATTTAATCATGTACATTATTCATATTTTTAATTTTGTGCAGTGTGTTGTTGTTGTTGTTTTTCTTTTACTATTACATTTGGTGATTAAATGCAGAAATAAACAAAAGTTAGCTTACCCTCGACGTTAAGTTCGCAGTTGTAATGAACGGGATTTATGATTTATGGACCTAACAGTGCAGAAGATTTCTGGATTTCTACCCAAGTGTTTTCTGAGGCTCAAAGAAAGACATTCGTCCTTTAAAGTCCATAGAACTTATTTACTTTATATACTTAAGCCACTTCAACGTTAGCAGTAAGTTTAAGTAAAACGACTTCACTCTT
This sequence comes from Rhinogobius similis, assembly GCA_019453435.1. Lineage (NCBI taxonomy): Eukaryota > Metazoa > Chordata > Actinopteri > Gobiiformes > Gobiidae > Rhinogobius > Rhinogobius similis. The sequence goes on along the minus strand of CM033633.1, from coordinate 28,584,534 downwards.
TTCTGAGCACCAGAATCTTTAACTGTTACTTTCGGTGATTGTTTATTTTTATTTGGGGATTTTACTTTTTACATTGACAGAAGTGTATACATACTATACTAATTCTACAGTATTACTTTCTATGCGAACACACTCTTCGAAGTGGTAGGCTCAGAGGAACTGCAGAGCTGTATTGTATGAGGGGAGAGCACTATTTTAACCAAAACAAATATATTTAGAGGTACGCTGACTAGGAGTTTTCTTACACTACGTACATTATTATTTTCTGAGCCTGTCTACGGTGCTTTAGTGCGTTTCACGGCAGTGTTTTTCCACAGCACTCCTCTTCACGCCCGTCTCAGAGAAAAATAGTGCCCTGAAGATGCTGTGCGTTGCATTCTTCCAAACACATTTATTCAAAAGTTGTTGTTTTTTTTCTTTCTGAAACTGAATTTACTGTTTATACGAAAGTTATATAATTCTGTTGTTTTCAAGATTTAGACTATATTAGAAAATCCACAAATTTTAGTACATGGCTTGTCAGCTTGATACCGCTTTATAATAATTAATTAATGATTCATTAATTATTAATTAGCCTCGAGAAAGCAAGAACAAAGACTTAATGTATAAGAAGCAAATAGTTTATTAAGAATGATTTATAGTTACTAAAAATAACTATTTCATTATAGGGCTAGAAGTTAGGCTTATGGTATTAATTAAGTGAATTATTCTTAATAAACTATTTGTTTATTATGAATTATGTCTTAGTTCATGTTTTATTAAGGCTAATATTAAGTAGTTATTAAAAATGTTACTGTCAGCTTTTATTTGTTTTTTTTATTAATTCATTTGTCAAATTATTATTTCTCTTGTGCCTTTTAAAGCGCTCTAAACAAAATAAGATTTAGCCAGATTAATGTAGATTAATGTAATATACGCTGACAGATAACTTATTCATAAATCATACAGGTCATAAGGTCCTCTCTTGAGCCTGAGAAAATACTCAGTTTCACATTTCCCAAAATTGTGACCCCAAAGGTAGAAATCCGGTGTGGTTGGAATTGAGTAAAATGTGATCATCAAAAGCTCAAAACTTGTTATTGTGCCATTTTGATTGTCTAAAACCTGTTTTTGTACCATGCTAGTCTATTTATAGCCAAGAAAATGATAATCAGTTATTAAATATGTTGATCAGTCACGATTAATCTGATTAGTCTTGCTCATGTTTATTCAACCACACCGTAATTGCAACACAGTAGCAAGCATCTGTTTACCTGCTCCCTTCAATTAAACACGGCTCTAGACTGTTCTGATGTCATTAGCATTACCACTTGTGTTAGCATTAGCAGTGCCACATTTGCCTAATCCCCGTCTTACTCTGGGTTGTCTCGCAGCTCTCATGTACGCCAGCATATTCGGGAACGTGTCAGCCATCATCCAGCGGCTCTACTCAGGCACGGCTCGGTACCACGCCCAGATGCTCCGAGTCAAGGAGTTTATCCGCTTTCACCAGATCCCCAACCCGCTGCGGCAGAGGCTGGAGGAGTACTTCCAACACTCCTGGACCTACACCAACGGCATCGACATGAACACGGTACAGTGGTTTGGAGGATACGGAATGTGGTGTTTCTGTGTGGAGTACTAGAAAGTAAATCCACAAATTGATGGCTGAGAATCAAAAGGACAACGTTGAGTTCGAGAGTTGTATATATGTATCAAATCTGATTACTGATTTAAAGCCTTAGTATGTAACTTTTTAGCAAATGAATAAGCGTGTTTCTCAGTTTTGGATGTTTCTATTGCTCCGAAAAACATCAAAAAACGTGTCCTTATTGTGAGCGGGCTTGCATCTCCACAAACCTGAGTCTAATACTTGGTCTCCTCTTGTTTGTTTCCGTGGAAATGTTGTTCCTTTCCCTACATTATTCCACAGTATGGCTTAGAACCGATCTATCGTCATGACGAATGTTTAGAAATATGGTTTTAACTTTCTAGTTCCCTGGAATCAGGCAGGGGCCACCTCCAGACTACTATTGCTTTAAAAAAGAAAACACACACTTAAATATTATATATCATAAAAGGATTTCTCAGTGTGTTCAGAAATGACTTAAACAAATGTAATGGGACAGAAATGTCTTTGTTTACAGTTTTAAAGCGAAACTGCATAACTTTCTGGAGGTGGCATGTCACCTTTATCTTTATTCCATGGACATACTGTAGAAAGTTAAAGCTATACTTTGCTAAAGAGACAGATAGATTTTATGCAATACTGCAGGGCATTATAGCCAAAAGAATGACATTAAGTAAGTACGAGTCAGGTTTGTGGAGATGCAAGCAGTAAGGGTGTATGTTTTTCAATAAAAACATACTAAATGAAAAAAAAAAGTGTTTATTTTATTGGCTAAAAGTTTACATAGTGGGGCTTATTGTAACTTTTATGGGGGAGAATCTACCGCCTTGCTTTGCCTGGAATGTTCCACGGTAAAGGATTAATTGTATGTATATTAACAGTATTGGCCCTTGCTTGTCTCCGTTGATAATACTGTGGGACATCTTCATAGAGACAAGCAGGTGGCAAGTTACATTGTGCACCTTTTAAAAAAAACAAAATAATAATAATACATTGATTGTTCTTTTTTGGACACTCAAAGACGTCATTTGTTGCATTATTCTTGAACCCCCCTAAACTTAATAGAGGTGCGCGAGCGGCCAATCTCTGCCAACTGACACATCGTATTTACCCAAATTCCACATTTGCTCTTTTGGTTCTCAGTCCTCAACGTTTTTAAACTGATCATTAATGACCAGCAGCTCCAAAATTATGCTAATTTGTCCAACCACATCACAAAAACCAAATTCAGCAAAGCTCATTTTACTTTCCACAGTCTCATTTATAGTACTAAAGAATGGAATAATGTCATCTTTGAAACTTAGCTACACGCCTCAGCGCACTAAGATCAGTAACACTACAGTAATCTCAAAAATTATGCAAATTCCTAACTGTTTTTTTCCTCCTCTTTGCTTCACATGTGGATGAACTCGTCTTCGGCAAGAACAGGAGGTACTTGCTCTATTCACTTTGCATGCTTAAATTAGTCATTTCTTTGCAAATGGCATCTGAATCTTTATAACACTATTTTTAATCATTTTAATTATTGGGATGACTTGGCAACTTTTAAATGATCTGAACATTGAGATTAATTGTGCATTCTACAGTATATGAAGTATTGAATGCGTTTACAAATTCAGATACAGTTCCTTAAATGTGAAATGTGTTGGTTTATTAGTCTTGACAGCCAGAGGACGAGATATTTTTTATGTTGCAGTTGATAATGAGAAGAATGGTTCTTTGCATGCAGCTGACAAGGAATAATACGAGCGAGAAAGGGAGCTAGTTGCATGTGACGCTCGCTACAATAAAGTGGGATTTCCTGTGTTAAGGAGCGGGGATGTTTGATTGGATCAGAAGACTCTAAATCCTTTTGGGTGTGTTTGACATGCAGAGTAAAAGGGTTATTTTTAGCACTAAGCCTTTGCTGGTAAACAAAGTCCTGGATGTGTAGTACTTTGAATGTTTTTGAATTGCACTTTAAGATTCTAGCTATAGGCTTTTTATAAAAGTTAAAGTTCGTTATTGTGTAAAATTTTCTCTTTATTTAGTTAAAATGTTGTTTTCTGCTCAAAAACATACCGGGAGTTACTTAGATTTTGTTTCCTTCGTCCATGTTTGCGTATCCTTTATCTTTAAAGGTCCCATATTCTGCTATTTTGCCCTTTACACAGTCTATTCTAAGGGCTTTGTTGATAAAATTTTGCGTTGTGCAATATCCATAACATAACAGTTTCCAAAAAACACCCATTTCTTGGACTGGCCCCCCTCCTTGCAAAAGCAAACGGCTCACTCTGAGATCTGACCCCCCCGAACAGAGAGCAGGCTGCCTCCCCCGCCCAACTCGTGCGCCTCCCCCGCCCAACCCGTGACGAAGCCTAGAGCGGAGATAGTGCGCATGCGCCGTGTGCTCCGGTAAACAGCGATACACAAACACGGGAATAAACATTTTATCCGTCCTGACGGTGCGTCGTGCTGAGTCCTACGTCCTGGATCTGACCTGGAGTTTGACGATCATGCAGTACCTCGACGACAGACGTTGCCGTTTGGTAAATAACAAGCTTACTCTTCGATCTGTCGTATCCATCGTGTAATTACTGTGTAGCATTAGCATTAGCTGTTTTTATTCTGCGGCTGCGCGCTTCCCGGAGGCATGGCTTAAACACCGCGTCATCCATGGGAAGCCGCGTCATCCTTGTGAGGAGTCCCCGTCTGCCTGCTCAGCCGAGGGGGACGGAAAAGACAGTTCTCTAGCGAAAACATGCGGGAATCAATCAAAAAACCACTTTGGGCACACATACGAGGCCCAAATAGCACTGTAGGAAGGTTAAAACCTCTGAAAAGTCGATTTTGCATGTTATGGGACCTTTAATCTAACTTGCTCACCAGTTCTAAACATTTGCGCCGAACTTCTTAACATGGTTTGGTTCTAATGCATAAGTGCTCCTCCAAGGTTTTAAAGGATACATAATACATATATCATGCATTATTTGTAATGTTTTGGCCTTTAAACATGCTCCTTAATACTTTGGCTTTTCATGTTTTACAACTTAAAGTATTGTCTGCACTGAAAACAACACATGGCTTTCTACCAGTCAGGCATTCCCTCATCAGCGTTAAGTATTAGCACTCCATCTACTGGCAGTAGTGGGAAACTAGCAAAAGCTAGCTTGCCATGACATGCTAATGTATGCACACAGTTGTAATGAACACAGTTTGACTGCAGAAATATTCAGAACAAGTCTGGTGATGATTTATCGACTTTAAAACAGCTCAAACTCATTCAGAACCTCACAGAACAGGGGAAAGTGTTTTCTGAGGTTCTAAACAGGATTAATGAAACAAGCATGAATGAAGCTAAATACAACTCCAGGTATGTTTTTTTTCTTGAGGGAACAGTGTTATAACATGGCAAAATGGAAAAAAAAAAGTAAAAAAAAAATAATAATAATATGTGTCCTGTAAAGTTCATATATCTTCTCTTGACCTACTGTTATCAATTCAACACTCAACGTTAGCAGCAATTAAAACGTAAAAAAAAATATTTATATAGATAAAAATGAAATTCTGTTTCCATTTTCCATATGCAAATTAAACAACATAACGTGTCCGCGCATATTTAAGAAGATGTATCCTGGGAATTGTCCTCAACTGTTGAATCTGACATACTTGCATCACAGACATCACAGTATTCTAAAGTCAATTGAAATATATTACGGTAGACAATTCTGAGATCTGGGATATAAACTTTTTTTTTTTTTTTTTTATAAAGGTGATCATAAGATGTATTTGTTTATTTTTTAAGATCATACTTTTTCACTTAAAAGAGATGGCTTGTTATCTCAGGTTCTTTTGAAGCTGACTGTTTTTAAAGCACAAACACCTTCATTTCACTCTAGTGTGGTACAGTTTACAAAGCCAGCACTCACATCCATTGCTCTCTGCTGTGGGGGTGTTCTCTTTTTGCACGTTTAATAATATTTGCTTTACCAGCTACCCAGTTTATCTTGGGAGAAGCACATTGAGGTTATACGCTCGCTTCCCTATGTATATGCATGAACCTTCTATATAACAAGCTTGTTTTGAGTCAATATTTCTATCTCAGTGTGCCATCAAGCATAATTCCATCCAAGTCCATCCGTGCACATTCCACTGGGTCATGAATAATTGCGTGGCGCTAGCATGACGGCGAATGCACTGACCTGACTGTGTGTTTTTCTTTTTTTCCACTTGACAGGTGCTGAAAGGCTTCCCCGAGTGTCTGCAGGCAGATATTTGTCTTCACCTCAACAAGAGCCTGCTCGAGAACACCAAGGCGTTCCAGGGAGCTTCACAGGGCTGTCTGCGAGCGCTGGCCATGAGGTTTCAGACCACCCACGCCCCGCCCGGAGACACCCTGGTCCACAGCGGGGACGTACTCACCGCGCTGTACTTCCTCTCCCGCGGATCCATAGAGATTCTCAAAGATGACATCGTGGTGGCCATTTTAGGTAGGTTACTGCTTTTCTACATGTTCTTTCACTTTTTTTTGTAGGGTTCTTCTTTCCCTCGTTTCTTCTTTGTGTGCAGAACTGTTTTGTAGACTTTATTTTACTTTATTTGAACAGGTTTATTTTTGTAATATTCTTGTTAAGTGATTAGATTTAAAGGGGACCTATTATGCTGAATTCATTTTAATGAGAATTTAACCTAGTTTGTTCTGTTTTTCCTTATCGATAGTTCGCTCAGAGTTGAAATTTTCATGTTTGAGTTAATCCTGTATTGTCCAGTAACTGAGGCTCGAGTGCTCAGAAAATTCCTGTTTTCACTTTCCCCCTATCCCTGCCCACATCCCCGTACTTGATTGGGATTACAGTGATCCCTCGCTATATCGCGTTTCATCTTTCACGGTTTTGCTGCTTCACAGAATTTTTTTTTACAGTGCGGATATTTTTACAGTGCATTGTGCTCTGAATCCTGATTGGCTCAGGGGCTTTACTGCTGTCTAGTTCTCAAATATAATCGAAGGTGGCATATCCGTTTATAAAAATATTCTTGCTCAGAAAAAGAAAGAGCGCCAACAACTCCCCATAACAATGTTCTTCTCCTGCGTCTTCAGTAGAAACAGAGGCTACAGCGGAGTCAGGACGAAGAGGCACAGACTGTGAAATACGACTGTGACAATGTTTCCAACCTTGTATTACTATATTAAAATTATTGTTTTAAACAAATTTTGGGCTTTAAAACAGGTTTTGATTTTTGGTTTCATTCCATAGTTCAGTATTGCATTGTAAAATAATAAAAAATAAAGCTGTGACTACTTCACGGATTTCACTTTTCGCTTGTTATTTTTGGAACGCAACACCCGCGATAAACGAGGGATCACTGTAGTTGAAAAAGTACGTGATTAAGTGTCAGATTAATTAGTATATCGACTGGTATATTGTTCAATATATGATCAAAAAGAATAATATATGTGAGACTCAATATTTATTGTCTGCGTTTTTGGGGAACTCTTTTTTTTGCTTGTTTTTTGGTACAATTTAAGCTTTCGAGAGTGAAAGAGGTAACTTTTATGACTCATTATCGACAGCAGTTAACTACAAGTGTTTCATTGCGTATTTCATTGCATTTGTTCATTGCAACTCATGTTTTTTAGTGAAATCGCACTTGTTTGGGGGGATTCTCCTGCTGTCAGTGGCTTAAAGTAGTTTCAATATTATCGTTTAATACTAATTAAGTACCTAATTAAGTGATACATGTCGGGTTAAAACATGTCAAGTAGCCACTTTTCAAAAATAAAATTTGTGAAATGTCACTTTGAAGAAGTTCTGCAGTCAGTGGACCTCTTTCTATTACTCAGCAGTTTAGATCAATATTGTGGTTTTATAATTAATAAAATGACAAATGATGATCTACTTTTGTGATAGTTCAATATTAAGTCCTTGAAAAAAGCATTTCTTAAACACGAATCATTTGTCGCCTATATTTAATTGTTATCTTTACTTTTGATTGTAAATTTTAATACCAATACAAGTCAAGATTAATACCTTGAATTTAATGATTTCTGTAAGAAGGCATATTTTCAAGGTATCTTTCTAAGCACCAGTAATTGAACAAATGCAAAACTGATAAGCTGATTCTATACTCTGGAACATTATAAAGCAATAATATCTCAGCTGCCCTACCGTTCACCAGAAAAGTTACATAGTGTACCTTTAATTGACTGAAGTAGAAATAGTCAAATAGCCTACTGTGTTCAAAAAGTTGCCAAATAGCCACCACGGTTCAAACAGTGCTCACCGGAAAGCGCACAAATGAGCCCAAAGAGTTTGACAAAGTTTCCACTCCTCTGGTCATTTGATTCATTTGCACATCTGAGTTTACAGTCCAGATCTCAGCGAGCCCATTTCATCACAAAGTTGTCAACAACACCTGGGCACCACAGCTGGTCCAGGTTAGTCCATCTGTAACCGTAGCAACCATGTATTTTTTTGGGAAAACATAGATAGGACTGTGCGCTGTGTACCTGTCCGACACTTGAGATGTTATTGCTTGGATCAGAATGTAGCACAGAATGGCATTAATCACTATGGAGACGAGCGAGTGAAGCTACCAGGCCAATTTACCGGTCAGGTCTGCGGAGTGGCAATCCCGTTCACTGTAAAGGCTCTTCTCACCAAACCTCAAACTTCTCTGGTGTCTGAAAGCTTCTCTCGCTGCAACGACTAAACTATGCCAATGACGCAATACCTTCCACAACAGCAGGCGGCGCTAGTGTCTAAAACTGTGCATAGAAGTGCATATGGCAGATTCTCATGATTTTCTTATTATTACTTTGTTTGGTGGGATAGTATATGTGAGTACTAGTAGTTTTACATCAGCCAGGTTGCAGTTAAGAAAATTTGCAAATTACAGGAAGTGGAGTTGAGTAGTAAAACAGAATCCCTTTGTGATGTCATCAATTAGCGACCATTGAAAATAGAGCGACTATTTACAGCAACTGACACATTTTTCTGACAATTTAAATGATCATTACACAAAATAAATGTATTATCAGGTATTATTTATTGTCAAATCAAAACTATTTATGTTTTATATGGATTTTGGCTCTTGTTTACTGTGTGGTTGCTAGGTAACAGTTGTGGAATTACCTCTACCTATGTCTATGTCTAAATGTCCACACTATTCCCAACTTAGAGCACTATTTAGGGGTCATGCCAGTTTTAGTGTGAGTGTCCATCAGGTGAAAAGTGAGTGCACTCAAAATTTCTGCTTGGTCACTACACCGGTCAAGAGTTGGAAAAAACAACAGCGGACAGTGACAGGTCTTTTACTAGAAACACGACTGAATGAAAGCAGAAGGGCTGTTTAAACGCACTGTTTACTTGTGATTTTAAATGCCATCGCAGGTAAAAATCTGAATAATCTAATCAGCTCATCGTTTACTATGTAATCCATGTTGCACACAAATATCTGTCTGTCAGCTGGATTTTGATCAGTATTTATTACTGACACTTTTTTCTCCCAGCTGCCGGAGTCACGAATTGCTCTGTGAGTGAGTTCGCTAAATAGGGCTCTGTTGTATGAGTTGTTGTTGTTGTGAACATTCAGACACACCCTTTGTCACATTGTATTTGCTGGAGGAAGGAAGTAACATTATAAACTTTACAAAAACTGTCAAACTGGGGACCAATAGGCAAAATATTTAGTAAAACTTGATGTTCATTGTGTTTGGTGTTTAAAATCTGCTTAATCCAGTGTGAAGTGTGATTTTATCCCTTCATTGAAGTTGAACTTACTGAAGAAGACGACATTTTTCATTATAAAAACGTCGTCAAATCAAAGGCAATGTTTTGTCAGAACTTTCACACCAACCATTGCCCACACATCCAGCACATTGTTGATATGCAAAGACTATTTCATATGTCAAAATGTACGACAAATGCAAATGGTGTTGAAAGGCTGCTGTCACGTGGGAACAATGGGCAAGGCTGGTCCCTAATGGACACCGACTCACCAGCAACTTCAGAAAGAGTGAGCGTTGTATTGTAAATGCTCCACTCCAAGAAAAAAAATAATAAATACCCCGGCAATTTTATAGTAGCTAAAACAAATGTTCTCACGTTTTGACAGAAATAGCAGAAAATGGCTAGCGTCTCGTCGTCCTCTTGGCGAAAGGGCTGTTCGTGTGACAGGTTTGAAGCTGTGACATTTCTATTAAGTGCCTCTGTGAAAAGGTTGTTTGGCAATTTTCAGACAAAATGGGAATATCGCTGCCATTCTCTTGACAGCAGCAGGAAGCGGCACGACGCTCCAATATAGGATTATTGGAAAAGGTCGGTGAATGACACGTCTATGTTGTCGCTGGTGAATCTAAAACATGCTCTTTCTTATAGTGTGAACAGGTTTATCAGCCCTCTTTACACTGCACTTCTGTCGTGATTTAATGTACTGTAGCCACAACTGCCCCAGGGCTGACTGATGAAAGTGAAACAATCCATGTCATCACCCCCTCCAACCATCACTAACTCACACACTACATTGGGTGTAGACAGGGTACAAAGTGTCCAGCTCATCGATACAAGACCGTGAACTCTAGTCGGAGCTGAGTTAGAACTGACGACCTTTGGGTTGGCTGACAAACTCAAAAAAATTACTGAGCCACTGTTGCCTTATTAGATCTGTTAGGAATGGTATCCGGTACCCGATATTTGGCATGATGCTGTGCCTGATGGTAACTGATACAGTATTTGATAATAGCAGTATTTAGATACATACATAGGAAGGTTGACAATTTGAAGTAAAGATCAAAAATGAACGTTTCTCTTTACTAAAAATGATAGCTACATTGTTTTATCTGGTATATAAAACAATTTGTCGCATGATTGTGTGAACACAGTCATATTATAAGCCTAGTTGCTCTTGTATTTCCATTTTTTACTCATGAGTCTGCTTAAAAAACAGACAAATCTGACGCATTAAAGAAGACCAACTGAGAATGACACAAAGGCTCACACAGACTGGGTCACTGCAAAAAATATTGGTGGCAAATACTGGCCGATACCGATACTAATACTGGAACCAATATATCGACCATCTCTAAGGTCTACCATTGTTTTGTAAAAATGTTAATTTAATAATACCTGGATTAAATTCCCTTTAGCTCAAGAAGTTTAGAATAAAAAGCAAAATATTGGACAAATCACAACATTCTCTTCCCATGCTGATATGTATAGTGATTGATTTTTATAGACCATTGCTTCCCAAAGGTTGTCCATATAACAATCATAAAATAAAATTGAGACAGAAAACCATTTTACATAATATTTGCTTATATATACTACTTGCCTACTTAATTATATATACTACTGAATATTAAGCCTACAGTCATTACTATTTCTGTTTTTATGTGTAAATTTAAAGAGAAAAACCTTACATATTCTTTTGAATATAAAGCAAATTATTAGTGGGAGGGGCCCGAGTTATAGTCGGGTTAATACGGGGGCTGTGATGCTGCCGAGTTTGAGAATGGCTGATAGAGAATATTTATTTGTTTATTTATTCTAAATATAGCATAGATTAGATTAGATTTTTAAAATATAGACATTATTGTCAACATCTGTTTGCTTGTCAAACAAAACAAACATGAATTGTCATCATTCATATTAGAGTAATGAGTATTTCTCTGTTTCTTTACGGCTGAAGCGCGACCAGGTGCTGCGGGCCAAGCCTGGATTAAACTTGCCATTATTCATGAGATGAATGCCCGGCAAAGCTGCACCTGACAGAATGGGGTTTAAGCTTAGCAAAAGCTGCTGCATCACACAAAAGCCATTATTAACAAACACACGGGGACAGTCACTGATCTCACAGATCAGCTCATTTATGGAGATACTACTCACAAACATACTGCGCCTTCAGCACTCTACAGCTACAGCATTAGTGCATTTATTATCATCTTTGTGCCTAGTGTCCGTAGTGTGTCTCTCTATAATGCTGATGTAGGTATTCTCCTCATGCTAATAGTACTATTCAAGACACAACAAATGGTTTTAAGGCGGAGACATCCCGCAGCTGCTCCTAGCGATGTAACAATATCTAAATCTCACTGCACATATAATGACAGTATTCACCTCACACACTGGACAATACAATACTGGCAGTTATTGTAGAAAAGCTTTCAAACCTCCTTGGTATCATTGCTATCGTATTTAAAGTATTAAAATCTAATCATTCTAGTAATAGTAGACACTGCTTTTGAGTAAATACAGACGTATGTATTTTAACCTTTTCTTATCATTTAATGTTGCTGTTTTTTTTTTTTTTTATGGATATATAAAAATGATAAAAATTGCACATATCTGGGACATATAAATCTAAAAAATTGATTCAGTTTCTTGCTTCATTGCTGTTGTTTGCATATTAGTTACAGTTGAGATTTTGGATATTTAAGTAAACATCTTACTCAAAATCGCTGTAAAAAATTTGTTTTGCCTAATTAAAAATTATTAATCAAAAGGAATTAATCATGCTTAAATTTAGATTATCTATTATATCTATTATTATGTATAATAACTGTATAGCAACAAACCTTTCTGTATGATTCATTAAAATTGTGTTCTACAAGATTGTATAGTTTGAAGTGGTTTAGGTGCTACTTTAAAAATATGCCTTTTACATATCGTTATTAGCCTTTAAACATGCTCTTGAGTACCTTAAATATGCCATCTCATGTTTCGAAACAAAAAAAAAAACGTTATTATTGTATCTGTGGGAGAATATTTTAGAAAATGAATGTGAACGCTTAGACTTTTCCAGGAGTGACATGTTTAGAAGAGTTGAGCCTGGTACTTTTATGTTTTTGCTTTTTATGTTTAAATTCTAATCAAATTCTACTCAAATAAATACTCTAGTATTTACTCTACATAAATATTAATGAGTAGCAACTATCAATATCTAACTGCAACTTGTATTTTTTAATGTTCTCTTGTAGTTGTTGTGGCCTGCTATATTTTTGGTGCATTATTGTCCAGAATAACATAAATAATGTTTATTGCTGTGTGTGCCGCTCTTGGTCGAGTGGACGAAATCCCGCTGTGTGGGGTTGTGAGTCCGAATCCGGCTCCCACAATTTACTGACTGTTTTTCCCTTTCTCATCCCCATGTCACGCTGTACTGTCCTGTCAAATAAAGCCTAAATTGTATGAAAAGGCAGTTATCATGTACTGTAATAGTTTGCAATATTTCGAGGCTAACGCTAACTCCTCCATTGAAAATACATTACTAGAACGGTCCTCGGTTTCCTTTGCTTTTAGAACATGTTGCAGCAACAAAACAATGCATTTACGAAAAGGACTGACAATCTTTTTGAGGCACGTTCAATATTGAGACTCCACAAAATCACCGTTACAACATCAGTGGACCAGTCAGAGTATAGGTGGCATCTTAAAAAGTCTTAAAAGTCCATACATTTAGGTCAAATTGAAGCCTATAAAATGTATTAAAGAGTATGAATACAATTTTATTAGTCTTAAATTATTTCTGAATAAAGTTTCAAGTTTTAAAATGACCTAAACGGCTCATGCTTTGGCTCCTGCACAAAACCGCAACTTCTGAAATGTGGATATGCACATTTGCCTGTTCTTGGCCTGAGATTGGCAAATTCAAATCCTGGTCTAAAACAAATATATTTATATCTTTATTTAGATTCAAAGGATTTATATGGGGCAACAGCAAAAAGGAGAAGAGTTATCAGACGATTTTGAAGATAATTTTGAGTTTAATCTAACTTATGCATCTCTAAAATATAAATACACTCTTTACCTACTTTTTTGTATACATAGTTGCTTTTGCATGAACCCCTGTACTGTTATAGTCTTTTGAGTGTAGTTTGGGTTGGATACATGGACAGAATTTCGACTATAGCCCTAGTTTGAAAGGTCATGGTCCTCCTTTTTTGTGCATGTTTTGTACAAGACCACATAGTTAAATATGCTATCGATATTGTATGCCATTTGTTTAACATTTTCATTTACTAAAATCCAAAATATGTCATCTTTTGCGAAATATAGGATGTGTTTGTAGTTCCAAAGATTTCTCGCTGTGTCGCTTTAAGGTCTTCGAGATTTCCATAAAGGTCTTAAAAAAGGTTTGCCTTTGGGATCCCTGCATGAAGAGCTTTAAAAAGAGATGAATAAAAAAAAAAAGATAAGATACACAAATACACTACATAACAGTAAAATCCCAACATGATTCAACAGTAAAAGCATGAGTAAACACCGTTTCCAAATGCGGCTCCAGTGTAATATAATAAGTGTAATGTTGCTGGTGGAGAGGACTGAGCGCAGCATGTGGCCGTATAGTGAAACCCACACTGACCGCAGACATATTATCTCTGTTCCTGAACATTACTGGACTCCTGCAAGCGGCACCAGCTTCAAATAAATACACCCTAATTGGACCTTAAGGCTGTTTCAACATCCCATTCATTTTAAACTGCTGGAAAGGGGAGCTGGAGATATTTTACAATTATAATGGCCATATTCAAAGTTACAAAGATTGGATAGCTTTTTTTACTTTTCCCCCTGTGGAAAAAAACAGAAGAAACTTGTGTGCAATGGCAAAGTAGATAAGACTTACATCAAAGACTGAAAAACTTAAAAGAAGCCAGTGAAATTTTAATAAACACGAGAAAATCTGAACACCAACAACAGCAACATTTATTACTTCAGTCTTATCGGAAAGACTTCATAGTGATACAATACATGTTAAGGTTTCCTGACAGAGCATAATATGTTAAAATCTATGTTATAATTGTAGACAGTGGCTGTATTGACCTAATTTTGGAAGATGTGTTGCCATATTCATTCCAACAAATACGTTCTTTACAGTCTAAACTTGTTGCTGCATTTGAACATTGAACATTTTGCACATATCCTCCTATTTTATCTAATGTTTTAGCAGCAAGATTTTTCTCTAGTTCTCCATTGAAATGAATGGAATCCCGGCTAAACTGGAAGAGCTAACACAAACAGAAGTGCAGGTCAGTAGCCGCGAGAAGTAAAAATGGGTGAGGCATAATAAGCGGGATAGAAGTGTACAGAATATTTTGTACTACGTTCCTTTTCTGGTGCTGGCGCGTATCCATGGAGATTGCTTATTGCTTTTGCTAGAATTATCCATGGTATGGCATTCAACATGTGTGTATTGCGTTTATTCACATGTTTATTCACTTCTGTTGTTGTGGATTTTTTAAAATATATATAAAATTCAAACATTTTAGGTGAAGCAATAACATTTCAATAAAGGCAAGCAACTGGCCGACCCGTCATATCAACAGTAGAGTTAAATTCATGCTTAAATTGCGGCTGGTTGGAGACATGTTGCTTCTACGGGAAGGGACAAGTGTACTTTTTCTACTTTGTCTTCTCATAAAAATGCAGCTGTGCTTTTGTCCAATGTGATTTGTTGTTGTTTAATTGTCAGAACCACAGTAAAGATTAGGAGTGTTCTGATATTTGAGCAGTTTTTGCAGATTTTCTTTGGGGTTTACATTTATTTACGTTAGTAGCATAAACATGAACAGCACTGATGTTTCTGTTTTTTGTCTAGTAGTTTCGCCTCTCTTACTCTGACTGATGAGATAACTGTTTGCTGACGGTAGAGGGAAATAAAGCACTCTTCAACGCAAACCACAATTAATTTTCTCAAATGATTTCAGACATATTTTATTTAAGGACAGAAAGGTAATGAGTCCAACTGTAAAAGTTAAAGTTCAAGTTTATTTGTCATGTGCATAGGGTACAAGGGACCGTAAGTAATGAAAAGGTGGTTGCCTTGGAACACTCTCCACTGAATAAGTACAACACAACACTGACAGAAAAGACACAGGCTCAGCCCTCTTTAAATGTAATATTCATTAGCCTTGTGCGTGATCCCAAAGGCTGTATCAGTGATAAATGTGGGCGTAGCTGCAGTGTTCCTGTTGTTTATCTGGTTTTCTACAACTGTTTACTTGATTTTCTTTTTTTAGATGCCAGGTTCAAACTAAATATTTAGCAGAGTTGTAGAAATGTACATTTATGATTACACAGGAGCAGTTAGTGAGCCAGTAAGTAAAGTTTATTTATATAGCACCTTTCACAGACAAAGCGGTCACAAAGTACTTCACAACAAGAGAGTTAGTGTCCTTGAGTGTCAAAGGCGCTGTTGAATACAATTAATTATTAGCTCTTTCACATTTTAGATGTGCTTTTAGCCCTTACAAGAAAATTGAAAACAAGACACCATCAATCCTTGCAAAAGATCATTTATTAATCGTGCATCGTTTCAGCCATGTATCCTTCTTACAGGGAGAAATGTCATTACTCGCCTTTGAGACTCATTGCTAAAATTCCAACGTGACGTCAATGTTTTAGAATTTTAGAATTTGCAAAACTACATTTGCCACTGCTGTATTCACATATTTTTAATCAATGCTCATATGTCTGCTGTACGTCATCAGAACACTTCAAAGCTAATGTACATTCCTAAAACTATTGCAGAACATCTAAAACATTCTCGTCTCATCTTTCTTTCAACCCAAATCAGCTCTGCTCTCACATCCCTCATCGCCGTTTGAAATCAAAGTTTGTCATAAACGATCATAATTCCGCTATCTTTTTTTTTTTTTTGTCAAGCTTCATTACCGCCATTGCTTTTCCAATCAAGACACTTTCTTTTGAAGCGCACAATAACGTCAAGTGTGCCCGTCACAATCAGACCTGCTTTTTCGCTCACATGAAAGTACTTGTAGCTCCTCACTGGCATACATAATGAATCAAAGTTAGGCCGTACAAGTCTGTGGAGAATGTCTACAGCGAGAGGAGGAGCTGTTTGATTTCCATTAGGCACCAAAATAAACATGCCAAGGCAATGTTGTGTGGAGGCTCAAGGAATCTGGTACTCCGCTGTGTAATGAAAGGGAAACGTGTCGGAGAATGATATTGTAAATATAATGTGCTTTTCCTTAAGGACTCTCTGGATTTAAACAGACTTTATAGATACGCAAGGGGAATGACTTGTTTACCGTCGCTGACACAAAGGCGAAATCATGAAATAATAATTGGTAACAGTATGTATGTGTAGAATTTGCACATCTTTAAAAAGAAATAATGGTAAGACTGCGACTAACGATTATTTTAGTAATCAATTAGACTGGTGATTATTCTTTTGATTAATCGATTAGTATTTAGGCCGCGAAAGGCGACACAATGTTTCTTGTGTCATTTTACGGCTTTCCTGCTTCGTTCGGGGGATAGAATATTCTCTCTCAGCATATGACACATTTTGGAGGTTGTGTATAGTTAAAAAATTGCTGTATCGGTTATTTGCGATTAATCGATTAACTAAGCCCTATATCACAGCTCGTACTCTATGCTTTTCACTCCATCTCAGTAACTCAACCAAGGACACAACCAAAGTATCAGCTGGATAGAGCAGGAAGTTAACCATCAACTTTGCAGGATTTAGATGGAAAATATGGTGCAATGCAATAAAATGAATGGAGGAGCTGGGAAACGTTACATCAAATCAAACTCTGGCACTCCTGATTCTATCCGTTGGATCGGAAGTTTCATCTGAGCCCTCCACGAGCCTTTTCCCTTTATTAATGACAAGTTATCGCGTGAGCATGTGTTCTCACAAGTGCACGATGAAAGCCTGTGACTGCAACAGCACCACGAGGCTCTGGGTTTAATGTGAGCTATCCACTGCAAGAACACCGCTCCAACACGGCAGTCTGAGCCATTCTCTGAAAGGATTCTTATATTTTATACTTTATTATTGTGCATAGATTTACTCTACACAGAAAACAATTGTGTTTTATTATGTTTTTGTGTTTTATTATGTCCTGATATTATTGGAGCTGCAACAACTGAATATCGTCCTTTAAGGATAATAAATTATTCTGATTCTCAAACAAGTATAAGTACAGGATGTTTAATGAACTCGTATGTTTGATTTCAGGTAAAAACGACATCTTCGGGGAGCTGATCCACCTATATGCCAAACCGGGTAAAGCCAACGCTGACGTGCGAGCGCTGAGCTACTGCGACCTGAGCACCATCCAGAGGGAGGACCTGCTGGAGGTGCTGGACATGTACCCAGAGTTCGCCGATTACTTCTTCAACAACTTAGAGCTGACCTTTAACCTCAGAGACGACCCCGTACAGGTACAGGATTTAGTTTTCATGTTCTTTTGTTGCATTTCAATATTTTTTATATCTTGATCACATTTTGGACTCAATTAGCGCTGCAAGGACAATCAGAATAATTGTGACTAGTCAACTACTAAAATAATCGTTGTGTTGTGTCGAGTATTGCCCTTTGCAAAAACAGGTTGTATTATAAAGATAGCACCGTTATTATCAAACAACAAAAAGAGTAGTATTTAAGTTTAAGTATTTAAATCAATATAGCTAGCTCCTAGCTCTCACAAACATTTTTAAATTTTCACGTTGTGCACTGAACTGTTTTAGAACAGATTTTTTTTTAGGCACAAAAGTGAAACTGGAGCGGACTGTCAAAGCTCAGTCCATCAGAGCTTATGGCTCTTACAGAATCCAAGTCTATTTTGACTATTACGGAAACGTATAAATAAAAAATAAAATATATTCACTTTGACTTAGAGACATTGTTCAAATTCTGCGGGTTCGTTCCACATGACAAAAATCTTGCAAAGTCTGAGGATTTTCAAAACAAAATATGTACCATATAGTACAGCTTAATTATTAACACTTATTTGCTTGTATTTTCTGCCTATACGCTACTAGTCTGAAAGACATCTAACACGTTTTTAATGTCTAAGTAGTTTGAATCAGATTACAGACACTTTGAAACTTGGTCACCAGTTTTCAGTTTCAAAGTTATTTATAGTCACAATACTTATCTGTGTCCTTAAACAGCAAACGTAGCATTTTATAATACAGTCTCTTCTTTACATAAAAATTAAATTACACATTTTTTCATTTTACAGGCCTCCGGTTCCCAGGAGTGCGAGTCCGATTTCGAAGCCCCAAAGACCATTAAGCGAAGAATCTCATTTACCCCGGATCTCCCTAAACGTAAATTAATCCTTACACATCCCCAACACTGCATTTTCTCCTTATTATTAGAATATTGTTATTGTTTTGTACGCTGCCCCCTGGAGGGTGCTTTCTCCCCGTGGAATTAACTTTATTGTTGTTGCTCTAACTGGTGTTAATTGTGGTCCTACACAGCGGAAAACAAGGAGACAGCGAGGGAGCAGGGGTCTAACTCGTGCCTGAAGAGATACTCGGACGTGCTGACAATCCCCTCCCCCGACACGCCTGCCCTGGAGGTGCCGCTGATGGGACACCTGCCGGTCACAGAGAGCATGGTCCGCGCCGCCTCCTACCAAGGTACAAATGGAACATGTCACTGGGGAACATGGACAGATGTGGACATGGAGGGTGGTCTTTGAGAAATTTAAAGCAATTAGAAGTTTTATTCCCAGTAAATGTAATAGAAATTTGTTGACACATAACCTCTTTAAATTAAGTATGAATGGTCTACAAAGCCTCTAACCTTACAATTTACACGATCAAAGAAATGGACCATTATGTCTCATGCAGCATAGGAGCAGCATATATTTTGTAAAGCTGGCCATCAAAGAACACATTTTGGGTGGTAGTGGGATTTTTACAGTTTTGAAACGTGAAAACTGAACTGGTTTTTACATCAATCACATGTCACTTACCTAATGCAATTCCAGCATCCTAAATATTCACCGCAATGAGTTTATAAGCACTTTTTACTCAGCCCAGAACAAGTGTTTTGCCATCACGGTAAAGCTAAGTTTTTCGTAGAGTAAAACGCTCTATTAACTCAGAAAAATTGTGTCACAACAAATCTGGAAGTTATAATTCATGCCTTTGTGTCTCCGAGTTTAGACTAAAGAAATAGTTTGTTTTCTTGTCTAACCAAGATGGAGCTGTCCCTGGTCCAGAACTCTGCAGGGAGGCTCATGACCCGCACAAATAAATGAGCTCACATTTCACCTGTTCTTAAAGTGCCTATGACAAGTGCCTATGGACTACTCATTTATCTAAAATGAAGTTATGATAAATAAATTTCAAATTCTGCTCAAGTTTTACTTCCTGGTTGTAAATGATGTAAGTTATGCATAACCTTCGTCTCCCTAGTGTGACATCATCAATTTGTTTACTATTACCCGTAATTTTCAACATGTTTTTCAACTGTTCTCCACAAACAGCAACCTGATTGGTGTAATGCTATAATGTATGTTTACATCAGGTATTAATACTCAAATAAAGTCAAAATTTGAAAATTATAAAAACCTGTCATACGCACTTTAAAGCTCTTCATTGGCTGCCTGTCTCCTATCGGATACACTTTAAGATGCTGGTACTGACTTTCAGAGCTCAGCATGATCAGGCCCCCTCTTATATCAGCGATCTGATCCAGCCCTGCACTCCCTCTCGCACATTGAGTCTGAGGATCACAAACTGCTGATGGTGCCTTGCACTCGTTGCCGGACCAGTGGAGACTGATCGTTCCAGTCTGTGGTTCCCAGACTTTTGAACGATCTTGGAATAGATGCTTTCATAATCTCTCTTCTGGGAAAAAACAAACTTAAAATTTTTTTACAAGCAAAAAATTGGGTACATGAACTAGTTCTGTTTTTTTACGTTTCGAAACAGTGAAAATCTGTTACTGTGCTTTTGTTATATCCATTCTGCATTGCGCGTCATGTAGGAGCTGGTAGAAAAGGACCAGTGTGCTTTAGTAAAAGTCCTGTTCCAGTGAAAAAAAATGTAGGATTCTTTTCTGTATTTTAATGCCATACCTTGACATGGCTGTACTCTGCTGCCTTCCTTAGTAGTGTCTGGTCAGCTGATTTAAACTGATTTTGGCCCTGTCTTCCTTCTTGGAGCAGTAGAACAACAGCGTAATCTGCAGTTCAACATCTTCAGAGCTGTATCTTAGGTATGAGAGAGTATGCAAGCCCCCTTGTCTCGATTTACCATCTGAGGTGCGCGTTTCCTTATCTGAATGGCTTCCCCGATCGAAAGCCAGTACTTGCCTATGACCTTAGCATTGTTCCAATCCATGATCTGTTTCTCTCCCTCTTGCAAAATACAGGTTCGACCTTAAGAACTTTCATGAAACCACGAAAAATGGAACTAGTTCATTTTAAACGGTTGGCAGCCTTTCAAACTTATCTCTCACTTTCCTATTGCAGCAATTAGTTTTTAACCACTTTTTTCGATCATGCTAATGCTAACAACAACTAGCACTTCCTAGTTCTTGGACGATTAAAACATAAAATAATTAGAGGCAGACAGCACACAGCGGTCTAGAAATTTGACCCCAAGAGCTGCTTTTAATATATATCTGAACTTGAGCTAAAAAGCTTGGACAAAATCAAGTACAGCCTCATTTATTCATCTCACAAAAGTAATGATTAGTATAGTATGCGACTACTTACTTAAATAGTGTTCATTTTTCCTGATTCTTATTTAACAATTTTGGACAGTTTTTAGCTCTGTCTGTCTTACTGCATTTACAATTACAAAATGATTGATCACAATTCATTCCGGGCATCCAAACTGCACCCATCACAATTTTTCATTTACTTTGCCTCTATTTATTTCAGCAAAGTGACTCAAACCCACTAATGACCAAATAGTGCAAGTAACCCTAAATAACCTCAGCAATTATTGACTAAATCTGACATTTCATAGATCAAAAGCAACGCTACATATCCAATTTTATCCTCGCTACCGTTGACTTTAACAAATGCCTTGACCCCATTCCTCATAACCCGCCCATTTACAAACATGTGTCCACCTTTGCATTGCTCATCGCGATTACGATCGATACTTTTCCTATTTTCTCTGTGTCCGCCATTAGTGAACACACAGCTTTCAAACTGGCTCTTTGGTTTACTTTAACAGTGTGGTCCCTATCTTTACAACCCCACCATCTGGAATCACCAAAGTCCCATCCTATAAATGACAATAGCCTCAGCTTGACAGTGAATTGCACGCTAACATCTGCCCGGCAAAGATAACAACACTTCAGTTTGCCGCTGAAAAACATTGCTTAACAATTCCACGGCGCACGGGGCCCCTTGATAAATGGCCCCACACCACCCTCCTGTAGAGATTAATTAGCTTCTATTTCCGGGGGCCCTTTTTTGTTTAGTGATGACGTTGTTTTGGCCCACATGTGCACCGCGCATGTTTGCCTTGGCTCTTCCCTAGATGAGTGCGGTGATAAATGGAGCTGTAATAAGCCCACAGACTACCTGGATGAGTCAGCACAGTTCCCGGACCTGCGAGGAGAGGACGAGAGCTCGGCCAGCGAAATCACGTACGGGGAGGTGGAGCAGCGCCTGGGACAGCTGCAGGAGCATCTCAACCGGTATGTGGTACGAGAATACATGCAGGCAAGAGCTGTTCAATTGAGCCGGCGTCCTCAGATAGATTTTTCGGTTTAGTCTGGGGACAAAATCACAAGTAGTCAGTTTCAGTGCGTAAAGGAGACGTGTTGCGCTTTTTGCAAGGTGTTTAATATCAAACTACAACATCCTGATATTATATTTTGTTCATTGTAAACCGCAACGTTGATCTAAAATGGTTCTAGAAACAGGTCCACTGACTTCCTGTTCAAAACGGGAGAACTGATAAGCCCCACCTCCTCCGTGACGTTTACGCGTTTTTATTGTTGAAAAATGGCATTGTGGCATTTTTACACGTATGACCAGAAGTTTGAATGTAAAAAGTGAATGTATGAAAGTGGGCGGGGATAAGAGGTAGGTGAAAACTGAAATTTTGTGAGCACCGAGAAAAAGGTAAGAAATATTCCATGCAGGTTTTTGCTAACTATTAAAGAATAAAATGTGGTGATCTTGATAATGAATTGTCCTGATTTTTAGTCACTCAATTTCTCAGTGTTTCTAGACTTTATGATGTATATTTTAGTTTGCTCAAAGCCAAGACTTGAACTCAAAACCAAAAAGTAAAAAACAGTGCAAAATACATTTGTGAACTGATATTAATATAAATTGACTTTTTCAGTAATAAGTAATATTCTATGGTTGCCAAATTGTCGAAAATCAGATAATAATAGATTACAAAAAACAAGCATCAAAAACGTTTGACAAATTATCGATACTTAAACCTGTGACAAACTGTACATAATTGGACATTTCTTGAACAGGTTTTAAATAATCTTGAGCTTTATCAGAACTAGTGGATGATCTCTGCATGTTTTTTACAGTTTGTTTCTCTGTTTGTGTTTTATTTCTACAGTTCTTGTGTTTATGTGTCATTTTGGACAAGAGAGTTTTGTATTGAATTGACAAATGTATAAGAATAACTTCAAGACAACGGCAAATGAAAAAACGCAAGTAGCATCATTTAATATTAACGGTATATTAAACCCAGTTAAGCAGATACAAACAAAAATGAGAAAAGAAAAAAGTAGATATAGTGTATGACCACATAGTAACACAAAGAAAGTACAAATATTTTGTGTTGAGGAAAAAAAAAAAAATGGTCAAAACATTCCAGTAGTAGTTACAGTAATAGTAGGTCCGGTTGTAGTAGTTCCAGTTGTATTTCTAATAGTATTTCTGAATGCGTGTCCGGAAAGAGTCATATTATATTATGAACATGCCAATTTCTCATAAAAAGTTCAATTAGCAGCAGCATTACAGTGATCCTGGTGTAATGTAAGTGCACTGATAGTGACAGTGTGGGACTTGGCCAAACCCTCATAAGTCATGACTGTCCTCATGCTCACCTCCGTACCCTATAAACACGGCTCTATTTATGGACTGACTGATGATGTGGTGATGCTAGCACAGAAGGTCAGAGGTCACAGTGATTTCATACTGCTGCCTATGCACTTTTCGCGCAGGGAAACACCTTGAACACAAACGGGACTGAGTAATGCATGTTGGATTCAGAGTAAAGATCTACAGGACATGTGTTTGTATCTGCTTAAGGAAAGAAAAAAACCCACAACTAAGTCTGAATAATTCTTTATACACTCTACATTCATTATAAAGTTAGACTTCGTTCATGCTTAATTAAGGCTCATTAAAGGGGACATATGCTAAATTGACTTTAATGAGCTTTTACAATAATGTTTCCTCATCATTAGTGCACTCAAAGATGTATTTTGATTGGTTACTGCTTGTTTGAGTTAATCCTGTATTGTCCTGCAAATGAGACTCAAGTGCTCAAAAAACTGTTTTCACCTACCCCCTATCCCCGCCCACATCCCTGTACCTAGATGTGATTAATTGAAAGATTAAGTCTCCAAGTGAGACATATAAAGTTCTAAAATGTCACATAGCCACTTTTCAAAAATAAAAATGTGTAAATGACAATTTGTTGCCTGTTATTGTGAAATGTCACTATGAAGAGGCGGGGCTTGAGTGAGTTCTGAGGTTTGAACAGGAAGTCAATAGATCTGCTTCTATTACTAAACCGTTTTAGGTCAATATTGCAGTTTACAATGAACACAATTTAAAATAATGGCATCATAATTATTTTATACATCAATACTAAGCACCTGGTAAAAAGCACAATGTCTCCTTTAAGTTGTAGTTATTTTAAAGAGTTTTTTTTTCTATTTATTAATTAATTTTTTCATTTAAAGGTTTTTTTAAAAATCCAATGTTAGTCATGTCCTGGTCCTGGTTTCGTCTATTATCATAACGCAGAACTAAGTCAAGTTACATTTTGTTTGAATTCAATTGAAAGCGCTGGGTCAAAAAGTGTATTGAAGTTTTGCAGAAAAGAAAATATTGTTATTCCCATATTGAAGATTTATTAATAACATATTCCTAGCTGACTAAACTAAAATCTCACGGTCCAACTCCTTATCCAACTACATTATTTTGAATGGACTTTTCCCACACAGCGCTAGTCTCCAACATTATTCTTCCTCCTGAAATACCTTTTTTCCCCAACCTGACTTCCAGTTACATAGTCAGCGTGCCACCTAATTAAAGCAGGAAGCTGTGTCAAATCAGGACACCAACCGACCAATCACAGCTGAGGCAAGGTGAGAACCAGAACAAGCTCCCATTTGTTTGTTTCTCTACGTTAAAAATATTGTATCTTTGTAAATTGCACCCTCTTTTAAATTAGCCTTTCTTCTTTGTTAAGTTGTCACATCCCACTTGGTAATGGAGGTGCAGTTTTCTTGCTGGCAGTTCTGGAGGAGTAGGTGGAAGGGAACAACCTGGCACTGAATTCTTATTGGACTCAAATGTGGGAAGCTACTGTCATTTAGAAGTCTTACCAACAACTCGCGAAGCATTGAAACGACTCCATAGTGTTTAGAATTAAGCCGATTATAAGCCTTCGATAGACCTACCGGAGTGGCTTTATTTCCATTCTGTTGCATGCCGGAGTGCACCTGGAGCAGCGCGCAGGACAGCAGCTGGTATTTTTAGCCGGGGTTGTTACAGAAAAAGAGGGGGAAAGCTTCCATAGCGGCTGAAATCCAGGACTGCCTCATTCTGCGCTGTACATTTTATCCAATGCACTTTACGTGACCTTGTTTTTACTGAATGCGAGCTGACAGCTGAGCAGAGACGGGTTTTTTAAAGAGGTTTTGAGCTGCCAAAATGAAATAAACAGTAGTTGGGCTCAAGATGACTAACTGTTAAAGGGGACGTATTATGCAAAATCAACTTGAATGAGATTTGAACCTCGTTGTAACAGTGGTGCCTCATCATTAGTTCACTCAAAGTTGCATTTTGATAATTTAATCCTGTGTTGTCCCACAGCTAAGGCTTGAGTGCACAGACAGTTCCTGTTTTCACCTACCCCCTATCCCCGCCCACATCTCTGCATAGTTGCCAATATCGAAAAGTGAAGAAACTTTTCAAAATACAATGACAATCTGCTGCTTGTTGTGGTGAAATGTCGCTATGAAGAGGTGGGGCTTATCAGTTCTGCAGTTTTGAACAGGAAATCAATGGACCTTTTCTTTTACTGAGCTTTTTTTTTTTAAATCAATATTACAATTCACAATGAACAAAATGTAAAATCACGATGTACTTATATTGTAACTCAATACTAATTACCTGAAAAAGGGTTAGGGAAAAAAAAGGGGGGTTAGGACCTAATATGACGCCTTTAAAATTGCACTATGTCACTTTTCGTGTGGTTTTGTCTGTAACGTTATTGATTTACCTGGAATGTTCCACAGTAGGAGGAGACGATACCAGATACCAGCCCACACAGTAATTGTAAGGTGTTTTTATTTTATTTTTTTGCTATTAATATTCATTACAATATTGTGGAACATTCCAGGTGGGCAATATCTCGAATTTTAGTTTAAATCATGAATGCAGTTTTAATATGCTAAATTTGAATATTGAGTACAGTTTTAATTTTTTCATTTCATTTATTTATTTATTTCAGGCAAGTCATTGAGTAAAGAAAATAATTATAACATGTCTCCAAAACAAATACTATAGGCACATTCACCAAGAAATGTGTGTACCGTACAATATATTGTTTATAGTGACAAATGCTAAAAAGAGAGCTGATTAAAGTTAGGTTGTAAACATTCAAATAAGTGTATAAGATTTTACATACATTTCACAGTTGTATGATAATTAAACCTCAACTAATAGTAGTAGAGTATTTATTTCAAACCTGTACATATAATTCATATGGCATAACATTACAGACAGATGCATGGTTTGAAAAGCTGAAGCAATGCTTTTAAAGATTTGTTTTAACTTGATTATGTTTGATTGATATAATAATGTCTGACTATCGTTATTGAAATACTACAAAAACATTTAAATACTCATTTTCACCCAGCCTTAATAAGCGATAACATCTTTAGAGACAAGCACTTTTAAATTGAAATGAGGAGCGGGGAGGTTGCCATTGTAAACTTAAGCTTATGTGTTTTAGTTGAATATTTATAGTGAGATACTGTAATGACCTGTTGTTAATTAAGATCAACAATTAATAGAGCAGTGCGCAACCCTTTTTCACTCAAAGCACAATTTTTCGCTTGAAACGATTCTGTAACTGCACCTCTTGAAATATTATCAAATCACACCTTTCCGGAAAAAAAGTATATTATCTGGCAAATATTGTCCATGTCAGTGGTGACAGTCTAGCTTTCTTTGTTCTATTATAATTTTTCCCAGGACACTCCAAAGTGCTAGATTATTCAATTATATCCATATATGAACCCATTGGAAATTTTCTTTAAGGCTTACCTGGCAATATCTCAAAGTGTTCCCCGGCACACCAGGACAGAGGACAGTTTCTTTTTAAATTATTTTGTAATCCAATTTAATGCACTTTACTTGATCTTGTTTTTACGAAATGCAAGCTGACAGTTGGATAGAGAAGTTTTCTAGAGGTTTTGAGCAACCAAAATGAAATAAAGTGTAGTTGGGTTCAAATTGACCATATTGTTAAAGGGGGCGTATAATGCTAACTCTTTAATAAACTTTTAACCTGTGTTAAAGCTCTGTCCTAGGGAGCTCTCTGGAACACTAGGACAGAGGACAGTTTCTTTTCAAAGTATTTTGTATTCTAATTTAATTTCCAAAATGAAAATCTGCAAATCATAAATGTTTAAGTCCAGACTGGCTGCCAATCATCCCCAGGAGCCTTTCATGTCGCACAACCCCCAACCTTTGGTATTTGTGCTTTTGACAGTTTACACCACACATTTCACTAAATTGCAGTGAACATAATTATATTTAAGATTTGACTAGAACTGTTGCCAATTTTTCCCAAGTTTTGGTGAAGTTTATGATTTGAACTTCCTGTTTGGACATGAGCACCGGATGTGACGTAGAAAGTGGTAATTCCACAACTGTTACCTAGCAACCATACTGTAAAAAGAGCCAAAATCCATATAAATCGCACAATAGTGTATTTGTCAAATAATTATACCTGATAGCACCTTTTATTTTGTTAAATGTTTCTTTAAAGTGTGAGAAAATATGTCAGTTGATGTAATGTTGCTTATTGATGACTTCACAGAGGAGTTCATCCTGTAATTTTTTAACTTGTATTTTTTTCTTCTTCTTCTTCACAAACTGCAACTTGACTTGATGTAAAACAATGACAAATAATGTATTTACCACAGCTACCATCCCGCTAAACAAAGTAACAATTACAAAAACTTGAGAACCTGCCATGTGCACTTTAAGCAAGCCCACTGGAAAATTAATCACCTCAAAAACTCCAAAATAGAAATAGTCTGTCAATAGTTTCCAGCTCCCATTTCAGATAATAGGCCTATATATACACACTCAGACCCATATACATTTTTGCCATATGAATAGTAGCCAATATTTCTCCAGCCGAGCATGAGACAAGCCAACTGCCCAGGGTAGGCTAATGGATTACACAGCTATTAAATGTTATTCAGCAGAACTAATTTTTTTCACAGCTCTAAATATAGTGGCAGGATCATAATTAGATTGACCACATGAGCGTGAGGCAGCCATTTCCACAATAGAACCCGTATTCACACCTCCCACACCAAGACAATTATCACTCCAAGAAAGACCTGCCTGTGTTTGGGCTGCTGGCTGTCCAATGGATCTGCAGCGCGTGGAGGAGCAGCGCCATCTGGTGGGCGTGGGGCGCAGTGGGCTTACCTGAACGTGCCATCGTGGGGTTAACGTAACGGAATTTTTGTTGGCTGGAGATTCTTATGCATTCAGTTGGGAAATATATTATAATGGTAAATGTTAAAAAAGAAGTTGTGTATGTTTTTTCAGGTTTTCTAGAATACTTTGAATGTTTTAAAAGTCTATATGACAGGTTCTCATGTTGTTTGTAGTTTGGTGGGAGGGCACCTGTGGTAAAAGTTTATTATTGTTTTACATCTGTTAAGTTGCAGTTTGTAAAGAAAAGTTGAAAAACAAAATTACAGGAAGTAGTGCTAAGTTCTAAAAAAGAATCCCTAATTTAAACGCAACTGACACATTTTTTCTGATAGTTTAAACCAACATTCAACAAAATAAAGGCGTCATCAGGTATTGTTTATTATAAATTCATAACTCTTTTGCAGTTTAAATGGATTTTGGTCCTGGTTGCTAGGTAACAGTTGTGGAATTACCGTCTATGTCATTTTTGCTGCCCGTGTCCAACCAATAAGTAACATTATTAACATTACAAAAACAAAAGACAATTGTTTTGTAAAATTGTACATATAGTTATGTTCACTACATTTTAGTTAAATGTGTGTCTAACCTATCATGTAGCCTTTAAAGAATCCCATTTTAAACAAAGTAAAATAAATGTTTAATCTTATTACAAAAGTGTTTCCTCATCATTAGTTCACACAACGTTGTGTTTTGACGCTCAAGCACTCAGAAAATTTCAATTTTCTCCGTCAATGTTCATTTTGTCTTCTTTTGATACATAGACACGTTTAGGTTATTTTTAAAGACAATAAAGTCGGAGATGTAGTTACCTTGTTGACAAGTTTCAGCTGCTATCTGCGAGCGAAGGCAGCCAAAAAATACATTTGTGAATTCCTGTTTCACCTGATCAGTATATCAATTTACAATAAACAAAATTTAAAATGATGATCTACTTACGTTATAGTTCAAAATGAAGCGCCTGAACATATACGATACTATGTCTAAGCATATCATGTCTCCTTTAAAGGTGACATCAAGTTTTGCTCTGATTGAAAATTGTATGACGTTTATCACGTTACAGTGATACATTTCACATTTCGAATTAAGTTCATATTATGGCAAGTGTGGTTCCCATGCCCCCTGCTGGTAACAATGGGGAGTTAAGAATTTTGAAAGGACAAATTTGCAGCATGGCTATTGTCAACTTGATGACAACAGTTTACAGATAACAGTGTCTTTGTGGTGAAGAAAATGAAAGCACAGAAATGATTACAACAAGTCTATTCAAAGTGTATGACTTTAAAAACATGGTTTCATTTGTTAAAAGAGAGGACAGGGCAAGATTTGTTCAGAAGAATAAAACCTCAACAAGATTGCTTCAACTTGGGTCATTAAACTAGGCTACACAATGTTTAATTTTAGTTATTTTCAAACTGAATAATACAAATAAAGTATAAAAGTTACAATATTGCTTGTACTGTATGTCTCATTTTCTTATTAGCCACGTAGCCTAGCCCTAAACCTTTCTAACGCTGTGTTTCTGGTGTTCAGTCTGGAGACTCAGCTGATGACGGACATCCAGACCATCCTCCAGCTGCTCCAGAGACAGCCGACCCCAGGACCCCCCGCCTACAGCACGGTCACAGCCAGCCCCGAGTACCACAAACCAGCCACCAAGCTCCAGCCAGCCCCCCTGTCCACCAGCCACTTGTTCAGCCATACAGGGGCACAGGTAAGTACGGGAACCAACGTCAAAGCACAGAGAAATCACTTTTGGGATCTGTAATTCAGTGGATACTTTTTTTTTTTTACTTTTACTAAACTACATCTGAGTTTTTAGACATAGGATTCTGCTTTCTGACTGGATCATTTACATGTAATAGTCAAGAAATTAACATTACAGCTGTTATCGGTGTCATAAATAAAGCTACACCTGCTTGTTTCCATGGAGATGTCTACGGTTTACCTGGAATGTTCCACTGTGTGGCATTAAACATTTATTTATTTGATTAGAGGTGTTTATTGCTGAAAATACTGTAGAAAACATGCATTCTTAAAGCAGAACACTAAGTAACTTTTTTACCTTATCAAAAACGTATTGTGAGTCTGTGTGGTGGTTGCCATTTTAAGGCTCCACCGTCGCCCCCCGCTGTCTCTGAAGGGGGGAAAAAAGTCTTTGTGTCTTTTTACTGGCAGTGTATTTTCACTAGAGTGCTGCAGTTACTTAGTTCTGCTTTAAGGGTGATTTCCGTTCGACGTTCAAACACACACCTCTGTCCAGCCTCCGTGTTGTTCTGTATCATTTTGTCCGTTTCCTCAGAGTGTAACAATAGAGCTGTACATGTGCCAACCACTGGGGACAGTAATCAATCAGTGGAACTTTTTTAAACATGAATAGAACAAGCTGCAAAACAAACAAATTCCACTTTTGCCTCGTTTCCTCGACTATTTTCCAACAAATGTGACGATTTTTGTTTTTTGTCGTCTGTTTTGACCAGTTCTCACATTGACTTTGAGCGCACTCTGGTGGTTATTTAACAGAACACAGATTTGACATCAGAAACGGTTGAAAGTATAAATGCAGCGACGTTAAAGGTGCTGTACCGGATTTTTACTGTTTTGAAACATGAAAAACAGAACTAATTCACATATCTGATTTTTTTTGCACGTAATAAAGTAAAGATGTAAAGTAAAAGCAGCTATTCGAGTGAAAATGAGACCATGGCGCTTTCTGGGGTGCTTTTTCACATTTCACAACGGTAAAAATCAGCCCTTAACCACGCTTGGAACGCACAGATCTGTTTACGTCAGCCTTTACTGTGAACGGGGCTGCCTCTCCACAGTACTGACCCGTAACTCGTAACCTGCTCTCTCCCCAGGGCCCGTCTTACAAAGCGGAGCCGTCAGCCGATGAAGCCAAAGACTCTGCGTCGAGCTTGGCCGCGGCGTCGGAGGACAGCTTTACGGCGCTGCTCGGACAGAACTTTTCCGAACCGCATCAGCATCCGGAGACGCAACAGCTGCACCCGATGTCCCACACGCGCCCGGCCTTCATCCTCCCGTCCTCCTCTTCCTTGTCGCACCACACCGACGCCCCGCCGCACCCCCACGGACCAGCCTCGGACTCGGACAGCCCCGGCCCATAGCGGCTCGAACGCGGGCCAAACGTTCCTGAGCATAGACTTTGAATCGGCATGCTGGCACAGACATCTGTATTGTTCTTTTGCTTGGTATAATAGAAGTAAGATTTTTTTTTTTTTTTTTTAATAATCATGCATGTGAATATAATACTGTTTACTGCAGTGATGAAATAATAATAAGTGCTGCAGTTTTCAGTATATTAGCATCGGTTACATATTGTAACAGTAGAGACATTACACTGAAGGACTCGTATAGCGTTTCTCTTTGTAAATCCATCTGTTATCTTTTACATCAGGTGCCCAGCAATCACTCACCGCAACGTCTGAGAAAGATTCAAGAGCCGTCGTGGTTTGTTCTCATGGGTCCCTTCAGTACAATTAGAAAGCATTACGGGAAGCCTCAAAGTTATTTAATTCTCTTCAGGTTATCAAGTTTGTTTTTTAAAGATGCACTATGCAACTTTTCTATTATCGGGTCTGCCACCTACTCGTCTCCATGTAGATGTTTGTGATTGTACATTATCAGCTCGGGTGCACAAAACGTCGCATTTTGACGAGGTAGCGAAAAATAATGTCAGTTTTTAAGTTAAAATGTTCGTATTTAGTCATGAGTATTGTTTCTTATTATTCTGTTTTGCTTTTATGATTATTGATCAGCGTTTTAAACTGATAAAACTGAACAAACACAACTACAACTACAAAGCTAAGCAAAATTTGGCTGATAAATTCACTTTTACTGAATATACAGTATATAGTTAGTTGTATATAGTAGTTATATATAGTTAAGACGAAATTAAACTTACTACAAAGGATTAATAGTACAATACATGGTTTGGCTCATTCCTTTAATGTTAAAATATAGTAATTCAACTGTTCAAACTCGAATTTTCTACAGATAATACACTCGAACACGCAGCACAGGGTTATATTTAGAGATCAATAAACACGCACAAACATTTATAATGGACAAATTAGAAACTAACATGTAGCTTCACCACCATAAAACCTTAACTGACGAACTTCGTGTATGTACAGTATGTATGTATAGTCATTTTTTAATATCTATGTTAAATGATTAGCTTCTGTATAGCTTCGTTTGATCAAATCTGTTCGTCGACGAGGGGAACAACCAATCATGGCCTGAGGAGCAATAATATAAGATTTATTGTATACGATTCAAAGTATTTTACAATCGTCACAATTAATAGTTATAATAAAGTACCAAAAAAATCATAAGTCGATTTCAGCCTGAGTGGATAATGTACCTATACCTGCTTTACTTGATGTTGATGGAGAAGTTTAATGTCATACTGTGGAACATTTCTGGCAGAGCGGTGACATCTCCATGGAGACAAGCAGGCGGCGAAACCTCTACATGAAGAGTTACGTAGAGCACCTTTAACGTTACACCTATCACATACTGATTTTTGTAAAGAATTGAGCAAACGGGACAAAATAACGCACACACAACTAAATGAATACAGAACAGGTCCACATTCTTTATATAATCACTACACTATCTCCAGCTATCGTAAAATAAAAACATTTGGCAGCAGGATGAGCCTAGTACAACAGAGTGTAAAGGTGCAATAGCTCAGCGGACGGACACGGTTTGACCAGAAGTTTGGAGGTTCAGATCCCTGTACAGATATGTCCGTATGATTGTGAGAGGACTTTGATCTTTGAGGCAGAATGGCGACCGAAAAAGAGGGGTATTTTTTTAATGTAATACCACTTTTTTTTTACAGGCTTAAAGTAGCTGCTTCTGGATGCAATTGGACAACACTGACAATGAAATTACACACATTTATTATATCAAGTTTACTTTCATTACAGTTTCAGATCACAGATTTGAGAAAGGACTTTATAAATATCACTTCAAATGTGACTTAAAGTGCATATGACAGGTTAGACTTGTTTCACTAAATTGTAGTAAACATAATCATGATATTTAAGTTTTAGCTTAAATTCTTCTTTAGTTTTGGTGAAGTTTATTCTTTTTCTTCCTGATTGCGGCAGATGTGAGAAATTATGTCAAGGTAATTCCATAACAGTTACTACTTCTAGCAACCATCCTGTAAACAAGGTCAGACAATTATTATAGTACACTTTAAAAAATGTAATATTTGCCTCTGGATTTTAGATGGAATCTTGTGAATTGATGACATACAGTAATTCTTGATTCCTTGATTTTAGCGCTACTTCCTGTATTTTAAAGGGGACATATTATGCAAAATCAACTTTACGGCACTTTTAATCTTGTTACAATGGTCTTTCTTCATCATTAGTTTGCCCAAAGTTGTATTTCGATTGATTCCTGCATGTTTGAGTAATCCTGTATTGTCCTGCCACTGACACTCGGACGCTCAGAAAATTCCTTATTTCATCTACCCCCTATCCCCGCCCACATCCCAGTACTTATTTGTGATTATTTGAAAAAATGAAGACTCTGAGTGATACATGTAAAGCTCTAAAATGTCACGTAGCCACTTTTCAATAATAAATACATGTAAATGACAATTAGCTGCTTGTTACGGTGAAATGTCACTGTGAAGAGGCGGGGCTTAACAGTTCTGCAGTTTTAAGCAGGAAGTCAACGGACCTCTTTCTATTACTAAGCCGTTTTCGATCAACATAAATTTTTCAATTAACAAAATGTAAAATAAAGATCTACTTGTGTTATAATTCAATACTAAGCGCTTGGGGAAAAAAAAAGCATTATGTCTCCTTTAAACTCTTTTTGTTAAGTTTTCTTTTCTTCACAAACTGTACCTGACTGATGTAAAACTATGATATATTTACCACAGAAGTAGCCATTAGTAAACCATAAAAACATGTCATATCCACTTTAAAACATAACTTAATCGATCAGATCCATACAGTCGCTGCTTATTTGCCGATCAGAACGCTAAGCTAATACGAGATCCACATATTTAAAGAAGTGTATAAAATATTTCCTGCCACTTTTAATGACGAAATGTTTAAACCATTTCCTGTTTTTGTTTGTTTGTTTGTATGTATGCCTGTCTTCTCTGACGTGTGACTCAGGGGTTATGGACACTGCACTGCAATACACTACTACTACTACTACTACTACTACTACTACTACTACTTCTGCTACTACTACTGTTACTTTCTTCTACAAACAACGTGCATTACTACTGTGCTCACTGATGTGCACCTACGGAATTTCAATAAGCCAACGGGACACATCCTACCTGCTTGTCACGTTACAAACAAGTACGATGTTACAACTAAACAGTGCATGTCTTTTGTATGTGTTACTACTTCTATTTTGCACTGCTTTTGAGCCCAAAGTAGCACATTATACAGTACGAAAAGATGTCAGCTTAATTTTGTAGGATGTAATTATACTTATTATTAGAGACTTTGAGAAAAGAAGAGAACACCTGTGTATATAAGAAGCCTACGAGATGGTTTTGTGCCTATACAAAACATCCAAATGCAACGTTTTATTTATTAATTTATGACTAATCTACACACTAATGCGTCATATCAGCAGCACCCGGTACTGTAGATTGAACAAAGAAACTGGAGCTATGTGAGAATGCCAGAATGAACATGTATTTTTTCTAGTATCGGAGAAAAGAAAGACTCGGAGAACCTCTTAACAGTAACAGTAGTATATAATGTTTGTTCTGATGCTGTTGGAGCAATAAACGAAGACACATTTATAACTGCGTGATGGTCATGGTTCTTTTTGATTGTTAAATGAGGTTGCGGGTTCGGTTTTTGGGTCGTTTCGCCTCGAGGCAGTGATGTTATTGTGGGGTTTGTTCGGTTGTTTGAGTGAATAAGTGTGCCTGCCTGTTTGTACGAGTGAACAAAGGAATCTACATGCTGATGTTTCACAGTTTGGGAGGGTAAAGTGAGGAATGTGAAACTGAAAGTAGTACTGTAGCTCAGGGATTCTTCAACTTTTCAGGCCAGGCTCTCCAAATAGTCATAGAATTGATCCGGGACTCCCACTGCAACAAACAATTGATAACTGTAACCATTTTAAGTGGAAGATTTTATAAAAGTTGGGTTAATATCATTTATTTGAGTTGCTAAGTGTGTCATTTGTCCCAGTTCTATTAGAACAGGGTGTCCAAATGTGTCACTCACCCATTTTTGTTGGCACCCAGGCTCCTAACACCCAAATATCAATCTTAATTTGGCCATTTCTGACAGGTTACATGATAATTTCGCTTGAAATAAGAGGAATATTCTGATGGGAGTTAAAACCCTTTAAAAAATGCAAAATAATCTGTGTCCATTGAGTAAAATAATCTGTGTCCAAAAGAATCTGTGTCCATTGATTTACTAATCACATGTATTGCAACTGAGATTAATATCCTGAGTTCAAGCTGTTTAAACAAATCTACATATATGTTCCTTTTAATCAATTGATTACGATCATCTGCTATTACAACCTCAATAACTGTCTTTTTGGTGTGAAACAGACCTGAAGGTTCCAAAACTGATTCAAGGTGGGTTGTAAATTGATTCTCAGTATTGGTGACCCGTTATGGACGTCCTCTTCGTCTGTTTTAACATGCGACCCTCGATTATAAAAGTTAAGGCACCCCTGCACTACAATATAATTCGTAAACAATTACTGACAATAGTGTCAGAACGTTTGAATTATATTTTGAAATCCCCTCCAGCTCAAGGCCCCTGCTGTAGACATGTAAATTTTTTTTCACTTAAAGCCCTGAATGTAACTCTTTTTTGCAAAAAGTAGACTAAAATAAAAGTAGTTTGTTTTGTTTGTTTTTTTCATTTTGGATGTTTTTGTTTGCTGTCACTAATAAAATAGTTTAAAAATATATAATATATATATATTCCACAGTATGGAATCTATCCATCTTCATGGAGAATGTTTTGATGTTTGGTTTTCACTTTCTATTTCCATGAAATTGTGCAAATGACGTGCCACCTCCAGAAAGTTACATACTGTTGCTTCAAGTCAAACTTCCAATGGATATTTTCACTTCACAGTAGATTTTAGATATCTGTACTTTTGAGGAATTTTTTTTTTTTTTTACTTTGTAACTGCATTGAAGGATGGGCTACTTATTTTACTATTATTATTGTTTTGTTTTGTTGGTAAAGATAAGCAACTTGTACTTAAGTGGACACTGACTTATCTACTTTTAACACATAAATGATTTACAATTGGATATGTTATTAGAAGATATAGTCCTATTTAATATGGCAAGGGACCTATTCTTGCAGTAAACGTTGGATTGCCACCACACCCCCTAGCGGTCGGACACGTTACTGTCTCTTTTACCCAGAATCGAAAGTGAAACTTGAAAGGTGCTGGGGAAAACGAAAACACTGACTCCTTGGCAGAGAGGTATCCGTGGTGTTTTGTGCACTCCAAGTCATTCTGGTCCCGTCCTTGTCTCAAGACGAACGCTGCTGAACTTGTGCGCTTCGATCCACGTGCGTAAAGGATGGATTCGGATCCGGACTCGGTGCAGGAAGGTTTCATTGAGACCATTAGGCCGCGGCTGAAAAGACTCATCAAAGTAGAACAGGTTATCGATTATATTCACTTTCTAAAGCCGGAGCAGAAAGACCTGATACTCGGCCGACAGAAAGACGGAGATCTGGCGGCTGCGGATAAACTGATCACCGAAGTTGTGAAGCGGCCACACGAGCCAGGCTGGTTCCAGGCGTTTGTGGACGCTCTGGTGCAGGCGGAATGTGCACAGGCGGCAGACTATGTCCAGGGTCAGCTGCCCAGTCCAGAGGAAGAGGCAGTGAACGACCAGTACGTCGAGCTGCTCAGGATTGTCTACCCGAGCCTGTTGGAAAAGATGGATGCCGCTGTTCTGTGCGTGCACTGCTGTTCTTCTAAACTCATTACTCAAGCAGATATGGACATCGTAAGTTAATCTGTGTTGTTATTGTTATTTTTTTCTATTTGACAAGGTCTAAAAAGTAACCTAATATTTGTTACAACGTATCAGTAGTTTGGCTTTCTGGTTGTAATTGCAGGCTTTAAGCAGAAGATGGCGCACAAGTGTTTTGTAGATTTCAGAATGTCACTCTCCTCCTCACATGGTGGAATTGAACTATTATATCTTTTTTCATAGGAAGATAAAGTACGATCCATTGAATGAAACTATTGAATGTAATTATATTAGTGACAAAGTTCATTATCTTTCATTTATACAAGAACAACAAAATCTGCATATTTAACAACACTTGTGTGTCGGCCTCTGTGTGGCCTTGAACTTGAACATTGCAATATTATCACTAATAATAAGGTGTTCCTACTCAAACATGAAGGAAATATTTGAATTAGTGCAACAATTAAATCAATACAATACATTTTAGGTGCAGGTCAGTCGATTATTGTACTTATTTTTTTCACTGCAGGTAGATGCAGAGCCAGAACCAAGAAGCAAAAATCGGAAACTTCTGGGAAGAATCGTCCAGAGTCATGGATGGTTCTCTACTTTCTTGGATGTTCTACGTCGAGCAGAACATCAGGATCTGTATGAGCTGCTGGCATGGGAGACTCAGGATGGACAAGACAGTGAGTAGAGAGAAGTTATGGGAATTTACTGTAATAAATCATTTAAAACAGCAGGGTGTTTTAAAGGGGACATATTATGCTAAATCGACTTCTAATCACTTTGTAATAACAGTGTTTCCTCATTATTAGTTTATTCAGAGTTGTATTTTGATTGATTGCTGCATGTTTGAGTTAGTCCTGTATTGTCCCGAGTGGTAAGAAAATTCTTGTTATCACCTACCCCTATACCCACCCACATCCCTGAAATTAGCTCTGATTCTTTGAGAAATGAAGACAGAGAGTCAGAGTGACACATGTAGGATTATAAAATGTCACTTATCACATTTCAGAAATAAAAACATAAATGAAAACATTTGCTGCTTGGTGCAATGAAATGTCACTATGAAGAGGCGGGGCTTATCAGTTCTGCAGTTTTGACCAGGAAGGCAATGAACCCGTCTCTATTACTAACCAGTTTTAGAATAATATTGCGGTTTATGATAAACAAAATGTAAAATGATGATCTACTTTGTTATAGTTCAATTCTAAGTACATGTTTAGCCAGTATTCATGTGAATGTTGCATCAACAGCAGCTGTCTTCTCCTTTGTAATCACGATTATGTTTATTCTGGCTTGGGATAAACTTGCAATCATGTAGTTTGACTAGATTTTCTTCTCTGAGCTGTGATTGGTAAGATTTAAACATTCAAAATGATCATGTAAATAGAGAGAGAGAACACGGGCTAGTAAAAGAGGATTTGGAGTAGGCTATACAGTCACCGTTTATTTGCATGTGTTCTGGTTTGAGCCCAATTTAGTCCAGTTCTGTTCTAACTTAGTCATGGTCTAGCAGGTTTAGGTCCTGGCTTAGTCCCAACTTTCATTTTCTATTCCTCAAAGACACTCTAGCACTTCACAGGAGCAGAGAAACAAACAAAGCCAACATAAACCCATCTTTAACTCACTTTGGACCATCAACTGTACATTGATGTCTTTGACCCATGCACAAAAAGTCCGTCCTAGTGTAGTAACAGTATATTTTAAACAGTATTTGCATGTCATTTGAGGCTTCTTGGTTTGCAGAGGAGGAGGAGCCCTCACACAGAGATGAGCTCACAGGAAATGAATGTCCAGCTCCAAGTCCAGCCAAAGATCTGAAGGGTGAGGACTGTCCAGTGACCAACCCCCCCTCGGATGAATCGACAGGTAATCCACGATGCATGCAGACAGTACTGGTGTCACAATACTATAGTTGCCAGTATTTAATCTGTTTAAAAAGTAAAACAACATAACTTAATGTCACACAACAAAAATGTACTTATTATTACTGCTGATGATATGAAAAAAGTATATTGACATTAAGTTCACTGCGCCCATTTGAATTGTGGAGCTGAGTCCAAAATATATTGAAAAGTAGGGGATTGTCTTCTTTTATTGAACTATAGAACAATAAAATTTAAGTTGTTTAACCTGTAAAAATAAACAAGATAAAGCACGCCTAATAAACGTCTTTACTCTCGTACGTTTTCTGTATTACAAATGAAATATGGCATTATGGAGAACAACGCGGTTTTAAAACTGGTTCTCTTAAATAATAATTCTTCCAGGAAGGTGATTACACTCTTCAGTAGTTGCACTGCAAAAACAATCTATTAAAAAATAATTCTTGCGAGCTTTCTCTGTGGGTGCTCACACTATCTTGAGGCATAAAAATATGGTAAATCATATCATCCTTTTTCTCTTTTCATTAAGGTCACAAGTATTCTACAATACATTTAATAATAAAGGCAAAGTAGGCCAGTTATAGGCTAGTCGTTGGACATAAAATTGGTAAAATATGTATGAAATCCCAAAAATGATTTCCCGAGACCAAACCCTGTCTGTGATGCATTCTTTCCTGTTCTACAACATTCCCCGAAATGTGTTATGTCCGTAAATACTTTAAGTTTGACCCTCAGAGGATGCTGTACTTAGATGAACTGAATTGATGTTTAAACTGGCACAGTGGCAGGATATTTTGTAAAAGTCCCACTGCACTAAGCTCTAATTTGCACGTGGAAGTAAAGGATGATCTGAAAGCAAATTTTCGGATTTAGAAATACCCTATAAAACGTCCCACAGGAAATTTGCAGAGAGAGGAAGGCTTTATTGTTGTTGTGTGTTAGACTCTGCTTGCCTTGTAGAAAAATGTGAAAAAATGATACCGTTAACAGTGATATTGCTCACGTTTTTGTGTTTAGTTCTATTTTTCTTCACAGTATTTTCACATATAGGCCCTACAGATTTGTTGAATTAGCATCACTTGACAGTCAATAGCTTAGCATTGCTACTTTACTTTGTGGATCAACTTATGTAGCATTAACCCTTTACGTACAGCTAAGTGTTCAGGGTAGATTTTTTCAAGACATTTTCAAGTCCACTCCTAATGAAAGAAAGAAGAAAATGAAATCTTGCTAGCACATTTTTTAAAGGCGCTATACCTGATTTTTACTGTCTTTAAAAACACACAAAAAACTGAAGTAGTTATTTTTAAACTGTTTGCAGCAGTCCAAAAGTATTCCCCACTTTCTCTTATTACCTAGCATCCTAATTATTCACCGCCATGAGTTTAGAAGCGCTTTTCACAACTTTCAGAAGCCAAAGCTAGTTTTTCTATGACTGTAAAGCTAACAACAACTAGCATGCTAACACCTTAGGTTGCCATCTCTGTCAATCTCAAAGCAGGACACCCCAAAACTGCTCCGTCTGAAATAGAAGTTGTCCCCTCTTCCTCCTCAGTCTAAATTTGTCATGGAGTGGCTACTTTATAACTTTATAACTCAGCTACTGCTTCAAAACTACCATTGTTTACTGTGGATGAAGCAGGACCCCGCAACAGCACTGAGGTGTCTTACAAATGCCTGCTCAAAACAATGATGTATGTTTAGCGGAGTTTGCATGTTTTGGAAAGTATTTTGAGACTTGGATCAGTCCCTCGTGGCTTTGGTCTTGTCAGTAGCCTGTTATTTAGCCAATTATTCCATCAACAATGGAGGCTAGACTGAAATGTGGGATGTTCTGCCTAACAGCGCTCTTCTTGCTCTATAATTAGATGCATAACGCACTCAGTGGTCTTGTTCTGACTCTAGGCGCTGCTTTTACGACGCGTCTGTACTGGAGCAAAAGAAATTACGCTCAACTACATGGTAAAAAATTGGGTACAGGTTCTTTAAAGCAGTGGTTCTCAAACTAGGGGTCGGGACCCCAATGGGGGTCGCGAACTAATTTCCAGGGGTCCCCAGATGATGGGGAAAAATTTATACAATAGTGTTAAACAAGGCTTGACACCCTTCAAATGCAATGGTAAAGGTAGATTCACATTTGTTGGCCAATCAAAGTCATTTTTCTAGGTCTATATTCTCAAAATAAAATCAAACGTTAGATATAAGGCTAATTTATCACTTTGCGTGTCGCCTAATTTTTGTGTTTAGGGGTCGCGACTGTGAACTATTGTTATATTCGGGGTCGCGACTGAAAAAGTTTGAGAACCACTGCTTTAAAGGACAAATATTAGGCAAAATCTTTTTTTTTTTCCATCAAAAACATACTTGGAGTTGTATTTAGCATCATTCATGCTAGTTTGATGAATCCTGGTTAGAAAATCTGCTCTTCTCCAATCGTCAAAAACACTCCATTGTAAATTCCCTCCATGTGCAATGTTTTTTCAATAAGTGAAGTGGCTCCGTGAATCTTTTGCGCTTTTTAAAAATCTATAACTCATCACTCGCGCTGAGCAGTTCTGCCCTCCAATCACGATCATTACAACCGCGTTAACAATGCGAAGACAATTAGCGTTATGAGAAATGTGTACTAAAAATATATGTAATTTCCTCTGCAGCCAGTAGATGGAGCCAAAGCTAAATTACTCTGGCATCTTCCAAGGCTGTGATAAATTACATTAACAATACAAATAATCCATCGTATTTGCTCTTTAAATTCATAAATAACTGTACCCTTATAACTAGCATATAACCTTGTATGCTAATTCAACAATGCCATGATTAATCTTAAACAGGGGGGTCAAAGTTCAGTTGACACGCCCCAAAATTGGATATTTTTTCTATGGATTTATTTTAATGTGGGGGCCCCAAATCTCTGTCGACGGGCATGACGTAAGCACTATAACATAGGCTACTATACTTTTCTTTACTCATTTAAACTTAAACTTACTCATCTAAGCTGGGATACTAGGATGAACTATTCCATAGGCGTAATTTATTCTACTTTTTCAGTAATTTAGTGAATAACACACACAAAAATTGTGTGGTGGGTAACTATGCTCATGCTGACTTCCTGTTTCCTTCAGTGTAACCCAACACTGTTTTCATTCCATTCACCTGCACTTTAAGCTGGAGTAGAAGTGTGGAAAGGTGAGCTAATTCAAGGTGATGGCTACATGTAAACACCGCATGCAAAAAATACCGGAAAATGCGTCTGTTTCAAATTCTGTGGACAATAATGGGAACGTGTTGTGCTGAAGTGGCACATCTTCTGGAATAAAACGAGGGAAAACGCATGCAAGTGGAATTTAAACAAAGTATAATTCAAAAGCAAGTATTTAAGAACACTCCATTTGTAAATGTGCGTGTTTTACAAAAGTATATTCCACGTTTCCATGACAAATCAAGTAGTACATGTACAGGTTGTTACAATACTAACATTGTAAACTCAGTAAGAAAGTAGCTCAGTACTCCTTAATGATTTCGATGCCATAATGATAATAAAAACATCTTTTTCTCATGCAAAATCATCAGATTTTCTTAAAAACTACAAATAGGTCTAACTAATTATGATAGAACTTCATAAAAGGTTCAAATTTTTCCATTTTATGCCATTTTTTCCATCATTATAAGTTCAAATGAGTATCTAGTTTTAATGTTTATTTAGGTTTTATTACCTGAATACAGTTTTCTGACAACCCCATGCTTTCTTTAAATTAAAACAGACTTGCACTGATCATTTTGTTTCTTTTTTTTACATTTCCCTATTGATTTCAGACTTGTACAAAGCTGAAAACGCCGAATCGGAGCCTCCTGAGAGCAGCGCTGACCCTTCCAAAGCAGGAGGTGAGCAAACAGTAGCAGACACACACAGGAGTTGAACATTTAACCTGTTCGATGCCGTATACTGTAGAATCATGAAGGCTGCGTGGAATGTGTTGCCATTGGAAACTCTCCACACCAAAGAATATGTTCCATGTGTGTTCCATGATTAGGCGGAGGGAGGTTAGAGAGGACGTAGCATGGCCAGGGCTGCAAACTCAAACCACATGCCAAAGGTTGTAAAAGAATATAAGCAAACATAGAAGTGAAACGTAG
The DNA here is from genome assembly GCA_019453435.1 of Rhinogobius similis. Lineage (NCBI taxonomy): Eukaryota > Metazoa > Chordata > Actinopteri > Gobiiformes > Gobiidae > Rhinogobius > Rhinogobius similis. The sequence continues at coordinate 28,541,248 of CM033633.1, read as the reverse complement.
GCAATTTGTACTGGCTTTCGATTCGGGGGAGAGTGGGGGATTGTGAAATGACAATCAAAGTCAAAGCGAGGACACACCCAATGGTTGGAGGATGAATGTAAAATTGTCAAATAATCTAAAGCTGATGTTGTAGTAGAAATTGCTGTGTATCTACAGTTGAAAACGGAAGCACGGAAGATGATCAATTATGCCAGTGCAAGTAAACGTTTTACAGTCTGGGGCAGGGCTATTCAGCTTCATTTTCCTGAGGGCCAGAGTTTTTGAAGGGCCCAACACTTTCAATAGGAATACAATAACTACTGCAATAGTAAAATAAAATTAAAAATGCTTTACCAACATTGCTCTGGCTGTGTTCGCACTAGAGTTGGACCAATATATTTGCAATTGGGGCGATATTTTCACTTTTTTAGTCCATCTGGCCTTAAAGCTCCAGCATAGACGATATTTAGGCGGTTATAATGGTTATGCCCTGAAGAAAACCGTTTTGTGATCGAAACTTGTCGAGATGTCCCTATTGGCATAATAAAAATACTTCTATTGAAAGGTGCTGGACCTGATTTTTACTGTTTTGAAATGTCAACAGCAGAAGTAGTTGATGTTAAACTCTTTACATCAGTCAAACGTATCACTCACTTTTCTAACGCAGTCCCAGCGTCCTAAATATTCTCCGTCAAGAGTTTATAAGCACTTCCCATGAGTCTCTGAGCCCTGAGCGAGTTTTGCTGTCCCGGGTAACGCTGTTATATCTGCACTGGGGCAACACAGATTTAACTTTATTTCATGCAAAAATTTGGATGCATGAAGTAGTTCTGTTTTTCATGTTTCAAAACAGTAAAAATCAGATACTGCACGCCTGCCTTATTACTTACCTCCTGCACTCATTCTTTTCAATTTTTGCACAGTATAGGCCGATGTTTAGTTTGGACCAAAACGTCTGACTAAAGAACATACTTCTTTGTCTTATCTGAACATTTGCAAAAGAGCGCACTGCAAAAAGTGACGAGACTGTTTTCTAAAAGGTTTGTAAGAGAGTTGATTCTTGCTGTCTGTATTATTGTGCACTGACATTAGCTGAGTGTGTTGTAGTTTCATCATATTTGTGGAAAATAGCCAAACTCGGTCCTTCATATTGGCCTCAAAATATCAGTGGAGCTTATTGGTTTCTCTGATGATGATATCAAATTAAATTCCCACCCAAGATTTAACCTGGATTAGTCTACATTAAGGCAATACTTCAATTCAGTGTTTCTCAAACTGTGGTACTCGCACCACTAACTAGGCACGTGGACACCTCTTCAAACTAGTACTCAGTGGCCCCAGTGCGAGCTTTGATACTGGGCTCTTTTCGGAGCACATCCACGCAAACCAACCAAAACCAAGCGCTGGAACACTAGAGGTACAGTCCGTGCAGCACTCGCTAATCACCGGAGCATTTAACTTCCCACAATCCTGTTCTCTCATGAAGCCGTCTGCAGTGAGGCGGTTGTAGAGCGTTTTATCTTCCTGTGTCCTGTGCTTTCTCTCACATTCTCAGCTCCAGAACTCCGTCCCGTGGTAAACTTCATTCAGTCCAGGCGCATTGCTTTGTTTTATCTCTGAGCTGCTGTTTAACTGCAGCTTTACTTCCCAAAAATATAAAGTAAAGGGTCTTCATTTCTTCTTTTCACGGTAATCCAGACAGAAATGCAGGTCATCTTGCATGTTTCTTAAAATTGGACAGGGCAGGGGACAGTATGCTTGCAAAAGAACCACAGTGACGCCATAATAGAGGACAGTTTACATACACATGCTGGCCAGTGAGAGGGAAATACTGAACTTAAAAACGTATAAAGGGATCGCTGTATTATTAAAGTGGGCCCATGATCTGCTGAGGTTCAAGTGGGCCCTTCCGCAATCACGTTTTGGTTTTTCCTTGATTCATTTCTTACATTAAAACTCCTTTGACAATGGTGTACTCGTGTTAAAGACCATTAGTTTAAATCAGGGGTGTCCAAACTTTTTCCATCGAGGGCCACATATTGAAATATAGATCAAGCAGAGGGCCACAAATCAATCGCGAAACGGTAAAAAAAGCTGCATGTATCTGATGTTTTAAGCACCACCACATCTACGTTCAGTCTCATTCAGGTCTGTGTCGCACCAAAATGTTAGTTATTTAGGTTGGAATTGTAGAAAATCTGAAATGTGCTGTAAATAGTACTTATCAGGACAATGTGGGCCAGTTCACCAGGAAGTGTAAGGGCCAAGAAAAATTGGTCTGAGGGCCGCATTTGGCCCCCGGGCCTGAGTTTGGACATGCCTGGTCTAAATTATGACCTGGAATAGTCCTGTTATAGTTCCAATTTAGATCTTGTGGTACTCGGAAAGCCGATTCTTTTCTTTGTTGAAATTGGAATTTTTAGGCCAATTTGCAGTTAGATTTAGTTCACCCAAAAATAAGAAATCTGCCTTCGAACATTTTTTAATAACTATAATATGTACAGAATGAACCAAAAAAATTAAACTTGGTTGTCAATTTTTCAGATTGAAATGTCCCAAATATGTGTAATGTCGGCCGTGGCATTTTTACATAAAATGCCTTATCTCTACATGAAAACATTCTTTACTTTATGTGAGTAAACTACAGGACAAGTTTCAAATCCATATCTTTAAATTTGAGATTTTTTCCTGTTCACCTGCAGCGTCTTGTCTTGTAACACTGAAACATTAAAATTGAAACAAGTTTACTCGGTTTATAAAAGAGATCAAACTTAAAGAATAAAGTGTGAAGGAGAAAGGAAATGGAAGAAAAATATACCTTCATATAAATCTAAAATCATATTGAAGTGTGGAATTAAAGTGTAGAACTGACTACTGCACCTATTGTCATTATTACTAGTTTATTATAGATCCATGTCACTTTCCTGCTGCTATACTATTTCTACTATTACTAGTTGTATATATATAATAGTTTTTAGTTTGATCAGTACTACTTACGTCTTTGTTTTGCACTGATTAATGTAAGTACTAAGTAAATATCATCTAAACCTCTTTCATAACACGAGCTCCACCTTTTCTCTGAAACATGTAACCAACACCCATTAAAATAAAAAGATAAAACTGATGACACATACACTTTCATTTCTCGCACAGGGAATTGCAGTTTCCTTTTTGCCATCGAACCTATATCCTGGAAACAGACACTGAAAATACAGCCAGTGCTTTGTGTTTGCCACAGGCCTGACTATAGCCTCGTGCGGTTTGACTCACCAGAATGGCACAGTCCACACTTTTCTCTGTAATACGTTTAGCATCTGGAAGCTCCTAGGGCCATGCAGAGGCAGCAATTTCTTCTCGCAATGTTTTCAGAGCTTTGTCATATCCCTTTTCGGAGTTTCTTAAACAAAATTTGGCGTAGTGGCTGGATGTGAACTTTGAACTGCATCTTAGGGGGAAAATTAAATTCTGTCTGCACTTTCTGGGGGGTTTCATGGCCTAAAAGCAGGAAATGTAAAAGTTTGAGTGGAAAAGGAAGGAGGCGGAGTGTCGCTGAGCAGCACTGGGGGCCTAGACAGAGCATGACGGATGATCCTGATGAAGAAACCCAAAACAGCCAAATGTAAACGCTTCTCAAAAATGTAAATACAAATGCCTAAATGATAAATTCCTGTCCCAATGTAAACAAAGAGTCTTATATTGTGAAAAACAGCGTCTGAGTCCACTCTGTAAGAACGGTCTGTAAACCACTCAGTGTAAACAATGGCCACACTTGACTTAGCATTATTTGTGTTATTTATTTTATGGTGCATAAAACTGATGTAACTTTCTGGTGGAGGGTCCGCCACCGGTTTATCTTCATGGAGATGCTATGGGTTTCCCTGAAATGTTCCGCACAATTGAAGTATGGCTAAGATGGCTACAGTTAAATCTCGTAGATAGCATCTCATTCACAAGTCAAGACGAAATCCGTAATATAATTCATAAACTGAAGACTATATGAATGTCACCAAAGGAAGTACAGTATGGAAGATGAATGTGTGACGGCATCGAACTGATTTCAACGCCTTGTGCTAATTGTCTCTTAAAGTGCGTATGACAGGTTTTAAATATTTTCTAATTTGGATTTTATTTGGTGTATTAATACGTATTGTATATAAAAAAAAATATTGTTTTACACCAATCAAGTCAAGGTTTATGGAGAAAAGTTGAAAAATCTGTTTAAAATTACAGGAAGTAAAAAACTGATGACATCACACTGGGGAGACTCTTGCCATCCAAAGGTTTTGCATAATTTACCCAAAAGAGACAACTTATTTTACCCTTAAAACATTAATTCAACAAAATAAAGGTGTTCACGTGTATTTTGATTTGTCAGACAAAAAAATCTCTGACAATAGCTGAGTATTGGCCCAGCGTGCAAAGTAATTTCCTTGTGTGATGTCATCATTTACAACCAGGAAGTGATATTACAAAACTAAAAAAATGTCTTAAAATGATAAAATGTTATTTAATATTATTTTTAGCAAAACTTCAAATATATTTATCTGACCTGTATTTTAGTTGCATGAGTAGTCCAACCTGTCATAGGCCCTTTAATGGGTCCAGTCACCCGCGACCCCTAACAGGATCAAGCGATAGAAAATGAATGAATATTTTTTCTTTTGTATCTACTTCCTCAATACAGACTAGTGCCACCCAAAACTTACTGTGCCACCCGCTCTGACCAGCCAGCACAGACTAAATTTTACACAGTTAACTTCTAGGTGCTTTTGGGATTTAACATTTTAACAAACTTCTAGAAATAAAGAAAAGAACCCTCCAAAATCCGACTTGTGTGAACGCTGTGGGTGTCCTGTCAGCTTTCACAAAAAACACAGTGCGTGCCGTTCGGTGAGATAAACAAATATACGCTGGGAGCCACAGTTTCTCCTCTAATCCAACTCAGTCCAGGACAAAAATGCATTCACACAATAACAGTTTTTTATTTTATTGCTCAAAAACGCTTTGAATAACATGCATTCTCATTGTGAGCGGGGTCACCTCTCCACAGATCTGACCTATAACCTGGCCACCTCCATGGAGAAAAGCAGACGGCGTACCCTCCTCCAGAAAAAGTTACATAGTGTACCCTTTATAATCTGAATATGTTAGCACTTTACTTTACGTTACATTGCCTTGGATTATGGAACTGAGATTGTAACTAAAGGTATTACTGTAATTACTCAAGGAAACAGAACACATTTGTCATTGCACTTTATTTTTATTCATGGCAATATGATTCAACTTAACCCAGAATAAAGATTGTAAACTACCAACAATCATTAGTTAGTATTTTGTTGGTAATAATAAGCAAACAGGGAAACTAAAACTGGATAGTCTGGATCAACTGGATTAAACAGCCATGAAAACATTCCAGCGATGTGCTTGGTTTAACATGTTTGCCTGAGGTGGCTCACTGGGCTGTACCAAAACAAAATCAGCATTGGACATTCAGACCACACAACATATTACTGTGTTAGTTGTTGTTGTTGTTGTTATTGTTGTTGTTGTGGGGTATAGTGGGCAAATTATGGGGAATATTTGCATTCAAAGTGCAGAAATTTGACTAATGTGTGGTTAATATTTCTGTTTACTTAGTTACGCACAGAAGGAAAGATAATCTGCAGTAGTTTTAGCTCCTGCTTCTTTCTGCGCGTATTCTGGGCAGGTGTACACAACAATAGTACAAGAGCTGGATTGTATGATAGTATGATATGTTCAGAACTAGCGTTGTCACGATACCAAAGATTAAAACTCGATTAGATACTAAGGATCATACTCGATTCTCAATACCGATTTCAATACCACACTAATAATGAAATGATGAAATAATGATAATGAAAAATGCTCTTTTTTAGATCAAGGTTTCAGAAAAATAGACCCATGTTCTCAACAAAATATAATTGTACTTTCTGTAATAAACATTGTGGCCTAATTATAGTTTTGCTTAAACTGCTTACAAAAGGTCACATTTTACCCTGATTTTTTTAGCATCGATCCATGTTAAAGTGAGTATCTAGTTTTGTACCCTATTCAGAGTTGAACTTTTTTTTTCAATGGCGTTCGTATTCATTTTTAATACAGTTCTTAGATTTCAATATAGAATTAAATAGTCGAAACTGAGCATTTTGTATTTACTGAGGATATTACAATGGTCGTAGTGAAGTGGTTTTAGCCTGTTCTCATTGAAGCATTTGTGGAGTAAGTCAATATTGGAGTTATACATTTTTTGAATTTCCTTCGGGCATCTAGCTTACCATCTATCTACAAGAAAAGTCGACACCCAGATACCAGTTGATACTTAATAACTAATTTCGAGCATCAATACTGAGGGAAAAAAAAGTTATGTTGATCAAATAATAAGTGATAATAAGACTAAATAGTAATAGAAAATAAATTACTATGATTTCAGTTTGAAATGACATTGTTTTTCTAATTTGTAATGTATAATATTGTGATAACATTAGTCACCAAAAATGATAATCAATTCCAGAACGAGATGCGCATCCAAATTGGTCCTGGTTTGGCCTTGGTTTTAGCCCAGTTTAGTCCTGATGTTGACCTGGTTTGGCCCTGTCAGACTCCTGGTTTTGTTCCGTTTTAGTCCAGGTTTCTGTTCTCAATTTCAATGTGACGTTTGTGCAAGTCTAACAAGCTCCTAGTTCACCGCCGATTATATGATTCATTTATAAAAAACATCCAAAATGAATTGTTCAAAAACAAGACATAGCTCTGTTCTCAGACGCACGTTGAATAACTCTGGTCACTCCGTGTTTGTTGTGCGTTCCAGATGAGGCTGACTCAGGGGCAGCGGCCGGTGACGCAGAGAAGGAGAAGATTGTTCTTCGGGATTATCAGATGGAAGTGGCCCGACCTGCCCTGGAGGGGAAAAACATCATCATATGTCTCCCCACAGGCAGCGGCAAAACCAGAGTGGCCGTCTACATCACCAAAAAGCATCTGGACAAGAGGAAACAACAGGGACTGCCAGCAAAAGTCATAGTCCTGGTCAACAAGGTACAGCGCGAGTCCTCACAGGGGTGTAACGGTGTAACATTTCATAGCATCATTGTGAGTGAAGGGCAATGGCCTAAATAAATAAACCAGAACAGAACAGAAAATCCATGTATAATAATAACATCTTTATTAAGAATTAAGTCCATATTAATCTTATGACTCCAAGAGGCTGTATTGACTTTTGTTCATGTAGTTGAGCCAAATTAGTTTTGTTCTTCTTCGGTGCAAAAGCAGGTCTTATGTTGAGATCGCTGTGTCCTGTTGGCATCTAATTATAGAGCATTTTATTCTTATTTATCCAGGATGTGCGCTGTCAGTAAGTAAACTATCGCTGTGAATAATATGGAGGCGTAGACTATGTATGCTGCAAACCGTTTAAAATGAACTCGTTTATTTATTTGTTTATTTGAAACGGGACAATACATATTAAAGTTTATATGACAGGTAGGGCTGGGCGATCTAGTGATAAAAATCGAATCGTGAGCTCATCCCTGTGACAATCTGCTATTTTTGTGAAATCGACATATCGTGATTCATTGTTTTTCTGTCTTTAATGCAGCTGTCTGTTCAAACACACTTTTCTCCTGATGTTTAGCTTCTGTAGTCTCTGAGCAGATGACTTTATTTACCTCTTATAGACTAGGGCTGCACAATTCAACGAAATTGACACAAAAAGCAGAAAAAGCGCGACCAAAAGCGATAAAAATGCGCTCAAAAGCAACAAAAACTCACCCACAAACAAGAAACGCTACTCAATGCACCAAAGCGCGACAAAAACGTGACAAAAAACAACAAGGACGCGTTTAAATATGACAAACAAACATGACAAAAAAAAATCACAATTAGATATTTTTCGTAAATCGTGCAGCTCTGTTAAAGGCAATAGAAAAATACAAAGTGAACATGAATCGTGATAAAATCGAAATCATGATCTGGACCCAAGGAAATCGTGATAATCATTTTTTGCCGTATCGCCCAGCTCTAATGACAGGTTCTCATTTTTGTCTAATTATAACTTTGTTTGGATGAAGGGCACATGTGGTAAATGGTAATCATAGTTTTACTTCAGTCAAGATGCAGTTTGGGAGGAAATTTAGAAGCATAAACGTTTAAAATGACATGAAGTAGTGCTGCGTTCCCTCCACCTGTGATGTCATCATAAAGCGACGAGCCATCAATAATACAAGGACAATTTAAACGTGACTGACACATTTTTCCGACAGTTTAAACCATCATTCAATAAAATAAAGGTGTTATGAAGTATTATTTATTGTCAATTCCTAACTGTTGTGGATTTTTTATGGATTTGGGTCCTTGTTTTCAAAATGGTTGCTAGGTAACAGTTGTGGAATTACCTCCAATCAACATAATCACATGTAAATATGCCAGATAGTCATAAAGGCTCATTTCCATCTTTAGTCCCAGTTGATGTTAGAAAGAAAAAGAAAAGCACAAATTGTTAAAGGCTACACAGATACTATGAAAGACAATTAATAAACATTAGTAAAAGCAGAAGCAAAAACATAAAGAGGAAAAGAAACACAGAAGGAGAGAAGCGCATACATTTTAAACAGTACCATTGGGACTGCACGTTTGATTGTCCTGGAGTTTCACTGATCTACTTCCTAGTATTGGCTGGGACCGTGTTCCACAAATTTAAGAATATTTTCCCAACTTAAAAATGTGTATTTTGATAGAATATGACAGGGAGGATATGAGTTTTGCTTTTTGTCTAGAACCTTTAGAGATTGTTTTTATAGTATTTCCACTGACTGCAGAGTTGTTTCAGTCCAACTCATCCAACAATAGTGAATATGAGACGTTATCAATGCACTCTAGTATGTTTTGGCAGCTTCATTGTTTAAAATATTTAGAACTTGTCTAAAGGTATTCAAGTTAAATTGTATTTAATTTTTCACTTTTCTTTCTTGGGCTTTGAAAGTAATTTTGGAATCAATAATTATCCCTAAATATTTAAACTCCTGGACCACTTTTAATGTGTGTCCGGCAACTATTTCTGCTTTTCATGCTTAAAGACGCTGTACTTAATCTAACTTTATTTCTCCAGGCAAAATATTAAGCTTTTATTTACTATGTTGGCCTGGGTGTGCAAAAGAGCACCCAAGGAGAACACAGAGGGAGTGAGCACACACTATTTGCTTTAACTAAAATACACATTAGTCACACGAGTACCTAAAAATGTTCATAAGTTTACATTTTAAAGCAGAAAGACAAATCATAGACTCCAGTTTTGGCGAGTTCTGACCCAAATCCCAATCATTAGCAGCAGCAAATCCAACTGACAGGAGGCCGCAGGAGGAGCTGACCCGGGAACACGTACCTGATCTTTACTGTCTTCAAAACGGGAGGTTCATTTTAAACAGTTTGCAGCGGTCTGCGTGGATTGCTCACTTCTAATGGATTCTGGGCTTTCTAATTATTCACTGCACTTGGTTTTTCCGTCATGGTAAAGGCCAACACTGGACTCTTTGCTGTGCTGAAAATGAGGCACCTCCATTATTTTCCACGAGCGTGCACACACCGGACGTGCACAGGCTGGCCACGCACACACAGTAACATTGAACCCTGACATTACCTTTAAACAGCATCTTTAATTGACAAATATTATGCTAAATTTACTTTTTTGAGCTTTCAACCCTGTTCTAACATTGTTCAGCCATTAAAATTATACCTGAAGTTGCATAAAGCTTCATTCTCTTAAGTTTGAGGAATCTTGGTTAGAAAATCCTCTTCCCTCCGACCGTCAGAAACACTCCGTTCTGAATTTCTTAGATGTGTGATGTTTTTTGATAACTGGTGACAACAATCTTCTGCTGTTTTAAGTCCTGCTAAAATTAGATAGCATTGTGTATATACAGCCAGCTAAGTAATAAAGTTATGTTGTTCTTTGTAAAAAACATTTTAGTTTTAGTTTTAAAACATGAGACGTCAAATTAAATGTACTCAAGAGCACGTTTAAAGGACAATGACAATACAAAAAATGCATAATATTTGAAGAGGTCAATGGCAAAAACAGCTATCTCCGTTTTGAAAAATAATAATAATTTTAATTTTTGTCACCATCATCTACGTACATAATTTATTAAAATAATGTGTATTGGATTTTATCTAAGAGGGGTGGAATACATTTTTATAGCAGTAAAATACATTTTGCTGTTGAAAACATTAATAAACAAAGACTTGACTGCAAGCCTTTGATGACTTTTTAAAATGGCACTTATCTGTTTTTGCAAATTAACTCTTCATTTGCCCTTTAAAGTCCTGACCTTCATCACACCCCTGGGGTCATGCTCAGGTGGAAAAAATGTATTTAGTTCATTTGCACAAACAAGAGCAATTCCTTTCCCTCTGCTGCTGGACACATGAACAGTTAATAACACCTGTCCCTTTAATAAAACATGTCACTTTAATCATGTACTACTACTCGTAATACTATTCGGTTTGCCCTGTTCTTCTGATCTCATGTCCATGTGTATAGTATATTAACTAGTATAGCCATTTTTATTCTACACATAATTTATTTTGCATTCCCTTATTTTATCGTATTTTAGCAAAGCATACTTTTTACCTTTCTATTATTATTATTATTACGCACCTAACCACCAAAGCAAGTTCCTAGTTTATTAAATTTGTTCTCCGACAATGGGAATGAAAACTTTTCTGATTCTGATTTTAACTTTATCGTCAAGACATTGAACAAAGTGTCAGTTTTCGTTTCAAGTGAATATTAATAATAAACCACAAACTGTCACAAAACCGCCTTTAACAGTTCATAGACACATTTCCCACTGACTTTGACCTGTCCTCCAGCTCCTTAACAAACGGTCGGCCCTTTTCTACGTTATGATGTTACACGAACCAACATATTCCTCACATCTTTCCCTTCACATGTGGGTCAGCGCGCCTCAAATAACAGACTATTGAGTTGCTCTTTGTTACGATTTGGCGCAGTGTTTTTCCGTGTTTTTTTTCCCGTCTAGGATTAAACATTCTCTCAGCGCACATTTGGTTGTAATAAAAGAAGGGTTCTCCAAACAATGGGGTAAGGCCAGCGTTTGAGTCACAGAAAATGGGTGTTTAATCATAATTTAACTGACCAATAATGTGCTAAGAAAGTAAACATGCCCTGAGTGGTTTCTCATCCCGCAAGGATAATTATACAGTTGCTTGTGCTGAACATGGAGAGTTGGAGTTCTGGGGTAAATGCTCTTGTCATTAAAGGCCCTGTACCTGATTTTACTGTTTTGAAACGTGAAAAGCAGAACTAGTTTGTTTTAAAGTCTTTACAGCAGTCACATGTGTCGCTGACTTACATAATGCAGTCCCAGCATCCTAAATATTCACCTCCAGGAGTTTAAAAGCACTTTTCACCAGTCTCTGAACCCAGAGCCAGTTTTGCCCTCAAACACACAACATACATAGAACAAACATTACGGCACACTTCCTGCTTCTCGTAGAATAAACAGATGTACCACCAGAAGAGATTTTTTTATAATATATCTATTCTGTGGCAAAACAGATTTTACTTTACACAAACTAGTTCTGTTTTTCATGTTTCAAAAACAATAAAAATCAGGTAGAGCACCTTTAAGCCCACTGCTGGATAATATACAATAATAACATTAATCATAAAGCCTTTCATTATTTTACAAGGAGTTGCCATCATCTGTTACCCATGTCCATCCAGGAAGTTGAATTATAAATGGTTAAACTAGGAAAAAAACAACTACCATAATGATTGTAAGGACACATTATGCTATAGTGACTTTTTTGAGCTTTTAACCATGTTCTAACAATGTTCCGTCATCAAAAACATACCTGGAGTTGCATTTAGCTTCATTCATGTTTCATGTTTCATGTTGGTTTGAAAATTCTCTTCCCTCCGACCGTCAAAAATACTCCCTGCTGAACTCGCTCGATCGATTACATTTTTTCCGATTTGAGACGTGACTTATCAGAGAATCTTCTGCTGTTTTAAGTCTTTAAATCACTGCCAGACGCAGTGCATTTCTGCCATCTAAACACGATAACTGTAACTGCGTGATAGCTTAGCACAGGGGTCTGCAACATGCGGCTCTTCACCCTCATTGTAGCAGCTCCCTTTGGCCTTGAAAAAAAAACCTGAACATAAATAAATGGTATTTCTTAATTCATTTTTATTCATATTATTAGTTTATTTTGTTGGGCAGTTATCTTGGAGTTTGAGTTGATGCCATCTAATTTTAAAAGAACTATTTTATTTTTATTTTAAAAGAAAATATACGTCAGTCACATTATCAGCCTTCGCCTTTAAGTGCTGGCGGCTTTTGTAGTGTCCCGACGATTTTTTTTGGGTAGAAGAGGGGGCAAAATGGCTCTTTTGATAATAAAGGTTGCAGACCCCTGGCTTAGCATACCAACAGCATATCAAACCATTCTGCATACATGTGTAATTGCCTCTGCAGCCAGTAGATGGAGCCCCAGCTAAGCCTATATGGTATCGCCCAAGGAAGTGATAAAGTTATGTTGTTCTTTGTAAAAACATTTTATTGATGAGATGTCAAAGTAAAGATATAAGCGCATGTTTAAAATAACAATAACAATCCAAATAATGCATATTTGTCCTTTAAAATTCTATACATCTTAGATTTTGTTGGTGTCACGACTATATAATATTTGTATTTGCCTATATATTTTTTTTAGTCCAAAATGATTGCACAGCATTGTCTGTTTACATCATGAATGTGTGTGTGAGTGTTGATGTGGTTCCTTGGTTGTAGAACAGGGCTATTTAGATGTGACCATTTACTACTAGGGGTGTCCATGGTTAACTGATTAACTGCCATGAAATGCTTAACCAAGTGAAATCATTTTTGATCGAGTTGCCTTGTCGCTCACATATACTTGTAATACACAATTGTGCCAGCAGAGAGCGTGTAAGTGCTCCCATACAAATCGGACAAAACTTTGCTGAACTGCAGAAATAATGGATTCATCCAATAAAAACTGAGCAAACCTGAGTAACACTGCAATATTTATGGACTAATATGAATCATACATGGTTTATTAACTTTACATCATGACTCTTTAGTTATGAGTCATGATGTCTGGACTAAACAGTGCTTCCTTCTGCTTTCATACAGCTGTGTTGTGCTGTTCTACTGCTTAGAGTGTACACTTGCAGTGCATTATTGTAGACCACCAGATAGCATTGCATTGATGTAAACAGTTTACGTACTATTGATCACGAAGGGCTCCAACTAGTGGTTAAAGAAACTATTTGAAAACATGCATCTGTAGTCTTACTATTCCACAACATTAAATCTGTTTCCTACATTTGGATTTTGGACACTTGGATTCACGCAGTGCCTTAAATTATCCCAAAAATGTAATGAAAATGCAAATAATTTTTTTTGTCAATAATAAAGAAATGAAATATGGGGACTTTATGGAACATTAACTCAAAGATAGCTGGTTACAATAGAACGAACAGTTGAGAATCTCTACTCTAGAATATGTTTTTAACTAAAAGGTTCTGTCTTCATGGATCAAAAATATGTTTGTTTTTTTCATGATAAAACTGGTAAATGTGAACACATGTAGCACCAAATCAAAACATCACCATTACAAACAAACTTTTATAATAACAAGATAATGCCTTGGAATTACAAATATGCTTTGTTTTTTTTATTTTTCAAAGCATAAATCCATTAACTCCTCACTCACACTTTAGTCGTGGTATTCTTCTTTTACCCACTACTGCTTACTCTTAAAACATTCTATCAGACAAATACTGTATATATATATAGAATTGCCTTGCTTAGGGACACAAGAATGCCAGTATCAGGAATCACACCACCAAACCCTTTCTCCTGTCTTTTAGGTGCCTTTGGTGGAGCAGCATTACTCTGAGGAGTTCTCCAAATTCCTGAAGCCCACGTACAAAGTGGAGAGAGTCAGCGGAAACTCTGAGCTCAAAATCACTTTCACAGAGATCGTCAAGATGTATGACGTGGTGGTGTGTACGGCGCAGATCCTGGAGAACTACTTAGAGCGCTCTGTGAGTGGAGAGGACGAAGGAGTGCATTTAAGTGGTGAGTGACGTTCACAGTCTCAGTGGAGAACTAATGCAGCCGCCACCATTGCTGTACTCTTCTTTTTCTGTTTAGAATATTTAAAGCTTTAACCCAAAAAGAAAACAAATCATTCTGATACATATCTTTGGGTTTCTAGTTTGACATTGACCCGGGTCTATAGTCATCATAAGCTGCATAAGCATTACATCTTTCTGTCAACTGTCAAAATAAGTTTGTAGATTTCAAACTTAGCCAAAGACAATGTGGTATTACCAAAATCAGACCCGTCCCATGGCCCCTGATTTCCAGTCAGCGTTTCTTTGTACCTTGAGGTATTGCCAAGTGTGCCTTGAAAAAATGTCAGATTTTGATTCAAACGTGGATTCAATTGAACAATTTGTCTTTTTGGGGAGTGCTGAACATACTTCTGTACCTAAAAAGAAAGAAAGAAGAAAGATTTGCATTTGCCAAATTTACAACTAGACAACTAGACTGAGGCGCAGACATTATCTTTACATCGTTACATTTGTCATTTGGATTCGGTAGTGCTTTATTAGGTGGTGTGCCGTGGTATCTTTTCCACCAAAAAACTGTTGTGCGACTCAAAAAAGGTTGAAAAACACTGCTATATAGTTATATATCGGCAAATGCTTTTTTGACACACATTTACAACTCAGGTTTACCCTGACTGTGCCACAAGTGTAATAATAAATGGTTCAGTTTGAATTTTAGAGAGAAGTAGCCTTCAATCATAATGAATGATTTAAATGACATGAATTTGACTGGATTTGTTGATTTGTTGATGCTTTCCCCCCAGACCCTACTTTCAAATCTATCTGCTACAAAATCAATTCAGAATTATCTGCAGAGATCTTAATAATTTAACTAATGCCTACAAAAGTACGAAATATTACTTGATGCTATATTGCACTGACCAAATCTATGCCAGAATTAATTCTACTAAATAATAATTTGGCAAGGTTTTATACACAGAAGGATATTTTCTTCCATTAAAGGTTTGGGCGGCAAGGTAGTGCAGCAGTTAGCGCGCTCACTTGGAGTTTGCATGTTCTCCCCGTGTCTGTGTAGGTTTCCTCCGAGTGCTCTGGTTTCCCCTACCTCTAAAAACTTGTACAATAGGCTCCGCCCCTCTGGGGCCAAGACTCCCCTGAAAGACATTCTGAATCCGTGGGCCTTTCCTGGTTAAATAAAGGTCTAAAAATAAATGAATTAAGGTTTTAAGAACTAACTGGCACTTAACTGCTTTGGGATAAATAATGCTCAGAACACTATTATTAAAATATAAATAAGCAAAATCTGTCAGTAACTTTTCCTTATATAAAGTCAGTGGAGGAAGAAGTACTCAATTTTGTTACTTTAATAAAAGTAACCCCTCATTATGTACAGACTAAAAGTAAAAGCTTGCCATATACATTTCTACTAAAAAAAGTTTTGAAATTTTACTTTTAAAGCAAAAAGTATTTTGCACAGATTTTTTATAACTATTAAACTTGATAAAATCTTGATAAAAGACTGTCCTGTTTTTTTGTTTAAGGTAAAGGTAAAGTACAGATACCTAGTGTGACTAAGTATCTAGTGTGACTTTTGAACTTAGTTACTTTCCACTTGTCAAGATTATCTTTTATGAATGTTACTTAGTTATTCCTGTCAAACTTATATATATATATTTTTCTTTCAAATACAAAGGAAACTTACAGAGCAAAGTTCACTATAAAGCTCTCATTTTTACGTCACAATCTTGATAGTAAATTACAGAGCAGCCGTACTCTATTTTAAACCCTTTTCCTCAGCTACAATGACGTAACACAGCATGACTCCGGCCCGCGACAGCTCTTTGAATGGGTGCCTCTCGCTCGTCTCCAGTGGTACCTGACAGGAGCTCTCCCTGGTCCAGCGCCGAGGAACAGCTGTTTGCTCAAATGCCTCAAAGCCTTTTTTTTCTCAAGTAGTTTCCAGGCCGAGCGTCTGTTCAAGCCATCAGCGTGTGGCTTGGCTAATTCACCAGAGAGCTTCTTTCACCCACACTACATCAAGCTGCCATTCTCTCCGTACTCTATTCCTCCAGGGCTGCAGTCGTATAAACTTGTATTGACACGTGTCGTCAATTATGCACCATTTGTGTTAGCGCTTGGCTTTAGCGTGCTGTTTGTGCAGAATCGTGCAAGAGATTCTTCGAAAATTCCTGGTTTCTTTTGAAGATTTGCATGCATTTTTTTCTTCTTCAGTTGGTTTTCTTATTTCGTTGACGTTTGAACTGCTAGTTTTTGGATTATTTGGGAGGTTTTTGCACCAGATGCCCTATTTATTGCAACTAGATGAAATATGCAAAGATTTAAACCTCTGTCACTTTGGTTGGTGGGCGAATGCTTTGCCACAATCACTTTTATTCTATATTTGTACTGTATATAGTAATATATATAGGCCTAAAGCTCTTGCTGTAGATCAGAGGAACACGACTGCATAATGGAATTCATGCATTTCAGCTTCCCGTTATCAACAAAAGTTTTTTTTACGAGATATAATATTTAGTTTTAAATTGTTAATCTCTATCTTAAATCATGGATGTAAGGGCAGAAGGGACTGCAACGATTTATCTACAAATCGTTTACGTTAAAAGTTTACTACTTACAAAAAAATAATTGTATGCGTATTTTGATAATCATAATTGTCATCTGACCAGTACAGACTCTAAAACTAATACAAAAAGACCTTTCTCTAATAAAGACAATGGCATTACTAAATAAAAATCTCAAAAAATAATAAACAATTTCTGATTTTCACCAATAATACACTTTATTCATAAATATTCTCTATCTAGAAGTCTTCAGTCAGCATATATCAGTCTTTATTTGGTTGACAAAGTATCGAAATAATCGCTATAGAAATATCGAAATGATCAACTTGTTGACAACGAAAATAACCGTTAGTTGCAGCCATAATTTGCACTGAAGTCTCTCAAATTTCTACTCAACTTCCTGATTATAGACAACATTTTGAGGACATTTATGCTGCGTTGAAGTTGTCCGCGGAGGTCAGAATTCAGTTTTTGTGTTCCAGCCGTCAAGTCGGGAAAAGTATGAGCAATACATGACTGTTTCTGTTCTCTAATGTCTCAAATCAAATAATAAAAAACAGGCAAGAACTCAAATCAGCCAAAATGTGCATTCAATTAAGTAAATGTATTAACCCGTACAGTGTTATTACATTTGTAATTCATAAATCAACGTTTGGAAGTGAATTTATGCTTTTGTTGTTGAGCAATTAGAGGGAAAATAACACGAGGACTGTCAATATTATATCAGATAAACTTATGGTTCTGAAATGTTGCCCGAGTTTCCAATTAAGAATTCTGTGATGTGTTAGTGTTCAAGTGTGAATGTATAAGTCACAACTCAGAAAATCCATCCCCTGAGGACAACTGGAACACAGCATTATCCATCCAGAAGATATAATATTTTGTTTTGAACTGTTAATCGCTGTAGATACAATGCTAATTCTTTATCATTCTGAAACCCATAGAGAGACTTAATCATTTTAACTGGCTGTTGTTAATGTCTGTATATGGCAAGCTCGGGATGTTAGTCACAAATGTCAGGAATGAGATGTGACATTTCTTTATTGGATTTTCCTATTAGACACTTCTTACAAATGAGGAACCTGTAATGAGGAACCTGCCCCCATCTGTCACACGCCGACAATAGCTAGTTATGCAATCTGGTGATATCATCTGCTGAATATCAAGCCATATCTTTTGTTTTTGTTTTGCAAGCAATGAGAAATGAGACACTAATTAAACTTAAACCATGGTGTGTTGCTGTGTTGTTCTGCAGACCTGTCGTTGATCGTGATAGATGAGTGCCACCACACACAGAAAGGCGGAGTCTACAACCACATCATGATGCGCTTCCTCACCCAAAAGCACAAGAACAGGAAGCTGGAGAAGGAGCAGAAGAAGACCGCGCCCCTGCCTCAGATCCTGGGCCTGACCGCTTCTCCGGGAGTGGGCGGGGCTACCAAGATGTCCAAAACCGAGGAGCACATACTACGAGTGCGTAAGCGTGGGAGCCCTCGTGAACCCTTGGGGCATGTTAGAGGCCAGTGATCGACTTTGATTTGTTCTAGGTCAGGAGCACGAAGTATGTTGTAAAAGTAGACATTTCTGACAAAACTGGAGATTGAGGGATGTCACTTAATCATTATAAAGGGCATTTTAATGGTTGAGAACCATATGGAAGAAACTGCCAGGGTAGGGCTGTGCTGTTAATCAAATTTTAATCAACATCGAGAGATCCACAGCCACTCCTCTGTCCACAAAAGTATGTGGTTTGGAGTACAGTTTAGTCTGTGGAGGAAGAAATGTCAGACGTTACAAGTCTGGATTAGTCATGTTCAGGAAGAAGAAGAAGAAGAAGAATTTTTATTTATAGAGCGCTTTTCCGCCTAATAGGCACCCAAAGCGCTTGGAAATGAATATAAAAGACGGTTTTTATTAGTTTTTTTTTTTTTTTTTTTAATAAGACAGAAAAGCCTAACTGAAAATCAAAGTAAATCAATAATAATGAATAATAAAAAAGAAAACTAAAAGATAATAATGAGTGAGTAAGTGTATAATTTCTCTTCTCTTAATTTGAAAATATTTTTACTATCTGAAAATAATATTTGCCAGTGGAACAAGTAGTAGTTGTTTTTTTCTTTTCAAGTGCTGTATTTTTGTTTTGCTTTCATGTTAAGTAAGAAAAGCTTTGTGTTTTTGTTAAAGCAAGCTATTTTACTATTGTTCTATTGGCAAATCTCACCAAAATATACTGAAATCAAGATAAATACTACTTCATTCTAGCATTCATGTCTTATTTTGATAAAGGTCCAATCAGATGCATGCACTGGAAAAAATTACAAAGTTAATACATTAAATAGTGATTGAATTAAGATGTATTTATCTTTGTTTTAGTATATTTTGACTGTCTTAAAATTAGCTTCTATTTGCGAATAGAATAGAAGTTTTTTTTTTTAGAGTTAGAAAATGTAAAACAAGAACTTTGATGTGTTTTCCATTGGAAATCTTATTTCTAGACAGTCAACTTGTAGTAGAAACAAGATGATTACTCCTTTATTCAAACACAACACTCAGATGGAAATTTTTTTCTGTTTGTTTTGGCTGCCTGTGACTCTCTATCATGGTTCAACATAAGAGTGAGAGAAGGCACTAGTGGGCGGAGCTAAAACTGAAACATGTTCTTCCCTCATGGTTCAAAATCATCTACAGGACATTTTACTAATTCTCTTTTTATTCTTCCACACTCTAACAATCCACATGAATAAAGTATTTAAACTAAAGTAAGAGTATTACAGTGTTATTCTCATCGTTGTAGATCTGCGCTAACTTGGATGCCTCCACCATCATGACCGCAAACCTGGGCCAGTACAGAAAAGAATCGGACAAAAAAGTTGAAACCATTGAAGCCCGAAAGGCGGTAAGATTTTGATGATAAATTATAATCATGTCACTCCACAGAAATGTTTACCCCGTATGTCCTTAGGATCCTTTTGGTGATGTCATCAAGAAAATCATGAACGAGATCCACACACACGCTGAGCTGAACCCCGGCCATGAGTGCGGCTCTCAGACCTATGAGCAATGGGTGGTTCAGACGGAGAGAGAGGGTGAGGATTTCTCTCATACACGCAGTTAATGTTTGAATCAACTCTTCAGCTCGAGTAATGGAAGTGCATTTGATTTCAGCGGTCAAAGAAGCAAACAAGAAGGTGAGGGACTGTGTGGACCACCTGAAACAGTACAACACTGGCCTGCAGCTGAGCAACACCATCCGAATGTGTGACGCCTTCAGCTTCCTCAACTCCTTTTACGAAGACGAGAAGAAAAAGAAGACTTCTCCAGATGGGGAGGAGATCGACATCACTGACACAGAGAGATTCCTCTTCAAATTGTTTGAAGGTATCGGACATGTGGGCCTCCATTCTTTGCAAATAAAACACACTCTTCTTTGAGGAGCTTGTTACAATGTTTCCCAATCAAAAACATACACTTTTTAAAAGGTGCACTGTGAACGAGACAAAACACATAAATGCAATGTAAGTTGAGACATGTTTCAAAGACCACACACGTCATCTGTTCATTTCACCTTCACTATAATCATCAAATAGTTTCACTAATTTTCTCAAATTAGATGTGTTGCTTTGTCATCATGGTTCATCCCAGGTTTTGGGTTTCAAACACATGCAAGTGTAAATAGTATGAATTCGAAGATTTGAATCAGAAACCATTTTCATCCACATTAGTTACAGCTACATCTGATACATTTAAACTGATGCTATGCTCAGATTTCAACATTCCTTGGCTAAATTACTATGGCAACACGTGGAGGATAAAGCTACCTAGAGCCACTGCTCCGTCTGAAGCTCTGTTACTGTAGTTAGACTCCAGTCTGGGCCTGGTTTTAATACAATATGAAGAGCTAGCTAAGTTGGTGAGTTGATTTGTACCACTGAATAAGTCTCTCTTACATAAGATTTAAGTTATCAAACAGATTCTTTATAGTAGCCTAAAAAAAAAAAAAATTCATATGTGGCTATGTCATATGTGTCGTCATCGTAACTGTGAAACATAACATTATGTAAATGACAATAATCAGTACAGTATCTTAATTAATAATAATAAATTAATTATGCATAGCTGATGTTGATACATATAAAAGCCTCAGTTCTTAACAATAATAAATGTTTCACTGTTATTACTGTACAGAAAACAAAGACAAGCTAATGGAGCTCGCCAAACATCCTGAGTATGAAAACGCCAGTCTTTCAAAGCTACGCATCACAATCCTCCAGGAGTTCAGCAGCAGAGACAAGGCCAGAGGGATCATTTTCACCAAGACCCGGCGCAGCGCCATTGCCCTGGAACAATGGGTGCAGGACAACCCCAAGTTTGGAGACCTGATAGTGAATGCGGCCTTCCTGATCGGTGGAGGAGACCAGAGCGATGTCAAACCCATGACATCGGTGAGGATTTTGTATTTTGCTTGTGCGTAATCTGCTTCGGATTCACGCTGACACATTTTCTACTTCCAGGCAGAGCAAAAGGACGTGTTGAAGAAGTTTGGGAACGGTGAGGTCAACTTGCTAATAGCAACAACTGTGGCTGAAGAAGGTTTGGACATACCAGCGTGTAACTTTGTCATCCGGTACGGCCTCGTCACCAATGAGATCGCAATGATTCAGGCAAGTTTTGATAGATACATGAGGACACTTCTGTTTTTTAATGCATTTATTTAGGCATGAATAAATGCAGTTTGTACGGGTGCCTGATATTTTTGAAAACTTTAATTTAACAACTTTTTGAAATTGAAAAGTTTGAAGTTGAAGTTCTGCTGAATAAGAAAGAAAATCTTAACTTCTGTAGTTTACATGAATGAAAGAAAAAAAAAGTATTACAGGTTTTGTTTGTATATATAAAAAGGGAATTTTATGTATAAATATGGCCAGAATTGCACATATTTTGTACACTTTCACATCTGACAAATGGACCGGGTTTATATTTCTTGGTTAAGGTTACTTAGTTTGTATACATATTACTTATAAAAAATGTACAGAGGGAAGTTTAGATTTCTTTTTTAGTTTTTGAGTGAACTAGATCTGACCTTGAAGGTGCTTGAAAAGTGCTTGAATTTTATCTTTGAAAACGAACCCTGCAGGCAAACCAAAAGAGGTCAGGTTCAAATCCTCACAAAACTTCTACACATCTTATCCATGATAACCTTAACAACTAAAAAAAAAACTAAACAGAAAAAAAATTATATCTCAGATTTGAAAGAGCAAATATTCCATTTCTTGTTGTCATCAGATAATTTCTTATTCTTTGTTGCCCTTAATTTTTCTATAGTGTATTGATATTTAATTGTGATTGTTAATTTGTTTTAGCTTCAAAAATAAACAACAATTCCAGAAAATTGTGTTTAAAAATAAAAAAAAAATTAAATCCTCCTCAGCCATGACGAAAAAATGAATGACCGACCCAACCATCCAAGACTGGACTGAGTAACAGAAAAAAATAATAACTTGATTTGAAGATGGGACTTATGCGCTGGACAAAATGTGTTGTGCTTTCATTAGATGTCTTGTGTTACTTGTAGGTTTTGCTTTTTGTTTTTGTTTTTTGTTTCTCCATGTTGTGTTTTGTGTTTTATGTGTTTAGAATGAAAAAGAATTCTCCTGAAAAACAGACAACGTAATATTTCTGGCAGTCATTTCAAAAGAAAAACCCACTGATTATTTTACATTACCATATTTACTTATGGAGTCTTCTAGTTCTTTCTACTCCTGTACAAGAGTTTATGTGAATTTGTGGTTGTATCCAGCATATTTACAATTGATCTCTTTCCTTTTATTCCAATAAGAGTTACAGTTGACTGGAGGAAAACGGGAGAAAAGTCTTGGTACGATAGTAACATTCCATTTCCTTTATTTTGACAAATCCCTGCAGGCGCGTGGACGAGGTCGGGCAGAGGACAGCACCTACACTCTGGTCGAGATCGAAGGTTCCAACGTGGCAGAAAAAGAAACGGTGAATGAATATCGTATCAGCATGATGAACAAAGCGATCAAAAAGATTAGAGGCTTAAATCAGAATGACTACGACAAACGGGTAAGCGCGTCTGATTATTTTAATTACATATTATTATTTGATTTGATTATAACGCTTCTGTTTCTGTTTAGATTATGGAGTTTCAGATCCAGGCCATAATGGAGGAAAAACTTCGTGTGAAAAAGAGCAAGCAGAAAAAGATCAGGGACAGCAGCCCTTCTAAACTCCAGTTAATCTGTCGGAAATGTCACATCGAGGTCTGCACCGGAGATGACATCAAAATTATTGAAAACATGCATCGAGTCAATCTGTCACCAGAATTTAGGTATTGTATTGTGACATTATATGTTATATTGAATAATGTCATGACACTAACTGTAATCATTTCTGCAGAAACCTTTTCATGGTTAAAGAAAACAACACCCTTCGAGAGCGACATCTGGATTATGAGACCAACGGTTCTATTGCCTGTAAAGCCTGTGGGAATGTAAGTTCATTTCTTGTGTAGGTTGAGTTTAGCTGATATCAGGCTCTTAGAGAACATGAATTTAATGTAAAAATATATGTATGTATATATATATATATATATATATATATATATATTTTTTTTTTTTATTGCCTTATTTGGTCTGAACAGTACATGTCAATGAATATGCAACACTGGAATTAGCCATGGGCTAGTTTTCATCTGATGTCTTGCATTCACTTTCACAAGCACACTTTCAGTCACACACCTACTCAAATTTATATTCAATCAACGAAATACACAGCGCAGATGTCGTATTGAACTGTGCACTTGTGGCAAAAATAAAGGTCTGATGTGAGTGTTAAAACAAGTAATACAGGCCAAATATTTACTACCACAAAACACTGGAAGACGCCCGAACAACCCTAGCAGCTTTCTTCTGTCAACCAAGGAGCCAGTTACACCTGCAACCAGCAATGAAGGGCTTTTAACCAGCGGAAGCTGTTCATGTAGCCTACACTTACCTGGCACATGTGGCCACACAGATTTATTAATAAATCCACCATGTCTAGACTTTATTTATGGCCATGTCTAGACTTTATTTATGGCCAGTTTGGCTTTTAAATATGACAGGAAGTAGAGCAGAGTTCAAAAACATGATGACATCACACTAGGGAGACTTTCATTTAAAAGTTTGGGACAATTTACAAACAAGAAACACATATTTCTGATGCTTTATACATTATTTCAACAAAATAAACCTGTTCTTATATTTTTTTGATTGCTAGGTAACTGTTACAAAATTTCCCGTATCATGTATGTTCATTAACATGCACTGTCCCGACCAAATAAATATCCTGCCATAGCACTTTCACTTTACAAATGTGATTTATCTGATGCCACTATTCACTCACTTCTTTGTTGTCGCTTGAAAAGATTTTACACCACAAGTCATTGGACCAGATCCCTGACAAAATGATCAGGTTCAACAAATGCAGATTATTATATAGGCGACCCTTGCCCTCAATCTGCAACTACGCCATGAAATTCTAGAATAGCATGACTCGTGAACACGTCCTATGGAACTGGTCAAATGCACTGTGGTGAAAGACAAGAATTGAACTGAATATAACATGTTTTTGCAGCCGTGGGGTTCAATGATGTACTACAGAGGGATCGACTGCCCCTGTCTCCATGTGAAGAACTTTGCTGTGACGTTAAACGAGAAAAAGATCAGCAAGTGTTCCAAGTGGAGTGAGCTACCTGTCAAGTTCCTCGACTTTGACTACGCTGTGTATGTTTCCCAAATGGATTCCAACTCAGACGAGGAGGAAGATGAGGAAGAAATTGAGGATTAGAATGATGACAATTAGACCATGCAATGTCAAACTGATTGCACTTTATACCATGTCCTTTAAAATAGAACAATGATGTTTTTTCCAGGAACAATGATTCAGCTCTAAAAAAAAAAGTTAGACATCTGGTCTCTTCCTGTAGATGAACTGTATATGATAAACTGGATGTATTTACATTGCCAGAAAAAAACAAAACAATAACTAGAATAATCAGATAACCCATAAATTAGATCTGGCTTTTGGAGAGAAATCTGGACATTTGGAAAAGAAAGTGCAATGAATTCTAAAATAATACTTTCTTTTTCGTCATTTGCACAGATGTGAACAATTAGAAAGAAATCAGATTACTCACATCAAGTAAAACTGTTTACATGAAATTTTAATTATCTGATAACTCCAGAAATGAGATAAGGATCAGATTTTTGGTGCACATGTAAACATTGCGACTAATTCAGTCTGAAAACTCATGAACAAATTGCCATTAGCCATATAATGTTAATTTGCTTATCTTATTATTATTACTATCAGCATATTACTTTAGTTTATTCCCAGCATTGATTGGTGCCAATAATTTGACAGCTAATATACTGCAGGCATATTAAAGAATCAATTGGTAATTACTATTTGGGATTCTAAATGCTGCAAATTGCATCACACAATTCAGGATTAGGATTGATTAATTAATGAGATTCTTTGTAAATCTCATGTTTTGCCTTCTTGTCTTGTTACTTGGTGGATTTTGGCCATAAGGTGTTATATATATATATATATATATATATATATATATATATATATATATATATATATATATATATATATATATATATATATATATATATATATATATATATATATATATATAAATAAAACAGTAATGAATTGCAACTGTTATTGTGTTGGGAATACTGAATTGAGCTGAAAATGCTTTGTTGCTGCCGTGTGAAGGTGCAGACTAATGTAACTACACTGTTAGATTATTATGTTGTTATTTTATGAATGCTGAAACTATGAAATGTAGTTGTGATTGAAGTGTGATCGTGGAAATAAACTTGGCCTAAGACTCTGGTCTCCTGGTGATGGTGTCTGCTGAGCCTCCACGGCCCCTGGAGTCCTCCTGTCAAAAACATGCGCATTAACAGGTGTGTGTTTTTTCTCCCTTTGAGCCCAGCTGTTAGCGGTGACTCACTTTATTCTTGTCATTCTTATTTTGGATATTTATTTGTCATTTGCTTTCTTGTGCATGAACCCGTTAGTGACACCGGCCTACTTATTCTAAAAGCAAGCATTCACTTACAAAGACGACTTTCTCTCCAAACCAAATTGTAACTAAATCTGACCAAACCACACCCACATCAGGAGTAAAATGGGCACAATTTAGGACCAAATAATGACAGGTTTGCACACACACAACACATGACAAATTTGACAAAACCCAGAACTAAACCAGGACAAGATCAGTACTTCCAACTCCAACCAGGGCCGGGTCTACCCTAGGACCCCAAAGCCACCAGAGGGCCCACAAGAGTGCATACAATTGTGTTACTATTGATTTTACTATGAAAAATGTTGCATTGCACTTTAGCCAACTGTATAGAATTACAATTAATCAGAAAACAGGAAAAAAAGGCCTTTTGAAAAATTCCTGGGGGAGAACCCCTTCACCCCCATCCAACACTGGTAACCTGTTGTTTGGTCTCACTAACCTTATAATAGGCCTTACTGCCACGAACTAACTCCCTAAATCCCTCTTCAGTCAGAGGAACTTCCCCTTTCTCACATCCACACAGTGACAATGGCACATAAAACTGATGCACAAAAAGTGCACAATACATTTTCAACAATAAAACACAATTATTTGCAGTTATTCTAAGTTCTAATTACTATTTGCTAATCAATTGTATTTAATTGTATTTTGCATTGTAAGACTGGACCAGACTGAAATGCACACAATCATCATATCTTGTCCAAGTATTTTTTCTTGTGGATCAATACGTTTGTCTAAATCTGAAAATGCATGAAACATATTTCCCAACAAAGTCCGTATTTTCCATGTACTTATGTCTCCAAAAAGGTTCCTGGTCTGACTGAAAGTTTCTGCCTCTGAGCAGAAGCTAAAAACGTCCCCTAGTTCTTAATCTGTGTGAACACATCAAATGGGGACTGAAAAAAAAAAATTACAGTGCTGTTACGCCCGGCTCATGGCGCAACAAGGAGGGAGACCACACAGGAGGTAAAGTGCGCAGAAACAAAGGTTTATTTACAAAACTAAAGTCAGAACAAAAACTAATACTTACAACAATAGAAGGTATGGGGTCGTGAGCATCAGTATCAGTAGTGTAGTGTAGGTGATGTGATGCGAATGAAAGCGATGTGTGTGCGATGTGAGTGTAGTGCGTAAAACAAAAGACAAACTCAAAGGTGCATGAGGCGAAGTCGGCGTGGCAGCCGGCAGCAGGAGGCAGGGCAAGCGGGAGCGCGGAGAGAGAGAGCAGGAGCGCGCACGCAGCTCCTTTTAAAGCGCTCGGAGGAGTCCAGAAGGCGGGGTCCAATCAGTTCACCACCTGGTGACACAAAGAAGGGCGGCAGAGCAGGCGGGACCAAAACCCTACGGCCCACCCCTGGGCCAGGGCCGTAACAGTGCGAAAACTGTAAAACTGTGGAAACTTTTTTATTTTTGTGTGATTATATGATTACAGATGTGGGCCAATTAACTAAGTCCTTGATTTTCACCCAGTGTGCTGGGAATCACTAGTGCCTTCAAGTATTGCCAGATGTCTTCACCAAAAAAGTGACCAAAACAATCATCATTTCTTCATTAAAGAACCAGGTACAGTGCCACAGACAATATTTGCTATACATTTAATATCATGTTTTGTTTCTAAATTGTGTCATTTGGTAATATTTAAGTGGGTGTTGAGCCATGGAAAATTTTAGCCAAAAAAGTGTGCCATGACTTAAAAAAGATTGAAACATATCGAATTAAGTGCCTAATGGGAACAAGTAATAGAAAAAAAAAGAATAAATTAATCTATTTTTGTTGTAATAAAATGCACTGTGGTTGAGTAAAGTCCTTGAGAGACTAAACACAACTATGCATGACATCAGGGGGCCCCATCACCTTTCACAGAGGAAAATCACTGCTCACATACTGTACATACATCAGCCAAGTTGTTTACTAATGAAGCCAGTGATTTTAATTTGTAGTATTATTTTCTAATAGTAAATAATACCTTTCGAGAAGTTTGTGAAATTGTTCTCGCGGTAAATGCAAAAACTAACCGTAGTCTATTATAATCCAGGCGTGTAGCTACACAAGATGTTATAAAGTTATTGTTAGGTGCCATGTAGAAACCATAGAGTATGTTCTGGCCAGGCCCGTCAACAGAAATTTGGAGCAAGAACTCTCACATGGGCTCCTCGCTTATAGTCATTAAGAGCAAGAGGATCCAATTCTGGGCCCCAAAGACCCTGAGGCCCGGGACAACAGATCCCTTTGCCCCCTCTTGTCTACTCCCCTGGTTCTGGCAATCATGAATACAAAAATAACAGTAATAATAACCAAATTTGCTGGGATGAATAAATAATATACGGAATTGTGTATGAGGGGCCCATAAGTAGATTTGTACTTGGGGCCCAGACTTTGGTGCTACACCCCTAAAGTGGCCCCTAAGGCAAATTTAGCCCAGGGCCCCCTGAAGGCTTGGGCCGGCACTGTCTAAACATCAGGACTAGACAGATCCTAAACCGGGACCAAACAGAACAATTTCGAAACTTCTGCTCCGGTTACGCAGCTTCATTTCGACGACGCAAAAACGACGGACGGTTAATCGGCTGCAACATACCGACAATAACATACAAGCCTGTCCCTAAATAGCCAAAGCAGCGCGGTTGGTCCACGCCGTCCCGCTGCAGTTGGAGGAGTTCTCCCCGCGCTCTGGAATGCAGCCGCAGCAGTGAGATGTGCAGCGGGACACTTCCACTCGCACGACTCACAAACCCCCCCGGGCTCATGTGCCGCTTAGTCATGTTTTTACCATCAAGCGGGACTAATTAACGCGGTGTCTCTTTCTTTTATCGCGAGACTATGATTAAAAGTTGTAAAATCCCCGTCAAAGTTCGCGTGCGCACGGGCCACTCGCCGAGTCTGGAGCGGGACCGTCGCTGAGTGCCGAGGAGCTCATCTGCATCATGGTCAGTGCTTTGTTTTTCAGTCACGGGAGCCCTGACTCGCGTGAAGTGCAGTCGGGGTGTCGTGTGAGGGGCGCAGAGTTGATTTGAGTGCGTTTGTTGTGCTCGGTGTCACCCTCACAGGTCTACTACGGCAAGGTGCTGTGGTGGGTGATCGGGGCGGCTGTCGTCATCACGCTCATAACCATTCCAGCCATCTATTTGAACAGTAAGGTTTTTTCCCGTCTATATTTTGTTCTGTCCGGTGTTTGGTCTGTCTTTAACCGGTGTCCTGCGTGGCATCTTGCTTCTTTTGGAGGTCATTTTCCCATTTTTTTTTTTTTTTTGCCATTTTCATTGAACTGTTTGG
This sequence comes from Rhinogobius similis, assembly GCA_019453435.1. Lineage (NCBI taxonomy): Eukaryota > Metazoa > Chordata > Actinopteri > Gobiiformes > Gobiidae > Rhinogobius > Rhinogobius similis. Next base: position 28,512,159 of record CM033633.1, on the reverse strand, counting down.
GATGAATAGACAGTCATTCAAACGTGTAACAGAGCAGGGATGTTGTTTTTGCTCTGATTTTGTTTTATTGCGTAAATTAGATTAAAGAAACACAAGTCACAAACTTGAGAGACTTGCAAAGTTTTTGACTTTGAAATAGCGCCACCTTGTGACAAAAGTAGGTTTACAGACCTATGCTTGATCTATGAGCTGAACGGGCTTATTTAAGAAGACAAATAAAGGATAATCATTCAGCTGGATTGCTACTTTACTTGCAGGCCTTAGTATTCTTAGTATTCAGGTTTATAGTTTTTACATTGTATTTGTTGTATTTTCTGTGACATCAAATAGCCATGTGGTCTGCAAATGGATGTTAGCCCAACGCTATAATCTGCCATATTTACCCTTATATAAATGTTCATTAATCTGTAGGGCTCCAACGAGCAATTTGCTGTTGTGACGAGTTGTATTTGATAATCATAATAATCGTGATAAATCGTATTTATCACTTTACAAACTCTAAAACACAAACAAAGACCTTTTGTAACAAAGACAGTGGTATTATTAAAGCAAAATGTCAGAAAAGAATGAAGTATTTCTGATTTTCATCAATAATACACTTTAGTAAATATTCTCTATCTAGAAAACTTCAGTCACCATATTTCAACCTTTTTTTGGTTAAAATATTTTTTCAAATGTCTTAATGTACAATATAAATCATTTGAGACACCTAATTGAAAAAAAAAAGCTGACTTGTTGACTATAAAAATAATCGTTACTTGCAGCTATATTAATATACAGTGTTCCCCTTTAATAATTACATGCATAATAATACTTATAATATACTTATACTGCTTTAAGAACTTTAGTTTGAATGACCCTCATGTTTGCTTGACGCTTATCGTCCAAATAAATCCCTTGCATAGAGACTATAGACAAATGTTTTATCTGGACAGATTGAGTCTGAAATCATTTTTTTGTTGATAGACGATATCATTCAGTCTTATTTATGTTTAGAAATAGCTGCTTCATGAAGCAAAGGCCGTTTTCCTGAACTAGAAGAATTAAAAGTCTGGTACAAAGCCTCCTGGGTATAATCTTGGGATGAATCCTTGTGTGCTTGTTTTGTTGTTTCAGAAAGTGCTCCCAAAAAGCTGTTTTCCATTGACGACTACTTTAACGACACTATTCGATGGAAATCCTACAGCATGCACTGGGTCTCAGGTACATGTGCCACTCTCTCTGTCCTACAAATGGTATCGCCATCTTTTTAAATTTGACATGTCATTTCTGTTTGCAGACAAGGAGTATTTGCATCGATCTAATGATGGGAGCTATATACGTTACAATTTAGAAACAAAAGAGGAGTCCCTTTACATCAGCAACACAACATTTGTAATAAACATTATAAATAAACCAATAATGACATTAAAGACGTTGGATAACGATCTCCAAATGCTGGTTTTGCTTTTATTGTAGGCACAAGTAGACGCCACTGATTACATGTTGTCTGGTGACTACAAGTACGTAGCCCTGGAGAGCAATTACACAAAGGTTAGTATTTTGTATTTTAAGTTTTCCAGACTAAAACTGAACATTTTTAATTCATATTTTGTGTACTTTGTCAGAAATGGAGGCATTCTTACTCAGCGTCTTACACCATATTCAACAGAGAAACAAAGTAAGTGATTTAGCATTTTGTCAACACATTTTAATACATTTGGATTTAACTTTTGTTCATTTTTTTACCTACAGTTCATTTGTTACACCTCTGAATCTTCCCCCTTTCGTCCAGTACTTTTTCTGGGGTCCGGTTGGAAACAAATTTGTGAGTTTCTGTCTTAAATTTGCCTGCACATTTCATAAAAAATGTTGCGTTGTACAAAATTCTCACTATATTGTTTCTCGTAGGCCTATGTTTCAGATTTCAACGTATTCCTAAAATCGGATGTGTCTGCTGAGGCTGTTCAAGTAACACACAATGGAAAAGAGAACGTGATCTCGAATGGGGTCCCTGACTGGACATACGAGGGTCAGTCAATATATGACACAGTACTTAGGTATAAGTAAAAGTGACTGGATGTGAGGATAAAGTATAAGTATTCTGAAAAAAAGTTCAAAGCAAAAAAAAAAAAAAAAGTGGTTACGGTCTAAATATTGGTGCTAAATTAATATGAATAAAAATAATGAATAACATCATCAATTGAAAACAAAGTATGGCACAAAAACTACATAAATCATCACATCACAAAATGTAACTTTTTGTAACATACAGAACTTCGAAATAGTCTTCCTAAAGCAGAAATAAAAAGTACATTTTGATAAAACTGCTCACAGAAGTTACTTAAAGGCACAGTAGGTAACTTTTTAGCCCAAAATAAACTAAATCAAAAGCATGTTATTTGTTTGTGTGTTAATTTTGATGATTTTATTGCACTAAAATGTATAAAGAAGTCTGATTTTAACTTTCTATTTCTATGGAACTATACTTTCTACTTCCAGAAAGTTGCATACTGAACCATTAAGTAAATACAAATCACTAAATGTGACAAGATATTACCAATTTCCAGTGTTAAATAAGGGATTTGTCTCTGTATGGTTTCAGAGGAGGTGTTTGCGTCAAATGGAGCTCTGTGGTGGTCGACCAGTGGGGCTTATTTGGCCTATGCAGAGTTCAACGACACACAGGTTCATCAGATCGAGTACACGTGGTACGGGAGCGAGCAGTACCCTGAAACTGTGGCCATTCCATATCCAAAAGTAAGAATCCAACTTATACAACCGCTACTTTCATGTCAAAACTCTGTCAGAAAGTTTGGATGAAATGGGTCATAGCAGGCAGTAAATGACAGGGCGGGGCAGTTACGTTGATTTGATGAAGCCTTATGAAGTCCAAATTGATTCTTAAATGAAGGTGAACCATATTAATTCTTCACTGAATAGTCTGCAATATCTGCAAGTTTAATTGAGCAATTAAAGGTGCATTATGTAACTTTCCTGGTGGATGGCGCGCCCCCTGCTTGTCTACTCAGAGATGCTATTGCTTTCCCTGGAATGTTCAACAATTTTCACTTAGCTAGCTTACATTTATTCTATCACAAGTGTTGTAATGTAAAAAAAAATGTGTGCCCTTCATCAGAAAAAGTTACACAGTATGCGTTTAAAGCAAATATACTGTATACATAATTATAGAACTAACAAAATAAACTATTTAAAATAGGTCATACATTCAGAATATTTTTCTTGACTTCTTTCTTAAAATATTATTGTTGTTTCATCTATAGCAGACAATATGTTACATTATTTCTTATCATTTTTCTGATATAGATGAAACAACAAAGACATAAACTACTTATTTTAGCTCATATTTCCTTTTTCTTTCATTCATTTAATTTTTGCGCCCTGGATCTTGAACAAGTGAATTGTAGTTTTTGAAGTGAAGCAGTATTTCTTGATCTTGATTTTAAAGTGCGTATGACAGGTTTCTATGATTTTCTAATTTTGACTTTATTTAGTGAATTAATATCCGTTGTAAATAGAAATGATAGTTTTACATCAATCAGGTCGCTGTTTGTGGAGAAAAGTTGAAAAATACAGGAAGTAAACACCACTGATGACATCACACTGGGGAGACAAAGATTATGCATAATTTACAGAAAAGAAAATACGTTTTTTGACGCTTTAAAAATTGATTCAACAAAATTAAGGTGTTCACATTTATTTTTATTTGTCAAATCAAAAAAAATGTGACATTAGATGAGTTTTGGCCCAGTGTAAAGTGTGGTTGCTACGGTAATTTCCAAGCGTGATGTCATCATTTACAACCAGGAAGTAAAAGTAAAAAGCTAAAAATTGCGAAACCGGTGTAAAATTTGTAAAGCATTTTCGGTAATTTTGAAATATGTCTATCTGAACTACACTTTGGTTAAATGAGTAGTCCAACCTGTCATGGGCACTTTAAAATAAGATTTGCCAATGATCAGTGGAACTAGCATAAAATGTCATGCCTTACTAAATACCTTTACTAAAATAAGAAAACCACAAGCAGTTTCTCACTTCAAATGAGCAAAAAAAAAGCTAAATAGATCAGTGTTTTGTTCGTTGTAAAGCATTATTATTTATTTGGAGATTACACTTCCTCTTACATTTTCCCAGGCGGGCTCCACTCTCCCAAAGGTACGTCTGTTCGTGGTGGACACCTCCGACCCCTCGCGCCACTCACAGCTCAAGGCCCCGGCGTCAGTGTCGTCCGGGTGTGTATTTTTACATTTGGCTGGTGTCATAAGCGCGCTGTGACTCTCGGAGCGTTATTTTACGCTCCATCCTTCGTAAAACATCCCTGTCACTTTGCGTTTCTGATTCCAGCGATCACATTTTGTGCTCGGTGACCTGGGCCACAGACCAACGCGTCGCTGCGCAGTGGATCAACAGGAAACAGAATTATGTGATTGTACAGTTCTATGAGTTGGATGGAGGCAGTTGGGTGGAAAAACAGGTAGGGTTTCTTTGTTTTTTTCATGCTGAATTGAATAAAATTAAGATTCGATTTGACTTATCTCATGCCGGGGTGTCAAACTCGTGGCCACGTCTCCTCCTGTCACCGCATTAAGAATAAAGTATACAAAAAATACTATATGATTTGGGCAGTAAAATATTTTTAGGAATTTATTGATTTATTTTTTAAAGTTTAGTAAGTATTTCCGGCTCAGAAGTATACCTGTTATTTAAGGCGACTGCTTTCTATAAGTTCCCTTTATTTTCTTTACAATCAAAATCAGTCTGCGGACAAAAGTCTGTACTGGCACAGGTTTAGAACTGGATTAACCTCAATTTCACTAGCAAGGACCACAACCTCAAGCTTGGATGCAGAAGTTTACTGGCGAACGAGAACAACGATAAAATGCATGAGAGTAGATGATAAATACAGTTTTGGGGCTTCTAGCGATGAAGGCTGCAGGCTCCCGGGCCTCGATACCCCCCGACTAAAAGATAAGACAGAATAATTAGAAGAGGGTGGCAGGGAGGGGCACGAAATAACGAACACTGGTGTGTGTGACCGGGAAGCTTAAATAGAGTAGTCACCGGAAGGGGCGTGGATGAGGTGTGGTCCTGCTCCCGAACTTCAAATAACAGACTTATCTCCATGTTTGATCTTGTGAGCTAAACTCAGAATAATGCCACTTTCCCTTGGTTCATCATACAATCTCTTCACTTTTTTACAGAATCTCATGGCATATTGTTAATACAGTGTTAACTTAAGTATTTATTTTAGTGTAAAAAGACTTAATTAAAACCTGTTGCCATGAGCTCTGACTTTTTCTTAATCTATTCCTTTTTGTCCACCATCTGATAAAAGGAAACTATCAGCTGCTGGACATGTTCAATATAAAAAGAAAGCTATCTTATTTTCTGTCAAATCAACCATTCTGAGAGGGAACAACAAGTTAAAAAATACCCTATAATTAAAAAAAATAATAATAATAATAGGACTTTTGTATGGATTTTGCCTATTGACGAGTAAATCACGCATCAACAGCTTCAGTTTGAATTGGGGCTCATTTTAGTCATGCGTTTTGGGGAAAGGCCCTCGTGGTAAGGTGTTAGAACATGTGTGAACTTCGAGTGTGTGAGTGCGTGACAACCTTCACCTCGAGTCTGTAAAAACGCCAGATGCTTTGTCCTGACAATAAGACGACAAAGCACTCGAAAAACGTATCTACATGTTGTCACTTTTTTATGGAGAAACAACGAGAGAACGCCCCGAATGATCGCGCTCTGTTCATCGTGTGGTGAGCGCTGTCAAAGGGCCACGAGCCTCACATTATATCGACATATACTGGGACGTCTACATCCTGTACACTTTCCTGCAATTAGACCTGTGCCTGAATGCAAATAAAACTAAACTAATGCAATTCACAAAGACCAGGAGGAAGCCCCAGAACAGTCTCACATTTAAAGAGCATGAGGAACAGTCAGTTAAGAAATGAAGACTAAAAATGTTACTTTATATCTCTTTTAATGCAAGAATGAAGCTTCTTGCAGCAACGTTTTTGCCCGTCTTGGATTACGGTGACCTTATTTACATGAATGCACCAACCCAAGTTTTCAAATTGCTGGACTGTTTACCACTGGTACATATTTATTTACAAAGGAATCATGGGTTTGCTCCCTCTATATCTCTGTGCATATATTCAACTTAAACCATATGGAATATTCTCTGTGCTCTCAGGATGCGGTGCTACTTTCTGTACCAACCACAGAGGCTGGTAAAGGGGCATTTCAATATTCTAAATTCTAAATGTTGTATAAAAAAAATTAAAATGAAAAGCCTCCTAGTAGAACAAATAAGTAAACACTGTATATAAAGTGTTTAGTCTTATTTCCACTGAGCAGTTTGCCTCTTTCTCAATATGACTGAGGATTTAGCAAATATTTATAAAGTATAAAGTTGTTAAAGTAGCTCTCCAGTTATTAAGGCCCCTGGTAAAATTTCCGTTTCAGTCCCCTAAATGAACAGGCCGAGTGTTTATTCCACTAGGACAACTCCAGAATTATTATAACATTTCTCTTTTTAATTAGAAATTTGAACAAACAAGCAAGACTGGCTGGGTTGGCCATGTAAGTTTTTCTTGAACAACATTTAAAAACATACATTAACATCATTCATTAACTAATCCTGTATTTACTTTTTACAGTATGTTCCTCTTCCTCTTTTCTTTGCCGAAGATAAGCTGAGTTTCTACAAAGTGATGAGTGACAGCCGCGGATACAAACACATTCATTACGTGAAAGATGTAAATGTCTTTTTTTTTTTTCAATATAAAACACAACTGGATGTGTTTTGAAGACTTTGCGTTGTTATTCATTAGGGCAGAGCCACGCCCATAACCTCAGGAGAGTGGGAGGTGATCTATATCAGCAAATTAACCAAAGACGCCATGTGAGTGATCATGCCTATATGCCATTTGAAATCATTAAAGTTGTAAATTGAGTATCATTTGAATATCAGGTTGTAAATAACATTGTGTTTCATTTGCAGATATTTTGTGAGTAATCAGCACGAAGGTTCACCAATAAAGAGGAATCTATATAGGTATGTCTACTACTTATTGGTTAATTTTTTTAAGTGGACATAATATGTAAAAAGAACTTTTAAACATGTTGGAACTGCATTCACTCATCATAAGTTTACGCAAAGTTCTATTATGATTGATATCATGTATGTTTGAGTTAATCCTGTATTGTCCTGCATTTGAGGCTCCACTCACGCCTACTTTCTTGCAATTATTCATAAAATTCAGACTCCGGTTCAGGCACGTAGCGTTGAAAAAACACCACCTACTTAATTTTCAATAATAAAACTTGTAACTGTAAATAAAAATCTGCTGCTTGTTATGGTGAAATGTCACTGTAAAGAGGCGGGGCTTATCAATTCTGCAGTTTTAAACAGGAAGTTAATTAACCCTTTTCTATTGTCAAGCAGTTTTAGATCAAAATGTTGGTATATAATGAACAGTTCATAAAATAATGGTCTATATCTGTTCTAGTTTAAAAGTAAATACCTGAAAATGCATAATGTCTCCTTTGAGGCTTTCTTTTTACACAAAGGCTTTATTAGACGGTACAGTGTTGCATGAAATGAGGAAGAGGAGCTGGGAGGACATTCAACAAAGTGTCAGAGCAGGGAACTGTAAGTAACTATTTAATTAGAGTTAAGGTATTAATTAGGTAGTTGCCAAGGCTGAATAATTATTAATAAACAATTTGTTCATTAAGAATTAGGTCTGTGTTCATGTTTTTTATTGCTATTAAAAGTGTAGTTATTGTAAAGTGTTACGAAACAAAACAATCTGGAGAATTTTCGCTCAAAATGTAGTCAATTCAATTTCAATTCAGTCTACTCTCCTTGAAGCAAACCTTCATGAACAACAGCAAAATGATTCTTAAGCCATAGCTTCAAAGAGATGGTTGATTAATTGTTGTCAGTTAAAAGTTAAAGCCAGAAAATTAAAAAGAAAATTTTGTGGTCACAATCCTTTAGAAAATGGTCATGTTTCAAAGTTCTTAAATGGTTTGTTCAGGCATTTGAATTGTGCATAGATTTGCCCTGTTTCCTCCCTGTCCTTTTTCTAAAAAACTATATTATCAAGAAGTTCTAATTTTAATTTTGTAGACGTAGGGCTACAACAAAAAATCATTGCAGCTGTATTTTGATCTCCGTAATTGTTATCTGGACTGTACAAACTCTAAAACACATTTAAATACCGTTTTTATTTTAAACACAGTGGCATTATTAAATCAAAATGTCCAAAAAGAATAAACTGTTTGTGATTTTCATAAAGAATACACTTTCTTGGATAATATTCTCTATCTAGCAGCCTTCAGTCGCCATATTTCAGCATTTATTTGGTTAAAAAGTACAAAAACAATCGCTAACTACTCTAGTCGACATAATCATCAGTTGCCGCGCCAATGTCCAGGTATGTTATGTAGCCTGGCTAATTGTGAGACAAAACATACATTGGATTAAAAAACGGCAAACAAATACAATAAATAAAGAGCCGTATGATAAATGCAATCCTATTTGTCCAGGATCAAGATTGGCGGTTCGCACTCGGAGCCGCGGTGCCTCACCTGTGACCTGCACCCGGAGCGCTGTCAGTACAACTCAGCGTACTTCAGTTATGACGCGTCCTACTACAGGATGGACTGCACCGGTCAGTTTAGCATGTTCACAGCTCGAGTCGTCCCCGTCGTGTGGCGCGTAACAGCTCTGCAGTTATTCTTAGACACGGCGGTGATTGTGCGCTGGACTGTGTTTGTGCAGGACCCGGGCTGCCCCTCTACACTCTGGTGGACAACACGGGAGCAGGTGTAGGTATGCACTCAGGCCACACGCCTCTCACGACACCGGGGCGCGTATCACGGCCCGGGGAGAGCAGTCGCAGTAATCTTTGGAAGAATGAGTTTACGTCAGCGATTTGTTGGCTTGTCCTGTGCTTCGTTCGTAATTGTTACTTAAAGTGACAGGTTTTTATGATTTTCTAATTTGGACTTTATTCGGTGTATTCATTGCGCTTGTGAATGATAGTTTTACACCAATCAGGCAGCTGTTGGTGGAGAAAAGTTGAAAAATATGTCGGGAATTACAGGAAGTAAACAAAGACAAAGGTTATGCATAAACTTTTTTGACCCTTTAAATGTTGGTTCAACAAAATAAAGGTGTTCTGTAATATTAGATGAAGTTTGGCCAAGTGTACAAGATGGTTTCTTGGTAATCATAGCGTGATGTCAACATTTACAACCAGGAAGTAACATTTAAAACCTACAAAAATAGCTAAACTGGGGTAAAATTTGTAAAGATTTTAGGAGAATTTTAAATATATTTATCTTAACTGCATTTTAGTTTGATGTGTAGTCCAACCTGTCAGAGGCACTTTAAAGGGAGACGCTCCAGGCAATTTATTTATTTATTTATTTTTTTGCTTTTTGGTCAGTCTGCTCTCTCAACATATCGACTTTCATGTGGAAACAACAAACTTGTCCAATCTGCTCCTAAAGATGTTTTATTATTTCATTTAATCCACGTAGATTTCTCTGGGACATTGTAACTTCAAACTCTGTTTTATCCAAATGCATTTTTCTCCCACAAAGGCTTAAAGTCACTCCTAACACACCAAACTTTACAATGTTTTACTTAACAAGATGTTGACGTATTGCACAGAATAATTTGTTGATATCAAATTCTAAGCCTGATTTGTTAGTTTTGAGTTTACTTTTTTTTTTTTGCGGAATTTGAATTTTCAGGCCAATTTTCAGTGACATCTAGTTCACTCGAAAAACTACATGAGCAATCTAAAATTCCCAGTTTATCTATTTTACAAAATGTACCAAGACATTTAAACCTGGTTCCATCAATTTTTCACAATTTGTCCCAAATATGTGCAATTTTGGCCATTTTTACACCTACATGCCTATATCTACATGAAAACATGACATGATGAAAAACCTGTAATATAGTCTTAGATTTATGAGAGTAAACTACAGGATCAGTTTCAAATTGATATCTTTAAATTTAAGATGATTTGCTATTCACCTGCCGCGTCTCACTTTAAAGTCTTTATGACAGGTTCTCCTGATATTGTAATTATGACTTAAATGGTGGGATAGAACCTGTGCTAAATATTTATCATAGTTACACATCTGTGAAGTTGCAGTTTGTGAAGAAAAATTTAAATTACAGGAACTAGTGCTGAGTTTTAAAAAGAAATGATGATCAAATGCGACGTGCCGTTGCAAAAACAGGGACATTTTACACACAAATGACATTTTTCTGACAGTTTTAACGGCCATTCAACAAAATACGAGTTATCAGGTTTTATTATATGTCAAATCATAACTATTGTGTAATTGACATGGATTGTTGTGGGATCTATGTCATATTTGCTGCCCACATCCAACCAGGAAGTACATTTAAAAACATTATGAAAATGTCAAACTCGGGACAAATAGGTAAAATGTTAAGTAAAACCTTAGACATAATAATGTTGACTACATTTTAGTGAAATGTGTAGTTGAACCTGTCATATAGACTTTAAGAATGTTGTCTTCATGCATTTTTGTGCACTGTTTTTATATGACAGAGCTCTCTGTTCTTGAGGACAACAAAGAACTGGGTAAAGTCCTCTCAGATTTCCAAATGCCAACAATGAAGTATGGCACATTCAAAGTGGCTGGATTTGGTGAGTAGCTTCAGATATTGTATCTGTAAAGGGTGGGGCGTTTCTGTGTGGGGTTTTCATGTTCCTCTGGGTGTTTTGGTTTCCCCCACTACCACCAAAACATGTACAAAGTGTCACCTCCGGGGCCAGGACTCCCCTGTACATGAGATTACAAATCTCAGTGGGGCTTTCCTGGTTAAACAAAGAGTATGAAAATACTTGCATACCTCACTGTAATAAGCCACAATGAGGAGCAGCTCAGTGACTGCTTCACCCTCCAACCCAAAGCCAGACATGGGTAGTACTCACTTTAAAACACTTTATAATAACTACACCTACTCCTGCCTTAGTAAAGCATGAATACAGACTTAAATCCTATTTATTTAGAATTGTTCAGCCTTAGTAACTACTTAACTAATACTCTAACCCTAATTTCAAACCCTAACCTTAATTAAGTAATTATTAAGCCTGAATCTTGCTTAATAAACTATTATGTTCATTATGAATTAAGTTGTTCTTCATCCTTTGTTAAGGCTAATTAAGGTGTAGTTATTATAAAGTGGAACCATTGTTGTTTGTTACCTCTACTCCTACTTGAGTAATATTTAGTTTGAAGTAACAGTACTCTTACTCGGCTCCTCTCCACTGTAAGTAATTCTAAAGTGACAAAAGTGTTATGAACTACATGAAAAGCTTCAAACTCTTACATCTCTCCTTCAGATACGATTTGTTTTTGGGTCTGTTCTTTCGAAATACCAGTCTTTGGGCATCATTTACTACTTGAATTACATTAAGTCAAATCATATTTTAAACAAACATTTTAAATCCGAACTTACTCAGTACTCAAGTATTTGTTTCTCCAAACACATTCACCGTTACTTGAGTAATAATTTGAAATTATTTAGGCCACTACTTTTTACTTCTACTTGAGTAATATTATTGAAAGTAGCATTAAGCTTAAGTACAAATTAACCTTAACCACTAATGCAGGCGTGAATGAACAGTATGACATAAAAGGCAATATCAAATCTATTATGATAAGATTCTTTAACTCTTATAACATTTTTGTCTACAGACCTTTGGTACCAGATGATGCTTCCACCAAATTTCAAGAAGTCCAAAAAATATCCCCTTCTTATTGACGTGTGAGTATAAAAGTTATGTATACGTTTTTTAAATGCTCTGGAATCCCTCTGCAGCTGTCAGGTTTTCAGGATATTTTTACTGAATATCCATGTTCATGAGTATCATATTAACAGTTATTAACATGTATTTGTTGTTCATCTTATTTGTTTGTGTATTTATTTGAATTAGGTCAGTACATATTAATCAGTGTGGTAGGAGCAGCTTCAACACAATAGGCCAAGTTAGCACAAAAGCTAACTTTCATCCGTTGTCTTAAGGCAGGTCAAACATTAAAAACATGCAATTAGACAGCAACAGACACACATGAGACATTCAACATTAAGCCAAAAAAGACAGCAGACACAGTATGTCACCACATTTGAGTCATTGCAGAGAAAAGTTTAAAAAATGTTGTAAAAGATGTTGAAAGTGTCCATAGAAAATAAGCACAAGATCATGTATGGTGCATGAGCCATTTGTTTTCAACTTTCAAGAACTGTTTTGACTGTAGAGATTAGACAGAAGATACTTTATACATATTTTTAGAGCTTATATATATTCTTTCTCTTTTATATTGTCTTTTAATTATGTATTTACTTTTCATTATTGAATAGAAATTGATATAAAGGTTCCCACGTATCCAACGGCTTCATTATTTCTTCTCATCTAGCTGCTGTTTTTTCCAACAATATCATTTCCAGAGCCTGTTTGCACCCGTCGTGATGTGTTGGACTGTTGTCACGGTTTCTGCAGTGCTCTGGCAGTGAATTCCATCATTTTGTGCCCGCGATAGACACCTCCATTTGGCTAAATTCGGTCCGGCGCCTTTGAACATCACAATCTCCCGTTAAAGTGACGCTCTGTGCAGGTACGGTGGCCCCTGCAGTCAGACTGTGTCCTACCGCTTCAAACTGAGCTGGGCCACGTACCTCACCAGCACCCAGGACATCATCTACGCCAGCTTCGACGGACGAGGAAGCGGTTACCAAGGAGACCAAATCCTTCACTCCATCTACCACAGGCTCGGGACGTACGAGGTGGAGGACCAACTCACCGCAATCAGGTAAAGTACGCGGAATAAGCACAAGTAGGTTGCGTGTTTTGATGTTGTAGAATTGGATTATGTTGTTTTTAATGAATCCAGTAAGAAAAGACAAAAATGTATCTTTAACTTTATACATTTTTTTTTGTAAGGATTTGGTCCACAATCATTCTCCATCAATCTTATATATTAAACTTTTTCAACTGACTATAATCATACATGTGTAGTTGATTCATGCTACTCCGTTTGGAAATATATGACAACATAATTTCACTTGCTAACTTGTGGTGACAGTTGGAATGTGACAATAAAAAATGTTATGATGTTATATTATGATTATTGTGAGAAAACCAGTGACATCTTCATTCCCATAGTCTAACACATGACTATTCCTCAAGTTTTAGTCCGGCTTTATGAAACTGAACTGTCTGAATTAAGAAAATATACAGTTTATGCGACAAAAACAGATAAATAAGTAAATTTAGCTGTATTTTTCAGACTATAGATTGAACTAAAAAAATGGTCACGATTAAGTTTTAGTTCTTACGAACCTGAATAATCACGATAAAATATCAAACATAAACCATTCTAAGACACTGGCAAATTCTGTCATTAAATTCTTGCCTACCCTCCCCCTCAGTTTTAAGGGGAGACAGTGCAAAACTTTTTTTTTTGCTTTTTTGATGACTTTGCGCTCTCAAAAAAATTGAACATAGAAACAACTACATTGCCCAGTCTGCTCCTGAAGATGTTTTGTTATTTAATATAATCCATTGTAACTATTTCTCAAAATCTATGTTGTAGCTCCTACAGGCACCAAAAAAGATTTTGACCAAAGGATTTGGGACATCCTTTTCTATTAAGATACATTTTTCTCAAATGCTAAACTAAATAAAATAGCCATATAAATGTTTTTGTATCTAATATGTCAACAAAATGGAGCCATTTAAACCTGATTCTATGTTTCTGATTTCTATATTCCAATTATGGTGAATTTTAGGCATTTTACTTCATACACATAAAATTCCTTATTTTTCGATCAATTTTTCTCGTGTTTTGTAAGATGCAACACAAAATAAGACAGACAAGACGCATAGCATGAGTAGTAGTCAAAAAAATATGCATATGCATATGTCTCCTTTTTTATCTACTGACAATGAAATTTTTGCTGCAGCCAAAAATACATTCCACATGTATCCATCTATCATTTCCATTGTTGGAGTTTTACATCAGACATATACTGTATTAGTCCAAATGGAATGTCGGTGTTCAAGACAGTCTGCAGTGTCTCATTAACCTCAGTCCAATATTTATGAAAACCCACATTTTGAAACTCCAGAAAACGTTTCAAATTGATATCTAAATTTAAGATGTTTTCCTATTCACCCGCAGTGTCTCTGCTTAAACTGGTAAACTGGCATCGCATGAATATTATGGTGAACTAGTGTTGTAAATTGTGTGTCTCTGTTGTAGAAAATTCATCGACATGGGTTTTGTGGATAAAGACAGAGTGGCCATGTGGGGCTGGGTGAGTGTGCAGTCTCTGTGTGATATTTGGCCAGTGGTTTCACATCGTCCTAAAGCCTGTTGGATTGGATTGTTTCAGTCGTACGGAGGTTACGTCACTGCGATGGCGTTGGGATCCGGCAGTGGGCTGCTCAAGTGTGGCATAGCAGTGGCCCCAGTGGCTGAATGGGAATATTATGGTGCGTATATGACGGTAAACAGTGGATCTAAAGTTGGCCGACATTATTTTTCTCCTCAAATATTTATGGGTTTCAGCTTCCAGTTTGTAGGTGATATTATGAGCATTTTTGAGGTATAAACTAGCTCACACAACCACAGCTCAAATTGGAGAGAGTTCCAAGCCGTGGGAGCAGCATGACAAAAGTCTCGCTTCACAACCACAACATAAATACTTTGATAATTGGACTTTTTCATATTTGTACTTCATCCAATGCTCATGTTCTACTAAAGCAATATGACATTTGTTAAATTAAAACATTTTTCATTTTATAGTTTCTCTTCTTCTAGAGAGCAAATTGCAGCAACAGTTACAGTTACAACAGAGCTATAATATGTTTTACAGCTGTCATAGTTTTTTTATGTTCAGACCTCATTAAAAACATTGCTGAATGTTTTCCAACATATTTGGTTTGTCTGACTCTTCTCTGGTAAACCAAAAGTGCTCCTCTGTCTCCGTTTTGAAAGTCCATTCCTCTTTACCACACTCACTTTGTCTATTACTATTTACTCCTGATTAAAACTGTTAAAAGCTCTTCTGGAGCAATCTGCACACAAATAAGGCCTTGGATAAACTGGCATATACATTAATTTGCCCTGTGAGCAGTCCATAATAAAAGTTGGGTTGGAAATAGGTCTGTTACAAATCATTATTTTTGTAGTCAACTAGCTAGCAATTTTTTTTTTTTCAATTAGTCGACTTGTCAAACGATTATTTCTATTGTGCATTGAGATATGTTATATACATTTTTAATCAAATAAAGGTTCAAATGTGGTGACAGAAAGAATAGAATATAGAATATTAGAATACTAGAATATTTATGAAGAAAATGTATCTTTCTTTTTTATGATATTTTGTTTAATAATACCCTGTCTTTGTTATAAAATGTCTTTTTGCATGTGTTTTAGAGTCTGTATAGTCCAGATAATGATAGCAATAATCAAAAAATACAATTATTTGACAGTTGATTAGTCATGTCTATTCTGAGTAGTTGTTACAGCCCTGTTGGAAATATCTGTTTTTAATGTGAAATGTGTTTAACTTGTCCACAGTTATGATAAATCAGTTGTCTTACCTGCATTAGTATGCCCTAACATTGTGTAAAGCGATAATAAAAGTGAACACGCCTAGAATTATGTGAACACAGCTGATATTTCAACATTGTATTGCATTGCTTACTGATCAGAATAATCCACTTTCTGCTTTTTAACGTTATTTTTCATGTGATTTGACAGACGCCGTGTACACAGAGCGCTACATGGGCACTCCCAAAGACAACCCGGACGGTTACAGAGTAAAGTCAGCCATTTTGCGTATCTACATTTAAAAACTTCCATTACCGTCCTAACCCTGTGTACTTGAATAGAACGGCAGCGTGATCGAGCGAGCCCGGAACTTCAAAAACGTGGACTTTCTGTTGATTCACGGCACTGCGGACGGTACGTGTCTCCTCACTCCGCTTCTTGAACATGTGGTCGCCAAGTTACCAAAGTTGTTCGTAGCGTCTGTTTGCCCGATGCACATTTGGCTTTTACGCCCGGGTCACGTCACAAACGCACACTGTCTCTTTTTCCTCCCCAGACAATGTCCACTTCCAGCAGGCCGCGCAGATCTCCAAGGCTCTGGTCAACGAACAAGTGGACTTTGAAACAATGGTAAATATTAGCTCAAGGAAGTGCTTGTGCTATTGACTTTAATGGCGTTCGGTTCGATGGATGTGCATAAACTGGATGCTGTTGTGTAGAAAAATACGTATTTTGAATGATGTTTTGTGTTTTTTTAGTGGTACACTGACAAGAACCACTCGCTGCGGGGATCAGCCTACCGCCATGTTTACACTCTGATGAGCCACTTTCTGAAAAAATGCTTTAGCAATCCGAAGTAGATCTGTGGGAATTTATTAATGATAATGATAATGATAACTGTGGAATTTGTGTTGTATATTGTAAGATTTTTTACAGGCATATTTTTTATTATGTTATGAATAACACAGAAAATGTCATTATGAAATTCTTACCTCCACCAAAGAGGCATTTTGTAGGACTTAATTGCTCAAAGAATGGTTTAGGAATGGTCAGTAAAGTATTAAGAATAACTTAGTTACATTAGTTGTGGTTCCTTTACTGTACTTGTAAAATGATATTAATTGATAAATATGGACTTCAACGTTTTATCAATGACATTCAAACAGAGGTAAACCACAAATGTTTAATTATTAAATTAAACGATCTCAAATGGCATTACACCAGCAATACAGATGCTAGTATTCTACTGTGACTCTTTGTTGGTGTCACAAATAATAGTATTCTGTTAGTAACTGCAATTTAATTATTAAGTATTTTCACAGTAAGGTATTATACTGCGAAGCTACTTAAAATTGTATTTTAATTACAGTAACAAAGTATTAGTAACTAAGTTACTACACACTGAATTTTACCATTGTTAAATATGACTGAATAGAGCTTTGCCCATAGTTAAATTTCAGTTCTGAGCGTTATCATTGTCTTACAAATGTCCAGTGCCTTGTCAGAGGTCTCAAGTGCCTGTTTCATAAGCAATCTGAAAAGCAATTAGGGGTGCACTCTGTAACATCAATAGTGTGTGTGAGACAGCTAGCTTGTCTCCAAGCTAAGCCAAGAATGTTCCTTAGTTTGGCTTTTAATGTATATGTCTGTTAGATTTATTCAGTTTATTCAAATACAGGTATTCACATTGCAACAAAAAATCTGGAGAAACCTGCATTCTTACTGTGAGCTGCCTCACCTCTCCACAGATCTGACCAGTTACTTGGTCGTCTTGTCTGTCTCTATGAAGGAAGATAAGTTTAATGTCATACTGAGGAATATTCCAGGCAAAGTAATAACATTTCCATGGAGACAAGCAGGTGGCAGACTATCCACTGAGAAGTTACATAGTGCACCTTTAAAGTTTCAGTCGACTGCTTGATGATTAATAAACTTCTTTTTTTTAAATATTCCATTATCCACTGATATCTTTATTTTTTCTTTCATAAATAGTGTTGCATGGTACGTTCTTTCCTTTCAACATCATTCGTCCGTATTTCCCGTCAAACAGAAGTTGACGTGTGAAAGTGACACCTAAACATCCGATCAGTACATTTTTTTAGACCAGTCAAACGTGTGAGCTCGACCAAATGGGGCTGATTAATGGATTGAGAGTAAAAGGACGGTGCGTGTGACGAGGGACAGTCACCTGGGACGAGCGTGCACAGCGACTATAAAAGTCCTGAAGACCGTGAACGCACCACGAGACCACGGCAGCAGCAACAGAAGACACAGCACCAGCCACACACTGTACAGAGGAGAGACACAGGTGAGAGAAGTTCACTGTCACAACAGCAAAGCAATATTATTCTTCACTTAAATGTTAATACCTGCTTTTATCTCATTTCCTTCTCTTTTTTCATTCAGACGCTGCAACAATGAAAAGCACATACTGTTTGGCTGGACTTTTGCTCCTTGTCCTTGTCCAGTGCAGTTGGCAAGTTCCAGACCAGGATGCAGACCAAAACTCCATGTAAGTCAAAGTGTAATCACATTTAAAGTTTAAGTGTCAGTTTTAACCATTATTATTGTATTTTTGTTATGTTTTGGTTCATTAATATTTATTTTAATTTGGAAGTTGTTAATAATTCAGAAAGAAATATTATAAATTCACAAAAAAAAACATGCATTCTTAAATAAGTTAAAACGTTAAGTATTATTTATCTCGCCTTGGGGATATTTTTACTTTCTTAATTTTGCCAATTGATCTTCAAGTGTTGTAGCATGTTTCCCCAATGTCAAGTTAGAAAATGCTTGTCTTTTTCTTATTTTAAGTAAAACAAGATATTTTATACGTGTTCCATTGGCTTCGTTCTTATTTTAAGACTTTGAGTAAAAATATACTAAAAAAGAAAAAGAAAATGTGGTAAAACTTTATAATTACCACACTTATTCCTGCCTTAGTAAAGCATTAACAAGACTTTATTCGTAGTGAACAAATAGTTTATTAAGAATGAATAATTCCTAACCAAAACCCTAACCTTATTTAAGTAATTATAAAGCCTGAATCATGCTTAATAAACTATTCGTTCACTATGAATTAAGTCTTTGTTCAAGCTTTATTAAGGCAAATTAAGGTGTAGTTAATATAAAGTGGTGTCAAAAATATGACTTTTTTCAAGCACTTATTAACTTGTCTTATTTAAGATATCAGTTACCTAAACAAAATCAATTCTCATACAATCAAGTATTTTATTGAGGACATGTCATCATTCTTGGCTCTTACTGACCGTAACATTGGTCGATGTAATAGCACTTAATGTCAGGACTTCCAATTGGACAAATATTTTTGTTTTACATTGGAAAACCGTATTAAAAACTGTAATGATTATGTAAATCTTCCACTTATTCTGGGTGTATTTCAGGCTTTTAGCAGAAAACTCGGGCCCAATGGAGACGTCCAACATGAAGAGACACTCAGAGGGAACCTTCTCCAACGACTACAGCAAATATCTGGAAACGCGACGAGCGCAAGACTTTGTCCAGTGGCTCAAGAACTCCAAGCGGAACGGGTAAGGGCGGTGATTTTCCACAAATATGAGTAAAATGTGGGCAAAAATGTTACAAAAAATGACAACCAATTTACAGTCATTACTTTTAACCTGAACATTACTACAACCATAATTTAAAAAAACATGCTGAAAATGTAATGTGTTCTAAACGGATGCAAGTGGCTTTTTTCTGAATGTACTTTGGGAACAAATTTATCTTTTAATGGAACACTATACATTTCCCTGGGGAAACAAATCTTATATTAGATAATAAGTTAATAAGTGATTGAATTAAGTAGTATTCTTCTTGTTTTGAGTATATTTTGACTGTCTTGAAATAAGATTTGCCAATAGAATAAGCTTAATTACTAATTAATTAATTTACTTAAAAGAATTTTCTCACTTGAAATGAATAAAAAATGCTACTACACTTGAAATTAGAACAAAACTTACTTGTTGTATTGACAAGTCTTTATTTTAAAAAGTCAAAATATACTGAAATCAAGTTAAATACTACTTAGGTCAGTCACTTTTAAACTTTTTTATTATTTACGATTGTAATTATTCCCAGCAAAGAAAATCGGGTGAACACAGCTTTAGATAGATTTGCCATCAATGAGGCAATTCACTTTTTAGGACGAAATTGTTTTAGTTGCAGTAAACCCTTTTTTGTCTCTCCAGTAGTTTCTAAAAATTCAACATGCACGTGATTCTCAACCCTAAAGGCAACATCCTGACTATCACTTTTCTCATTTCATTTTCTTAATTTTCTAACTCAATATTCACGTCTGCCTCCAGCCTGTTCAGACGCCATGCAGACGGCACGTTCACCAGCGACGTGAGCTCCTACCTCCAGGACCAGGCGGCCAAAGAGTTTGTGTCCTGGCTCAAGACTGGCCGGGGCAGGCGAGAGTAGAACCCCCCAACTCCAGCACGAGAATAAACCACTACAGCTCTCTTTCTGTCTGCCATTCTCTGTCCATTCTTCTGTCATTTTGTCCCCATTCAAATTTGAAGGACACATATTATGCAAAATTGACTTTTTTTGAGCTTTTAAACATTGTTCCATCATCAAAAACATTTCTGGTGTTGTATTTAGCTTCATGCGCGCTTATATTTGATAAATCCTGTTTAGTAAGTCCTCTCCCCTCTGAGCTAGGTTTATCTCCCCTATGTAATTCTGTCTGCAGCCAGTAGATGGAGCTCTAACTCAATTCCTGACGTGGGAAACGCCTGACTGATAGGAAGTAATGTGTACTTTTTGTAGACCAATTATTTCAAGTTTTAACTCATGAAATGCCAAAGCAGAGATACGTAAGCATGTTTAAATGCCAATAACAATACAAATAATGCATAATATGTGTCTTTTAATGTGCCATTATAATGTCAAAACACAATATTTCAAATTTGTTTTCAACATCTGAGATTCATTTTGTTCACTTGTGAGCCTAAGCATTTTCTTTTTATCTTGTCACGCCATCCATCATCACAAATTACAATCTGTAGATAATCTATACTATCTTTCTTATTCATAAAGTCATATTTAGTTTTCAATAAAGAAATGTGAATAATATTTGACTCTTGAAACTTTTGATACAGACAAATTACTACACCTTAAATGGCCGCAATAAAGCATGGATTAAAAATTAATAATGAACAAATAGTTTATTCAGAAGTATCCAGACTACTTAATTATAACCCCAATGCTAAATGCTAATGCTAACTCCTTAATTAAGCATAAGTAATTATGAATTACTTATATGTTCATGCTTTATTAAGGTTATTAATCATGAACAAAGACTTAATTCATAATGGACAAATAGTTTATTAAAAATAATTCAAACGTTAGTGTTAGCGTTAGCGCTGAGGCATTAATTAAGTCGTTTCTAAGACTGAATCACTCTTAATTAACTATTTGTTCATTATGAAATACGTCATTGTTCATACCAAGGCTTTTAAAAGTGTAGTAAACGTTAGGTGTTACCAACAACTGTGTCTAATCGAACAAAGCTATTTAGGCTAATTGACGCCGCGTTATCCGTCGCTAAAACACTCTGCGGACATATGCCTCTCTGGGGGGGATTAGCGGTGGGTTTGCTAGCAGGTGACAGCATGATTTGTGTCACCTGTCAGCAGCGAGACCGGATCAGAACTGCCCACGTTGACAGGCAGCCAAGGCAGGGTTATGCTTAATGGAAGACGGGGGAGTTGGCTAATCAGAGAAGCCGGCGACGGGGACAGGCACTCGGGTCAGCGCTCTCCAGCTCGTCCCTCCTGGCATCCAGACAAAATGATAATTCACCAGGGCCTGTGCGCTGACATGCTCGGGGATGTGCCACCTCTCTCAGCTGTCAGCGCACATCAAACCATCTGCTGAGGAAGGCGAGGGAAAAAACGGAAAACTGCCCATTGCTGATGTATAGAGAGACCTGGGATGAATAGTTTGGTACGTTATATTGATTTATGTTGGGTTATCGTTAATATATAGAAACTTTATAATGCTCTGTCATCGGAATGTTCAAAAATCCAAAATGGAGACGAAATTAAGAAGATCATAAATAATACATTTTCAAAGATTAACTCACTGGCAAGAATGTATTTCTAACAAAAAAATAAGCTACAGTTTTGAATTTCCAGTGTGGAACATTCAAGGCAAGGCATAACGTCTCCATGGAGAGAAACAGGTGACCCAACCCACAGCGAGTTGCATAGAGGCCCTTTAATGTTATAGTTTAAATCAACGCAGTGGAATATTTCACTTAAGCGCAATCAAAAAAGGCATACTCTCTGTTGAATATAAAACTCTGCTTTTATCTTGAACTTATTTATTGACATGGAAATAAGTCACCATACATAGTACACTTAACATATAAATAATTCCAATTTACAAATACAAAATACAACATCAGGGAAAATATAATATTATTGCATGTAAAGCTGTGATGCTGTTTATTTCATAAAAACAATAAGTTATATACTTTTGGTTGATCAGGTTTTACCGTCCTCTCACCCACACTTAAGTGCTCCTTTCAGTCATACTCAGTCTAACGTCACACATGGTACATTCATTTACAAATACAAGATTTGAAAAATAAAAATATTCATGTGGTCCTGTGCATTGTTACTTCTGAAAATTTTAAAAACATCTAGATGTCACTGTAGCTTCAAGGAGATTTAGCCAGTTTAACTTCAAACACAGTTTATGGAAACAATCAGGGGCGTGTCTAGACTTTTGTTCTCTGAGGTGGCCCAAGGGTGGCACCAGGGTGTGGAAAAATCATTTTGAATTTGCTTGAACGAATGAGGGATTACACAGATTTGAATAATAAAAATTAAACCAATTTAAGCCTATTTCCTTGGTGCAATATTTTATGTAGTTGCATAAGACTGATTACCTGCAATATATTGTATTTTGTAACATATTCTGATACATAGTCCAATCAAAGTATTGTATTCTGAATATTTAGAATACTTTTACATTGAGTTGCATTACACTATAGGAAAAAAAAATGCATTTATTTAACACTAATCAGAGAAGGTAAAAAAAAAAAAAATCACAGATGTTTTCTTTTTATCTCATTAATACTGTTTTGTTGTAAACTTGAATTGCGTAATCAAGAACTTAAATGTATGCTCTTAATTTTAGGAAAGTATCTGTATTCTGAATACCACAAAATGAAAGCGTAACTGTACCAGAATACAGTTAGTCAAAATTTGTATTCTGAATACTTATCTTCGATACAAGTAGTCAGTTTCTTCCCAGCACTGGGTATAACACACTTCCTCACCCCCGCTGAGTGGGATGGCACCTGGGGTGGCCACTCCCTTGCCACCCCCTAGAAACGCCCCTGGAAACAATTGAAAAAGTCTGACAGAAACCCACTCACACAGGACTTGTATGAGAACATACGCAAAACTGGCACGTTGAGACAGACACACACTTTACTCTGTCTGGTCATACACAGGAGATGTCAGGAGAACTGTGGGAAAGAGGAGAAATACATTTTAACATAAGAACACTCAACAACTGAATCCAAGCATTAAAACTCAAACTGTTTGATTCTTATCAGTGGTGGGTAATATACACAGCACATACAGTATATAAGAAACTTTTCAACAGAGTACTTTTCAGACACCATACTTTTGCCCCTACTTGAGTAGTATATTTGACAGTGTAACTATTATTTGTGTAAGGTTTTGTTTACTCTTGCCACTGAGTATGTAACAACATTAAACATTAAACAACATTAAATTAACACTTAAGCGTTTCTTTCTCTTGCATTGCTCCTCCAGATATTATTTAATGTTTTGTCCTTCCAGTTACATAAATTTCAATCTATAATTGTAACATTTTTCTACTTGAGGAAGTTTTTTTTTTCTCTTACTTGAATCATTTCATGGACCACTGCTTAAATGAAAAGTTTCTATACATTACAAAAGAAAATAAACTAAATAAAAGAGTCAAACTTAGTTATTTAAACTGAGTTTGACCGTCAGCTCAGTTTAAACCTACTTCCTGGTGTCCTACTATTATCCACATAAAAGGTCTTACCACACAATATTGAGTCTTTAAAACATCAGATCTCTTCTTAGCTGTTCCACGTGTTTCCAAAGGAGCCTTTAGACATCTCATCTGTGATGTTGATGACAGGGATTCCTCTGTTAGGAGCAGAACACAACCATTTCATCACAACTGTGCGAGGAAACACCATAACCATTAGGAAATACAGTTAGTTCTCACTTGTAGCCGTCTAATGGAACTTGCACCACTCCATCTTCATCTGCCAAAATGCTCTGCTCCTCATCCTCCTGCAATAAACACAGGGCAAAAATGAAAAAAAAAACACACACACTTGAAACGATTATTGTCTGTTCACTATTATCTATATTCAAAAATATATATTCATTTTTGTAGAATTGCTTGTAAATGCCTTGGTTTCAGGTTCAAGACAAAACCTGAATGAGCATTAAAATTATACATAAACGTGCAAGTAATATCTGTTTATACCTTTTAGGGAGATTAAGCTATCATTTAATTGTTTTAATTACAACTGTTATAATATTTCAATATACTTGATATTCTATTGCGATATTATACATTTTTGATATCTCCATTTACTTGAAACAATTATTAATATTTACAATGTTAACACAAAAAAGGTCAGATTTAAAACTCCACATTGGGAACATTATCTTATTTTATCATGATTTGCTTATATTTCCTTTGACATTTGAATACTCTTATTTTATAGACAGCATATACTGCACAACTCGATTATCGTCACCTACGACTTACATGACGTATATGGAATTTTGAAAACACATTAAGAGAAATTCCACCTCTTCAGCATCTTCCAGCTTTTTCTTCTTGCTTTCTGGCATGAGGTCGTCCAACCAGCTCAGCTCTCTCTTGGTGAAGATACAGTCCATCAACTTCCTGATAAACACCAGCGCCAAAACCTAAAAGTTGACAAGTATTAAACGTTAATCATTTTTCTCTTCAAGCAATTAAATATCGGTGTACATTTCTGACCATCATAGGAAAGACGATGGCGGCCCTGGACGTCTTGATGACCCACAGGAGAACCAGGCAGCTCAGTTGGATGATGGTGAAGAGGTGCACCTTCCTCAGGGGAACGTGCCGGAGATAAATAAAGTCTGGCTGGTGCTTAGTCGGCATCCCGAACAGTGTCAGGCGGTCAAAAAACTAGAGAGAAAACATACTGAGCTTCAACTACAAGTAAGGTCAAGGTCATAACTAAAGAACTACACTGATAACTTGTTTATTCTGATGACAAAAACAGAAAGCAGACTAGTTTTCCTTTGAACTGACAACTTAAATACATATTAAAATAGATAGATTCCACCTATAGCGTTTGTTAAGATTAAATAAATTAGTGGCGAAGGGGTCTGCCACTTGCCTGTCACCATGGACAGCGCTGGATGAAGTACTCAATTTTGTCACTTAAAGGCGCAGTACGTAACTTTCTAGATGAGAAAAGTCACCTGCATGACTCCATGGAAATAGAAAGTTAAAACCATGACAAAAGCTGACAAATAGTAAACTAAACTAAACATTCCCTATGCAGATACACTTTATGCCATACTGTGGAATATTATGGCTAAAAGAATATTTCCATGGAAACAGGCAAGAGAAGGCTCAGGTTTGTGGAGATGGAAGTCCGCTTACAGTAAGGACACCGTTATATACATTTTATATACAAAAAATGTACTGTACCTACATAAAAGTACATGCAAAAACATATACTGTACTCAAGTAAAAGTATCGAAGTACCCAATTACAGATTCCGTTTAGAGTAAAAAGTAGAAGTATTTCAGACAGGTTTTGTGAACTATTGGAATCAAAAGTAGTGATCTGGATTAAAAATGAACGGAAACTGAAATGGTTTCTCAGCTTTTCAGCCTGTTTGTTGAGACCCCTCAGCCATTTAAGGAGGTCCCGAAGAGATAAGAAAAGCACTTTTTCTCCTCAGTCCTGTTAAAATGTAGTGGAGTAGAAAATACAGATAACTGTAATTGACTCAAATCACGTATAAATTACATTCAAATTGTAAACACCTTCCAGAAATCTAACATTGTGCACTTTTAAATACCCCAAATTAAACATGGATAATACTGTCAAATAATTCTGATTGATGCAGTAATGATATAGTAGTCGTTAAGTATATTTGCATCCCAGTGAATCTACATTTTTCTTGCTAAAGGCTCACTTTGAAACTATAAAAAAAAAGGCCTTACAAACTGAAAGAAAACAAGACGCAAGCGAAGCAATTAAATAACAATCAGGTGTTGTGCTAAACGCTGGGAACACACTGGAGGCCAATTAACACTTTCTGTGGGCAGCCAGACGAGGTGGAAGCTTCCCTCATGAAGGCTCATTCAGGCTGCACACATCGCCCAGGAAATACCACTTAACACGGCATTCTTAAAGGGACATTGCCTTTTGTCACATTATAGAACATTTACAAGCTTTCAAAAACAACGTGCAAAGAAAACAGTGTACACAAATGAGAACATCACAATTACGATTTAAAATGATATACTGCGCGTAAAAGGAAGTGTGTGCGCAATGTATTTGTAATGCAATGCTAAATGATTATTCCAACTAAAACATTTTTAAAGCTGTATGTTCATATACAAACGGCAAACAATCTACTATGAATTTTTAAAAAAGGTAGGTAAAAAGTGATTATATCCTT
Organism: Rhinogobius similis; assembly: GCA_019453435.1. Lineage (NCBI taxonomy): Eukaryota > Metazoa > Chordata > Actinopteri > Gobiiformes > Gobiidae > Rhinogobius > Rhinogobius similis. Next base: position 28,485,773 of record CM033633.1, on the reverse strand, counting down.
ATAAACAGACAAAAAATGAATAGAGAAATAAAGCTCTAAAATGTTATGTTTTTTCTAAGCATCCATTGATAAATAAGTTTAAGCTTTATTCTTTGGTGTCTTTTTGAAATGGGTTCTTCCTTTACATCAGTTAAGTATAGAACATTGTTTGTGTATTTAACCTGGCCCTGCCACATGAGTTCTTGCGATATCTGTGAGTTCACAAACTCCTCCAATCCATCTGGACGGTGTGCCTCTTTTGGGCTGCACCGGCTGCTGTGTGCCGCACCAATCACAGCGCTGCATTGTGGTTTGGGCGCAAGTCAAAGGGACAAACCTAAACAAAGATGGTGACACCGACAGACCTACTTTGGCCTATTTCAACACATTTAGGGACTATTTTGATCTTGAAAACGTGCACATAGAAGTGCTTTGTGCATTTGAGGACAGGGAAAAAGTCTGTGATTTTCTCGCAACTGGTTTTCTTGATTTCTTGATGTGTCAGTTCAAATGTTCGTCATGGCGTGGTGCATTTCCCCGACGGCTTTTGGTGAGAGCCTGTCCAGATTGAGAATGTGTAGAACTAAATTCAGAGTGATACACATATCAATCTGGTGTGAGCCAGGTTATTGTGTATTGGGGGTGGGTTAAAATAAGTCTTAATTTTACCAGCCCATTTTGAACATCAGTGTTTCATTTTGCAGGTTTTAAGTCTGTTTAATCTTTACCTGTATGGATTGAATTCCGTTGTGTCCCACTATATGTTTGTTTTGCCTATAGCAAGCTCAAAATAAATAAATATCTTAAACTGTGGTAGTATAGCCTCTGCAACTGAAAAGATTTCAATTGGCTGTTTGTGTCAGATTTTGTTGTCATCAGTCACGTCGCTCGCCCTCTGACCTTACACACTTCTAGCCCCCTGTGTTGTTGCCTCTCCAGGTATAAAATCTAGTTTTGTCTGTAATTTGCTTCTTTATTGTGGGGTTTCTAAATATGTAAGGTGCTGTGGTGCTATAACAAGTCTGCGTGTGTTGCTAGCGCCAGGATATTTGTGGCTGTCCTGGGTGGGTGGGCTCCGTGGTGTATCTGAGCCATGCGTTCCAGTTCGAGCTGCGTAATGCCCCACTTCAGGTTCATGCCCAAACCGTAGCCTACTGAAGACATCAGCCTAGTCAAATTACTAATCCAATTTAATATTAGGAGCTTTTGAGATAGCCCCAAGGTGTTTTTTGCCGTCTCGCATTTGGTGACCGCCATGAAATGTCCACAACTTCAAGAACAAACTGACTTTTATTTGGACAAAGGATAAACAGTAACAGGAAAGTGGATAATGACAACAAGGTGTGATATTATTTTGAGATAAGTTATTGAATAAATTACAGCATATCATGTGAATACTTATCAACCTTGCTTCTGTCCATTCAACAGCGAACTTGCGTGCCTAAATTCAGTTGGCATTATTGTTACTGTTTATGTTGTTTGGTTACAGCTAAAGTTAAAAATTACCCACGCGGAATATGTTTGTGCTCTGTATCAATTATTCATTATGAGCAGATCAAATTTAAAAAATGAGAATGAAGAAGGAAAAAAAAGTAGTGTACTGCACCTGGATGCCTCGAAGAGAAGACGCTCCCATGTAGAGGAAAACCCCATACAGCACAGGCATCGGGATGAACTGAAACACAGCACGTTTTAAGTGTTAGCGCACATGAGCATTAAGACACATCAAGGGTTTGAAAGTCAGAGAGAAGACCTTGAGAACAGAAGTCATGAAGACGGAGCAGCCCATGAGCACAAAGATCATGAGGCCGGTGACGCGCTGCTCTCGGATGCCCAGGAACTTGGGCTGCTCCCCGGGGGCCGAGCACTCCGACTCCAGCTTCAGACTGTTGACGTGTGTGATGGAGAGCACTGTGGCCGCCACGAACCAGGGCAGCCCCATCAGAGAGCACACGCCCAGCATCACGCCCACCATCAGCAGGTCCAGGTGGTAGCCACAGCCTTTCTGGAGCGCAGCACAAGATTTGGTCATTAGAATTTAGTATTTGTTGTTGTTGTTGTTTCAGGAATCCTTTATTATCCCCAGGGAAACTTTGTCCTCTCAGCATTTGACCAGTTCTTCAGTGATGCAACAGCGACTTTTTAGCAATATCGCCCACACCCACGGAGACGCATTTCCAGAGGGAAGATAATCCGATCATTATCATTGGGAACTTTATAAACATGCATATTGTCATTGCTGGTCAACGTCTTTGAAACTGGAATCACTGTCACTGGAATCAAAGACACTTGTACTTTTAAAAAATGTGAATCCGAATTTAACATTTGGACAGTTTTTCTTTTCAGTGTGAAGAAATAGGCCTAGACTGACAAACTAATAAAAGAATCGCATTTCAAAACATGTTTGTACAGATCTAAACTACAGGGTTATCAATTTAAAACAGGATATTTAGTTGTTTGCTAAGGAAATTATAGACTAAAGAGGAAAGACATGCACATCCAAAATACTATATCCGCGTGCTGGGCTCCAACAAGTGATCAACATGAAAAAAAGAAAAAGACCGCACTGCCGTTGTAGCTCCCAAAGCTTAGACACATTCGATTGCAAGACTTTATGACGGGCTAAACACCCTGATGTTTGCTGCAATTTGTGTATATATGTAAAGATGTTTTTATTTATTTTTGTAAATATGTAAAAACTTGACGCTAAGAAGCAATTGTTAACAAGCATGTAAGATATTGACAAAAAAAAGATCACACTTACTGATTACTATAAAAGATACAGGTGTCTATGCTGCTTCATGTCTGATGAAGGACTAAGGCCCGAAACCTAACACGGTGTGCAAATAAACCAAAAACTTTGGAAGCTACAACGGCAGTGCGGACTTTTTCTTTTTTTCATGCTAAGGAAATTATGACAAATCTAAAACTGCAGCCTTTACAATTTGCAAATTGCGTCCATTCAAATTTAGATTTAGATTTTATTTTTCGATTAATTTGTGCAGATTTAAATAACTACACTTTTATTAACATGAATAAGCATGAACAAAGACTTAATTCATGATAAACAAATAATTAAGTATTTCTTAATTTATACCATAACCTCAATTAAGTAGTTACTAGCCCTGACTATTTGTTCATTATCTTTGTTCAAGTTTTTACCGCTAATTAAGATGTAAGTATGGTGATGATAAAAAAGATCATATATCTACTTTCTACTTTCAAAACACCACCTGAACATATTTGAACTTAACTTTGGACCATTTTTGGTTTCATTTTCTAGAATACCTTGAGTTTGTGCTCTTTCCTGTTGATGATGACAGCGGTGATCTGCTGGTCCATGAAGATGAGGATGGTGCAGAGCAGAGCCGGGATCAGAGTGACCACTGCCGTCCACCAGGGGTTTGGACCGATGGGGTTTATGAACCAACCACGGTCGTCTCTGGTGGGCTGGAAAACACACACAAACAGCATGAGGAAATGTATGTTTTTCATACTCCATCGTAGACATATGGCTTTTTTTCCTTCATATATTTTTATAAAACACACAAAAAGGACCCGGAGAACAAAACAACAAGTGTCAACATAGTCCAACAAAGTCCGCCTCAAGTTCGTCCCATTTGTCCCCAATATCTGGTAAATATGTTCATTTTAAAGTTTGCGGAGTAAGTATAGACCTTTTAAAAGTGTGTAATAAAAAATATTCTAAATTCTGGACTTGCGGTAAATGTGAAATAAAACATGGGATTTAAACACTAGCATAGAGACACTGACATTAGCCACAGAATTTCGCAAAATAAGACAAATGAAGGTGGTTTTAGCAAATGAAAACAAGTCAGATCCATATGAGTGATACAAGAACATTTACAATAGTATTTTACATTATTTGTCTATTTCATGATCCCAGTATATTTTATCTCATTTATATCTCATTGCATTTTATCAACTGCTATTATACATGCCACAAATTATACTTTTGTGAAGATAAATTATCTGCAAAGGGATTATTTTGTCTTGGTAGTCCCTTTGCCAGATGTCAGAAAGGCATTCTAAAAGTGAATACACTTAAAAATCACATCTCAAACATGACAATGATGTAAAATAAGTGCTCACAAATGTGTTGATATTTGTTGATATTTCTACTTTGGATTTTCAAAATTGTTGCTAATTCTTTGTTGTAAAGACTTAAAACCATTAGCATTTAGACTTGATGTCAGTTTATTGTTGAGTACAGTTTATGGTTTACTTGATATTCCAGAATTTTAAATAATAAACATTTTAAAGGGTCTGTTTTTTTCCATTTTGCAAACGTCTTTTTTTTCTTCTTCTTCTTCTTTTTAAGTGCAGTACAAACTTGCTTGCTTGCCTTTTTCCCATTTGCCATAAGAACAGTCCAAAAACATCCATCTATTGTCATTTTTAAGGCCTTTTTGTTTTTGTATTTGACTGAACACAGTAGCTCTTACCTTGAACACACTTGGAACTTTGAGTTTCGGAGAGGGAATTCCCAAAGCATAGTCGATCAGCACCATGGTCATGATGGTGAGGAACACTGCAAAATCACTGATGATGGCTCTCACCTAAAAAGAATTCAAGTCGCAGTCATGGTTTTGCCCACTAGAGGTTGCCACTTTCACATGTTTTGCAGCGACACTAGCAGGAACACTGAGGAATGAACTTTTACAAAACCTTGGTGGGAAAGTAGTTGCTGAACTTGAACTCTTTGAGGAACGCGGACATGAGGACGGTGGAGAAGAACAGGACGACACACCAGAAGAGAACATCGGGAACGTAGGGTCCATTGGGTCCACAGGCGCTGCCCACAAACTCGCCCCGGTGTTTGATACAGTCCTGGACAAACAGACAGAGCTCCAATAATCTGTCTGCAGAAATCCAAATTTGTGAAAATGTGCTTTTATAGTTTATTTGTTGTGTAATCCCACATAATCCTACATGTCTTTAATCTCACTCTCTGTTCCATCTGGGAAGCATGTCATTTACAGTTCTAGTGTGTGGCGGCTGTAAGTAACAGATTTATTATTTCTTTGAATTAAGATACAAAAAACGCGAAAACGTATTGCACAAAAACAATGTGGTACAAAACCACACCAGTACTTTCACGGAATTCTTGACAGTTAAAACATCAATTTGCAGCTCCTCCTGTCACCGGACATTTATGAACAATTCCAATATACTACATAATGTAGGCGATGAAACAATGAAGTAAATAATCTTTACATATTCGAAATGATGCTCGATCTCGTGTATATACTGGGTTTAATTTGTATTTATTTTTGTTAACTTTCCACAAGATCTAAACTCCTATACCTAAATGAGGGCTAAACCTGGTTTAAATGAGAGTTTAAATGAGAGAGTTTAAGAAACACCATCCTAATCAATATCAAAAGTCAACTCATTATTTTTAGTTTTAGTCTAGTTAAAGTTGACAAAAATGTCCTGTTAATTTAGTTGACTAAATCAATAATAGAGTTAGTAAACCAGAAAATAGAATAATATTTGTATTTGAACTATGATAAATTGCTTATGGAACACATACAGACACTGAGCTTCCTTATGCAGTTTGGGGCTCTGGGATGGGTGACAATTCAATACCAAGTACTTTTTGGGGTATTTTTTCCAATAGCGATATAGATACACACATAAACGTATCAGTGAAGGCCTTTCAATAATTATATGTATGAAAAGTGTTTCAAGTAGGTTCCAAATAACAGAATAGAAAAATAAAAACAGAATAGACACAGATAGATCAGTCCAGTCCAGTTTGCTGCTGGTGAAATGTGTTCAACACAGAACAACAAAGAAATGGACAGAACATGTCAAAAATTGTTCATTGTTCATTAGTATCAATACTGACATTTGTACTGAGTCAGTATCACTGTGGTGCAGTGGTTAAGGGTGTTGCACATGTGTGGTTGTTGCCACCGCAATGTTGTGGGTTTGGTTCCCAGCCCTTTCCTTTGCTGGATGTCCCTCTCTCGCCCCATTTCATGCTACAGTTACCCTGTCAATTAAGACCTCGGGCTAGAAACAAAGTGGAACTTGGATCTAGTCTCCACTTGACCTTTCATACATTTATGCTTAGATTGACAAATGACCATTTAGTATGACAACTGACCAAAACGCCTGAACTGTGATTTTAGATGGTTGCTTTTCCTTTTCCCTCTATTCAGAAAGTAAACTAATGTATTGCTGCCTGCTTTCTTAATTATAACCCACTAAACGCAGCTTGTACCTTGACTTCCAGAGCCTCCCAGTAGATTTCTGACGGCGTGATGTTGTTGATCTCCCAATACTTGAGCGTACCGTTGGAGGAGTCAGTCGGCTCCACGCAGGAACATCTGTGGACACACCCAAACATCTGGATCAGCGTATAAATCCCGCATCTGTCACGGATTTACCCACTCTCCAAGAAACAGCATGTAATTACAGGCCATTTGACTCACGAGTAGGTTGTGAGCTTGTCCAAGTTGTTGTTCTTGTTAAAGGGGAAGTGGTCTCCGAGGTGAATGAGCTTCTCCAGGGCCTCGTAGATGAAGATGATGCAGATGAGCGAGGCGAAGGCTTCCTCTGTGAACCTGGTGATGTAGCGGACGAGCGAGCTGGCGTCCGTGGCGACCAGAATAATGCAGAGGATTGCCGTCCACAGACCAATGCACGTTCTCAAGGACAGGTAGGACAAGTCGTACTCTCTGGGTGGAAAAGGTAAGGAAGGTTAAAGCTTTAGAAACACACTGACAGACAGAGATTGTGAAAAACGAGCAGCTGTATTCGAGATATTTGTGTCAGCTGAACGTAACCTTTAGCCATCGCACTTGGGCATTGTGGAAATTAAATGGATCTGGGGGTCAACGGTTTCATACAAGCTACAACCATTTGTGATAATTAAAGTATTTACTGTATTTATTTACATATACTGAGAGCTTACATATACTGAGAGCTTATACAAATCAAATGTGCACAAATAATGAGGATATAGGGTGAAGAGAGTAGAGTATAATCGGGTTTGTTGGTCTAGCAATTGTCATTAGTGGCCATTAGTTAAAGTGATTATTGGTGGATCGGTATCAGTGTAACCTGCACACTACTCTAGATCTCTTTCTGAATCTAAGGAAAATTCTTTTTACAATACACTCAAATTTGTCCAAAGATGCTCTCTAAAGCCTTGAGGTTTGGTGCAGGTGTGCCTTGAAAAAATTTCAATTTGACACAGATTCACAAATGTGGAACAAATAAGGCAAAACCAATCACTATTGCCAATTTTAAAGAACCAGACAGTAGCACAAACATTATTGGCTCACTATACACCATATTTTTAAACTAAATTGATTTGGTAATGCTTTTGTAGTAGGTGGTGTGCTGTGGTGGCTATTAAACCCAAAAGGTGTGACGCAACTCAAAAAAAGGTTGAAAAATCTGTAATATGTAAATGTACAAAGGTTAAAATTGGCGGGACAAGGACAAAGTAACTTAAAGAGAGTAAAAACAACTTTTAAATCTAAAAAGCCATGTGGACTAGTGCAGATTTAATTTTGTGCTAGTCCATGTTTTTTAGACATGCAAGTTGTTTTTACTCTCTTTAAGAACAAAAGTTATTTAGAGAAACTTGAGTACTGAGTAACAGTTGAGACGAAAAATGCATTTCATATTGGATTTATAATTTTAGAGTTTTAGAGTGCAGCCTAATCGGAAATTAAATAATGCACAGATTCCGCCATTTTCAAAGAATATACTAAAATTATATCTGATTTGTCACTGTAGATTCACTCGCAGTGGTAGTGCGAACCAAAACTTTAACTCAAGTAAGAGTACACTTATTTCAAACAAAATACTACATCACTGAAGCATGAATGTCAGAAAACTACACCGAAAAGCAAGATCATTTCAAAAGCTCTGCCCACTCCTGCCTGCAAAGTATACACACTGAATGAAAAGCACACACTTGCAGAATTTGAACAATATCTTCTCAAAGACGAGCACCGGCCCTGTGCTGCCCAGGATCGTGAGGGGCTGCCCGGCAAACAGCGAGTAGGCGATTCCAGTGAGAGAGGCTCCAAACAGTGACTCAATGGCACTCTGTCGACGAGAGCGGAAGAACACGTATTATTACCTCCAATGAGCGAGCGAATGAGTATGGAAAGTGGCCAAACCAATGACAAAGTGTGTATTACTATGCGTCCTTCTGTAGCTTCGCCCAGTAAGCCCCCGAAGGTGATGACCGGCGACATACAGGCGCAGTACAGGAACAAGAAGGAGGCCACGCACTGCAGGCTGAACGCGTCTGTGTAGTCCGACAGGTAGTGAGGAATCTTACGCTTTATGTCCAGGAGCAGGCCGCCGAACCACCTGACAAACAGGAAAGAGTTATTAAAAACATTTTATGGAATAGTGACAAAAATGGTTTTACACTTTAGGGCTATTGAAGCAAAAATAACATTAAAAAAGTAAGCAAAAGAGACCCGGAACATCCTGATAAGCTGCTGGGTCATTACTGGCAAATAAATTCATCGCAATATAGTGTCAGAATTAACGCTATGTTTAGTATTTAGCATCTAAAAATCTCTATTGCTGACCTTTTTGACTGATTTTAGACCAAATCAGACTCTTATGCTGGAAAAAATGTGCCGTGATTTCATTGGATGCCTTGTGTTACTTATGGGATTTTTCTGTATCCCTGTATTTGTGTTTAAAATTTTTAAATTGGGGCAAAAAAAATCTCCATTGGTTTAAAGGTAGGCTAACTGACGACACACGATCCCAATCTCTATGGGTTTAGATGTAGTTCAATCAAAAGCATAATACTTCTAATGAAAAATTCTGGAAAGAAGTGGGAGGAGGCAAACGTTTATTCACCCAATTCCTTTTACAAAAGTATTAGAATGTTGATTGTGCTTCTGCCAATCTTGATTCTAATTTACTGGTAAATCCATTTGCTTTATTAAAGGGGCTGTACCTGATATTTACAGTTTTGAAACAAGCAAAAACAGAACTAGTTCATGTGTTCATTTTTATATTTTTTTGCATTTAAAAAAGTTGAGTTTTGCCCCAATATAGATATATTGTAAAAGCATCTATTCAGGTGAAAATGAAACCACAGCACTTTTTCTGCAGCTAGTTATATAGCATTTTATTTTCCCAGAAGGTGGAAGAAATTATTTTTAAAGCTATGTCATAAACCAGGTCAAAACATCTGCATTATTACAACTAAAAGTTTTGACCTGCACTCCAGCTCAATTCTAAACTGTACAACCAATAGAAAGATGTAAAGCAATAAAACCCAAAGCAATAATGAAGAGGCCGGGAGTTAACACTGAACTAAACTACTTTGCGTTGGAGGTGTGCCTGAGTTTGTCTAACTTGTTTTTTTCTTGATTGCCTCTCGGTGCTGCTCTCCTTGACTTCAGATTAGTGTGAGATGTCTCTGTGATGGAAAAGTGGAGCTGATAATAGAGATCTGGAGGCAGGCGGTTCCCATAGAAACCACTTTCTGACTACCGAACAACTTTACCCAGAAATAGCAGGTCCACACCGAAGTGCATTTTTGGGAAAGGGGATTCATATGAAACAACTAGAATAAACTCATGATTATGATTCATTCATTTTGACAAACTGGAATAACTTGAGCTCAGGATCGTGACGTCACACATAACAGAATTTTCACTTATCCCAATGTTAAATCAATGGAGATTTTAAGATGCTAAATACTACAGCATTCATTCAAAAGTATTCTAACACTATATATTGATAAATGTATGTACCAGAAGTGATCCAGCACTTTTTTTCATTGTTTTGGCAAATGTTTCTCTATGTAAGTTTATCACACCAGCTGCAAACATTGGTGGAATGAGACATGTTGTAACTATAAATTATAGTTTTAAACCCATCAGGTATCTGTTTGTGGAGAAAAACTGAATAATCGGTTGAAAATTACAAGTAAACAGATTGATGACATCACACCAGTGTTAAAAACAGGATAAAAACAACATGAATATTCATAACACTTGATTAAAAGCACGTTGGGAATAAATATTGATTAAAAATATTGAAATATTAAGTTCATAAATATGTTGATCATAATGTTATAAATACTAAATAAGTTGATTAAAATGATATAAATAGGGATAAAAATGTTAAAAGGCGTCAGGAATATATTTTTGTTTGACACGCCGAGCAACCAATCACAGTGCAATTGTATTAGCCAATAAGGTCAAGGTTGCGCCCTGGGTACTGCGCACCCGGCTCTCTATTCAGTCAGACGCTGAACAGAGAACTACTAGCCCGTGTGTTGTGAACGCTAACATGGTGGTATAGGCATTCTTCCTTACAATTTTGGAGATTGGAAAGCATAAACAAGTGATAAACTTTCCTAAATATCATAACAATTCATGTTGGTGACAAAACATTTGTTAAACTCTTAAGATATTGGTGTTGCTGAGTGCCGACAGCTCACAGAAGCCTGGTTAGCACTGGTAGCCTTGTTAGCACATGTTGCCCTGCATTGATGAGTCCCATACATGGATGTATTAAATGAACTGGATAAGGTATGCCCCCTCTGTCTGTGGTCCCAGATTGATTAGTGGCCGTGCGAGGTACTGCAGCCTCTTGGAACCAGCCTTTTTCTAAAATTGCTCATTATAATTGCAGACAGTACTGAATTATTATCGGTATTTAAATAAAATAGAAGGAAATGTTCTTTTCTACTATTTCTAAAATCACCGAAATTACCGTTTTTATATGAAGTGGGGCATTGTCGTAGCATTGGCGCCTAAAGCAAAGATGGCAGCCTCCGTATCAGGAAGTAAAACAAAGATGTCAGCCTCCGTATCAGGAAGTAAAACAAAGATGGCAGCTATCGTATCAGGAAGTAAAACAAAGATGTCAGCCTCATGGATGTATTAAAAGAACTAGATAAGGTACGCCCCCTCTGTCTGTGGTCCCAGATTGATTAGTGGCCGTGCGAGGTACTGCAGCCTCTTGGAACCAGCCTTTTTCTAAAATTGCTCATTATAATTGCAGACAGTACTGAATTATTATCGGTATTTAAATAAAATAGAAGGAAATGTTCTTTTCTACTATTTCTAAAATCACCGAAATTACCGTTTTTATATGAAGTGGGGCATTGTCGTAACGTGGCGCCCTAAAGCAAAGATGGCAGCCTCCGTATCAGGAAGTAAAACAAAGATGTCAGCCTCCGTATCAGGAAGTAAAACAAAGATGGCAGCTATCGTATCAGGAAGTAAAACAAAGATGTCAGCCTCTGTATCAGGAAGTAAAACAAAGATGGCAGCTATCGTATCAGGAAGTAAAACAAAGATGTCAGCCTCATGGATGTATTAAAAGAACTAGATAAGGTACGCCCCCTCTGTCTGTGGTCCCAGATTGATTAGTGGCCGTGCGAGGTACTGCAGCCTCTTGGAACCAGCCTTTTTCTAAAATTGCACATTATAATTGCAGACAGGACTTAATTATTATCGGTATATAAATAAAATAGAAGGAAATGTTCTTTTCTACCGTTTCTAAAATCACAGAAATTACCGTTTTTATATGAAGTAGGGGATTGTCGTCACGTGGCGCCCTAAAGCAAAGATGGCAGCCTCCGTATCAGGAAGTAAAACAAAGATGTCAGCCTCTGTATCAGGAAGTAAAACAAAGATGGCAGCCATCGTATCAGGAAGTAAAACAAAGATGTCAGCCTCCATACATAGAACTATAATAAAACCTGGAAGATTAATACAAAATGGCGCCCTGTTTATCCCTATGGAGTGTGCTCATTGGCGCATGACCCCAAAAAAGTTTCTTACTTCCGCATTTACTTCCTGATACGGAGGCTGACATCATTGCTTTACTTCCTGATACAGATGCTGACATCTTTGCTTGTTTCAGGAAAGGTCACATTTTGTCCTGTTTATTTTGATTTTCTTAACTATCAATACTTGCTCAAATGAGTGTCTAGTTTTGGTAGAAGTTTTAGTATCTGGTTGGAATGTTCCACAGTATGGCATTAAGAGAGATGACCTCGCTCACAGTAAAAAGTGTGTTTTTAGAGCTAAGGCTAGTAACTTCAGTTTCAGGATGTATATTTCAATGTCAAGTCCGTTTTCTTCTGACAAAGCACGAGTTACAAACACAAGAGTACATATAACTCCTTAAAACTTAATTTACCATAACAAAAACTAATAAACAAATAGTCAGTGCAGAGGGTATTTGGATTTACGTTTCATGATTCTGTCTGTCCTCACCTCCCAGTGCGCTGCAGTTCAGGACCTCCGTGGCCGTGGTCTGGCTCTTCCTCTCCCTCTGCTAATCCATTGGCTAAAATATTGCTTTTCTTTCTCTTTTCCTGTGACATAATCATCAAACGTCATACAACTCGTCCTCAGAAAAGGTCGTAGTAGTAGCATAACTTGCATACCTGAGAGGGCACATTTTTAGGAGGCTCAATTCGAATTGAAGGGTCCCATTCCCCCGGAGGCAGCACTGTCACCTGGTCCAGGAACTCATCAATACCAGCGATTAGATCGTTTCGGTCTTTAGCTTTATAGGCAACATCACTGAAAACCTGAAAGGATACACAACACATTAGTCATTTTGAAAACATGTTGCGTTTGATTTATAAAAACAAATATTTAAAGGAAACACATTTTTCTATTTTGGGGGTATTTAGTAATAAACCATAGATCATTATTTTATGTTTTGTTGTTTCCAATATTGATTTAAACTGCTGAATAATAAAAACATGTCCATTGACTTTCTGGTTGAAACCATAGAACTGACAACAAGCAGCAGATTTTCATTTATTTACTTATTTTTATTGTTGAAAACTGACTTCGTGAAATGTTTTGAACTCGCAATGTATGACCTGGAGTCTGAATTTCAAAACATTTGCAAGTAATGAGTAAACGAATGATGATAAAAAATATTAGTGGCTGGAGAAACTGCCATGTGATCCACCATTACTGTGTGAATTGGAACTATTCTATTATCCTTAAAGCACTGCAGGTTGTTCGAATTGCCATCACACTCGATTTTAGACCTAAGTGTTTGGGCTTCAAAACTCCTGTCATGGCACGGTGAATGGATACCTTTGGAGCATAATTCTGGTGGTAGGGAGTAGGGCCATTACAAAAAATTGGATGACAAATAGTACACTAACAATTAAGACTGACAAATGGAAAATGGAAAAAAAAAATTTTAATCTACAAATTTGAAAAACTTTGGACCAAATGGGACAATTGTATTGGACAATATGTGCCTGAATTGTCTTTTACTGCCTTTCCCCCCCCTTATTCTCTCTAGTCATGTTCTGTTTTTTTTTGTGTTTTTCTGTTCTATGATGTAAACCCTCATTCGTCCAGGTGTGGTCCATCGTAGAAAGGGTTTCAGGGGTTGTCATCCGGACGCTGTTTGAAGATCGAGACGTTTCGACTTTTATCCAAAAGTCATTGTCAATCCCTGAAACCCTTGCTATGATGGTTTTTCTGTTCTACTTAAAAACTGTACATTTTACACAATATGTCCCCTTTAATGACTAAAACAGGAGTACCTCGTCCGTCATGAGCGTTCCAATAGACCTGCCAATCTCCCGATACTGAGACCCTCTTGCTGTGGGACCCAAAAAAATGAATACAAACCTATAGACAAAAATAAAGAAAACTGTATAAACACGCAAGGAAATACTTAACACGTATTTGATGAAGAATAATAACCTCGTAGCAATGGGGACTTCAGTCATTCCCACCAGAAGAACGGCGGGACACAGTCGGACAAACGCCACCACCGGTTTGTTTAGAAAGTCCAGCTCTCCCACGAGAACGTTACAAGCCTCAGCTCCAACGGGAATCTTCTTCATGAAATGGATCTGCAGAGAAACGACACCAGTGACTGCATGAAGTTCATGAATAGCAACATCTGGTTT